>CAWUFW010001324.1:0-12500 GCA_963921515.1 Calotriton arnoldi | reverse complement strand
TACTACCACCCTTAGCCAGGGGGCAGGATGCCTACCACTACTACCACCCTCACCCACGGGGGGCAGGATGCCTACCACTACTACCACCCTCACCCAGGGGGCAGGATGCCCACCACTACTACCACCCTTAGCCAGGGGGCAGGATGCCTACCACTACTACCACCCTCACCCACGGGGGCAGGATGCCTACCACTACTACCACCCTCACCCAGGGGGCAGGATGCCCACCACTACTACCACCCTTAGCCAGGGGGCAGGATGCCTACCACTACTACCACCCTCACCCACGGGGGCAGGATGCCTACCACTACTACCACCCTTAGCCAGGGGGCAGGATGCCCACCACTACTACCACCCTCACCCAGGGGGGCAGGATGCCCACCACTACTACCACCCTTAGCCAGGGGGCAGGATGCCTACCACTACTACCACCCTTAGCCAGGGGGCAGGATGCCTACCACTACTACCACCCTTAGCCAGGGGGCAGGATGCCTACCACTACTACCACCCTCACCCACGGGGGGCAGGATGCCTACCACTACTACCACCCTCACCCACGGGGGCAGGATGCCCACCACTACTACCACCCTCACCCAGGGGGCAGGATGCCCACCACTACTACCACCCTTAGCCAGGGGGCAGGATGCCTACCACTACTACCACCCTCACCCACGGGGGGCAGGATGCCCACCACTACTACCACCCTCACCCAGGGGGGCAGGATGCCCACCACTACTACCACCCTTAGCCAGGGGGCAGGATGCCCACCACTACTACCACCCTCACCCAGGGGGGCAGGATGCCCACCACTACTACCACCCTTAGCCAGGGGGCAGGATGCCCACCACTACTACCACCCTCACCCAGGGGGCAGGATGCCCACCACTACTACCACCCTTAGCCAGGGGGCTGGATGCCTACCACTACTACCACCCTTAGCCAGGGGGCAGGATGCCTACCACTACTACCACCCTCACCCACGGGGGCTGGATGCCTACCACTACTACCACCCTTAGCCAGGGGGGGCTGGATGCCTACCACTACTACCACCCCCACTCATAGGATGGACAATGCATGACACAACAAGCACACCACAACCTAGGGAATGCAAGATTAAGACATCCCCCCACCACCATGACAAGCGTGTGAGCAGGCTGTGTCAAATGCCTACAACACCGAACATGACTTTGAACATACAATGTGACCCCCTAGCACATGTGCCACACATATATGTGTGTGGCACCCACAATGCAAGCAGCCCATGACCATTGTGGCAATGGGGCCTAAACCCCCATCATCACAGTGACCAAAAGGCAAGTGTGGGGTCCATAGCTGAAGCACATTTTGACCATTGTGGCAATGGGGTCTAAACCCCCATCATCACAGTGACCAAAAGGCAAGTGTGGGGTCCATAGCTGAAGCACATTTTGACCATTGTGGCAATGGGGTCTAAACCCCCATCATCACAGTGACCAAAAGGCAAGTGTGGGGTCCATAGCTGAAGCACATTTTGACCATTGTGGCAATGGGGTCTAAACCCCCATCATCACAGTGACCAAAAGGTAAGTGTGGGGTCCATAGCTGAAGCACATTTTGACCATTGTGGCAATGGGGTCTACACCCTCATCATCACAGTGACCAAAAGGTAATTGTTGACAAAGAAAGAGCTGCAACTGCCAAACTGCATGGATCATTCCTGGTCACAGAACCAAAAACTCATCTGTGGCAAAGTAGTGTATGTGTCCCATTGCAACATAAATTGGGGGAGCCAAATACTGCAGTGCAAATGAAACATTCCTTTGGCCATGTGCAGACAAACAACACCCATGGGGGCTGAGACCGTCAACAGTCATCAATGACACAATGACAGAAGTGACCATCAGAATGCAGAACCACATATTTGCACCAATGGGCACACAAATGCAGATACCCTGTGGAGACAGCAGATGTGAGGTGAACAGATACCATACCATGGCAGCAATGGGACACACAAACCATGATCACTGTGCTGACCGATGACCTAGGAGTCCCAGGGACAGCAGGGGAAACACACCAAACAACATACAGCCAATGGCACACCCAAGATATGCCAATGCAGTGGTGCAGATGCACAAACACAAACAGGCAGACCAACACTGTCATCATACACAGCAGGTGAGGGGTGGGGGTGCCAGTGTCCCCAGGCAACAACACAACACATGAGGAGAGCTGAATACCAATCATACAGATGTGCATACACTGCCACACTAAGCTAACTCATGGATCCAAATCCCCTATGTGGGCAAGCAGGCATTGACAGGTGAGAGGGAGCACAAAACACACATGTCACACAGGCACGTAGGAACAACAACTGACACAGCAAGTCACAGACACCCCACAGCACCACCCCCAGGGCCCCCACAATGTGGTGACCCTGGGCTGAATAAAAATACCACTGTGATGACAAAGCTAAATGTCGTTCACACTGTGAACCACAGTCAGGTGTCCTGAGCAACTAACTACCATCACACCTACACAAGCACAAATCAATCAGCATGGCCAGTAAGCCAAGGCCAACATGGAGGCAGGGGACTAGCCGGGCAACAACTCTCATCTGCACACACTCAAGACCACACCCCTCGACCTCCAACAATGTGCAGCAGTGAAGTACACATGCACTGGTGACATTGCACATGCACCCATGACTATTCCAGGGTGGTGGGTGGGAACCAAGGTGTAGAAACACATCACACATGGACACTCAACAAGACTCCTGAATGTCTGACACACTGCACACTACGCTGTACATGGACATGACGGCAATACCACACCGACCAATGGGATCCCAGCCACAGTCACACACCAATGAAGAAGCCAAGGTCACCCACAAAGAACACACATAGACAACAACCAACATTGCAGCCCGGACCCTAAGGAGTGCCAGCAGTCACACACACAACGTGTCACAATCACTGAAAGATAACACAAACTGGAAATCACATGACAGGGGCAAACAACAAGTGCCAAAGGGAAACCTGACTGTGACCCATCTGCGTCAGCACACAAACTCTGCCCTGACAGCAAACACACCTATGGGTGACACCCTGATGACCAGTAATGTGCCATGCACCCACATCACAGAGAACACAGGGAGAAGACTTTGGGGGAACATAGCTCAAGTCAGCAAGCATCACAAACAGGTACAACACTAGGGATCACAGCATGCGCAGATTAATGGAAGTGAACACACAGACATGCACATACAACACACACCTTGGGCGCAGGCAATGTCACACGTGTACACACTGCCATGAGGGGACTCCACTCCTGTGTGAGGAAAGCTGTGCCATATGTTGCCTCAGTAGGGCCCCATCATGTCAGCTGAGCACTTGGTCACACAATCAACAATTAGCACCAAATGAGGGCTCCCATCACATCAGCCTGGTCATGGATGTGCCAACGGAATCATCAGCACAGATCCAACACACTTGTATAGCAATGTTGCACTGACTACACGGATGAGTCCCTCCCCATTGATGCCCAAACCTGCATGTCCACTGGAGATGGCAACACGGTCAGGGAAGTAGACAAATGCAACGATGGCAGGCACAACAGATGTGCAGGGGTGGAAGCCACAGATATGAAATTGCCAATGTAAGTAGGAAACCCATTGCCAAATACTGAACACATGACACCCTCAGATGCTGCTATTGATGACATGGATACACCACATGATAGGACACATTCCCCTGGACCACATGGGTTCCTGCACAGTAACACTTCATAATCATGAGACCAGATATCACCATCACTGCAGCAAGGGCATGGTTAGCTGCACCAACAACATGTACATCTGAAGCATGAGCACTAGAGAAAAGAAAGTTGCTTTATTCAGCATATGTGTTGTTTGATAACGACGTCCAGAAGAAATTAGAGCAAAGGCCAATGGCCAGTCCATTGTCAAAGTTCAAACAGGGTGACACTGGCAGATGTCACCCTACGCATGCCTGCACAATACCAGGGACAATCCACTAGGAGGGGCAACCGGGGGGCAGGCCAGGCACCGCAGGGACAGGATCAGGGCTCACCAGGGGAGTCAGGGAAGGGGTGGTGGGTGCTGGAGAGCCACTGACAACTGCAGTGGAGGTGTCTGACATGGTGTGTGCCGGCACAACTGGGGGCATGACACAGATGTCGTGGGTGCCGGCACAACTGCAGTGGACCCTGCAGATGGGGTGGACAGGTCCGCCACTGCAGTGCCCAAGTCAGACAGGGCGGTAGTGGACTCCACTGCAGTGCCTACCTCCAGGGGAGGAGAATGGGGAACAGGCAAGGTGGGTTGGACAGAGGGGGAGGACACCCTCACCACATCAGTGGCACAGACAAGCGCAGCGGGGGTGTGGTGCTGGGAGAGCAAGTGGCAGGGGAGAAGGCCGGAGCATCTTGGGGATGGTATATCTGTGGGTGGGGGAACCTGGGGCAGGGTGTGGTGGGGGCACCTGTGTAGTGGGGGCCTGAGGGATGGAGGACGGAGACCTTGTGCCTGAGCTGCAGGGCGGTGGCGGGGTCTTGCTCTTAGCACTCCGGGGGACTTGCGGGTGGGGGCCTCAGTCCGTCTGCGCCTGGGGGAGGGTGTCCGGGGGCGAGGGGCACTCTGCTCCGTGTGGGTGGGCTTCCTCTTCCCCCGGGATGCTGGAGCAGCTTCATCGGTGGGGAAGAGGCCGAGGTCACAGAGGAAGAGCTGCTGTGACTTTGGGGTTGCAGGTGAGGCAAGGGAGGGTGCTTTGGAGGGAGAGGGAACTGAGGACTGCGCAGTGCATGTGGATGCGTGTGTGTGTTCCAGGGCCCCATCCCCTGTGAGTCTGGCTTCAGTCCCCTGAATGTGCGTGCGTGTGCGTTTTGTCATTGGCGTGTGTGTCAGTGTGCTGGATGTGTGTGTGCTGGTGTGTGCCTGTGCCAGTGTGTGTGTGCCTGGGATGGGTAAGGTGCTGGGGAGTGTGGATGGAGCAGAGGCAGGAGGGGTGAGGGACCGTTTGAGGAGGGACACTGCTGCCGTCAGGGAGGAGTCCATGGACCTATTGCCCCTCTGTAGGTCAGACATGCCCGATGAGATGCCCTCCATGAACGACACCAGCTGAGTCAACAGCGCGGTGTGCGCATGGAGGACACTCAGCATGGCTGTCTGCCCTACATGGAGCTGGCGAAGGAGGTACACAGACTCCTCACTCAGGGCAGCAGGGGACACAGGGGCAGGGGGTGCGGTGCCTGGCCCAAAGGAGACACGCTCCCGGACATGGGAGCCTCCACGGACCTGGGGAATGGGAGCCGATGGGAGGGCGGTGGTGGTGCTGGTGGTGGCGGGGACAGCAACACTAGCTGGGGTGTGGTGGCTGCTGACACCCGCCTCCACAAGGGAGTCATCCTCCGAGTTGCTCTGGTCCTCAGCTGAGGTGGATGCTGCTGAGGACTCCTCGGTGTGGCTCCCCTCGCCCTCCGTGCCACTGGGTCCCTCCGACCACTCCTCGGCTGCTGACCCAGTCTGGCTCTCCGGCTCCTCCTGGTCCGTGGAGCTGTCCCCTTCCGTGGCCGTGGATGTATCTGCAAACAATGGGGAAACAGACAGACATCAGTCACCTGCACATAACGCACACACCACTGTGAGCACAGCACATCACAGAGCAAGCCCTGGCATCATTAGTTGTACATTGCTAAAAGTGCACTAATTGAACAGGAGAAGTCAATTGTCAGTCTGATGCCAAGCATGGCACTCACATCCCACATGGCCTTGCACCCATCTGTCTGGTGTCTGTTGGATTGCAACACCCCAGTGTTGACACATGCACCAAGTACACAGTAGTTGGACAGTGCAGAGGACACGGTGTGGACACATCACAGCTCTTGCCACTGAGTCAGTACAGGTTTCCGGATGTAAGGGATGCCCAGAGTCAAATAGGAAATGCATGTGATGCATACCAGCGACAGACACCATGATGCACCCATGTCCTGATAGCCAGCGCCACTATGGTGTGCATGTAGCACATGTCACTCCCCTGCAGGCTCACCAATCAGTAGACACATGCCATGGCGGAGGCATGACTGCAAAGTCATACATCACTGGCTCAGTGATGTATGACTTTGCAGCCAGACAACAACACTCTGCACTGTGTCACAATAGTAGGTCATGGGGAATGCAAGTCCTGGAGCTGCACAAGTGCACATGTACATCCCCCCACAACACATCCTCTTAACCCTCATCTGTCCAGGTCATACCTATTGGACATATGGGAGACCTGTGACACTACCCTCTGAACCTGAGCCCCTCACACTCTGCTGTGCATGGGGAACAGCTGCCTGAACTTCACATTTACATGCCCCAGTCTGCATGGGCAGCTGATCAGACACCTATGTGTCACACAAGTATCGTCTCCTATGGTCACATCTCCAGTGGCATGCTGAGCCCCTACCAAGAAACTCCACAGCAGTCCTGGCGACTAATCCACAGCACACTGACACAGAGGCAGACACCTGAGGGGTCAAATCACTGTGCACAATGTGTCCTCTGATACACGGGAGTGGGAGTACAGAGTGTATTGTATGGCCTGGAGTAGGCATGACTGTCCAGCCCCACATGAATGAGGGATGAGCCCTGGACTGTAGGCAGCTGGCTAAGTATGTGTGACACACGTCATATACATACTCCTGGGGCCCAAACATTGTTCCCACCCGCAGCATGGGTGTGTGCCAGGTACCCCAGCCACATGTGGTGGATCAGCTCAGCAATTGGACCACAGATCAAAGTAACACGCTGAATACATGTCAGAATACAGGCATTGTGTAAGCAATGGACCCACCCATGATGCCCACCACAGAGTCAGGGAAACAGATGCTGTCTCCCACCTTGAGTCAAGCAAACTGCAAGGACACAGTCCTAAGTGACAGAATTCCCTGCATGTAAGGGCCACACCTGGGTATCAGATGAGGAGTGGGCAGTGCACAATAGAGGGACATGGCTCCTGGACAACATGACTGCTGTACTGTGGCAGTTCAACCTGGCCCGAGGAGGGCACATAGCATGTTAGACAGAGTACACAGTGCAGTCTTTGACTCACCCCCTCCTTGCTGCTCTCTGGCCTTCAGCTGCCCATCCAGGTCTGGAAAGACCACCGCCAGGATCCTGAGCATGTGGGGGTCAGGGTCCGTGTTCCGCCCCTCCTGCGAGGAGGCGACAGCTTCAGCTGGACCCGTGCAATCCTCCGGGTCCAGCCCCGAAGGTCCTGCCACCTCTTTTGGCAGTTGCGGATCCGGCGCTTGTAGACCCCCACGGACCGGACAGCCCGGACGATGTCCTTCCAGATCTCATGCTTCCGATGGGCAGAAGCCTGTCAGGATGACAAAGTGATAAGGCCATTACTACACATGCAACATATCCGTGCATGACACAGTTGCATATACATGTCGCAATCACAGGGGCACATGGTGTACCCAGGCAGTGCACGGCTGCCCATGGACAGTTTTCCAGAAGTCACTACATGGTATCATTGCATGGGGAGTAAAACCCTGTTCAGAAGCACTGTCACTGCACCATACCTGTCCAGTGCAAGTCACTACACACTATGGGGGTGACAACTACTCAGTGAGCCTGCTAGCCAGTGGTGTGCTGACTCTCAGCCTTGCTAGTCAGACAAAATGCACATTCAGAAAGGCAGTGCACAGAACACTCACCTGCTCCCCTGGTGTCCCATACAGCTTGCTGTACTGTGGAAGTAGGCTGTCCAGCAGGGCCTGGTTCTCTTCAAGGCTGAAGGCTGGGGCTCTCTCCACAGTACGTGCCATTGCAGGGTCCAGAGGGGCAGAGACAGCAGCAGTGCAGTGGCAGATGTCGTCCTGGAGCATGTAGTGCAGGCAAGTGGGCTCTCAGGGGAACATGCAGCAATATATATGTGCTGGAGAGGCAGATACTGTCCCTTGTGTCCAAAGTGATAGGTCCAAGTCGTTTGCATCTTCTGAATCTGGCCAATCCATGGAATAGCAGCACCAAAACACGCCCACAGCATCCTTCAAAATTTCAACTTCATGACATACATGATTTTGCAACATTGTTGTGGGTGACCAACTGATTTTCCAGCAACCGACTCGTTCGAATATTCGAAACGCGTCCGTTGCCAGGCAAGCCCATTGTCAATGGGTGCGCACCGATCGGTCCATTGAGGTACAACGCGCACAGGGGTACAACGCGTACCCGCACACATTGAATGCAATGGGCCGGCCGGAGGCACCGATCGGTCCATTGCAGTACAACGCGCACAGGGGTACAACGCGTACCCGCACACATTGAATGCAATGGGCCGGCCGGAGGCACCGATCGGTCCATTGCAGTACAACGCGCACAGGGGTACAACGCGTACCCGCACACATTGAAAGCAATGGGCCGGCCGGAGGCACCGATCGGTCCATTGCAGTACAACGCGCACAGGGGTACAACGCGTACCCGCACACATTGAAAGCAATGGGCCGGGCCGGAGGCACCGATCGGTCCATTGCTGTTCAACGCGCACAGGGGTACAACGCGTACCCGCACACATTGAATGCAATGGGCCGGCCGGAGGCACCGATCGGTCCATTGCAGTACAACGCGCACAGGGGTACAACGCGTACCCGCACACATTGAATGCAATGGGCCGGCCGGAGGCACCGATCGGTCCATTGCAGTACAACGCGCACAGGGGTACAACGCGTACCCGCACACATTGAAAGCAATGGGCCGGCCGGAGGCACCGATCGGTCCATTGCTGTTCAACGCGCACAGGGGTACAACGCGTACCCGCACACATTGAATGCAATGGGCCGGCCGGAGGCACCGATCGGTCCATTGCAGTACAACGCGCACAGGGGTACAACGCGTACCCACACACATTGAAAGCAATGGGCCGGCCGGAGGCACCGATCGGTCCATTGCAGTACAACGCGCACAGGGGTACAACGCGTACCCGCACACATTGAATGCAATGGGCCGGCCGGAGGCACCGATCGGTCCATTGCAGTACAACGCGCACAGGGGTACAACGCGTACCCGCACACATTGAAAGCAATGGGCCGGCCGGAGGCACCGATCGGTCCATTGCTGTTCAACGCATCACTGTACATGTGACTGGCATATGTCAGCATGCCTGTCTCAGATGGACATATGCCAGCCACAGATAGCTCCCAGGGAGTGAGGGGCACACCTACATCACGACAGCCTGTCCAAACCTTATCATAAGGCATGTAAGGCTGCATTTCCTATTGTGTGTATGTTGGTGTACATGTTGTCCTGTGGGTGTCACCTGTGGGCAGCCACCCCCAGGCTGTGCACGTGTTAATGGGGACAGGATCCTGGGTGTTACGTGTACGTGACCACTGTGATGTGCAACTGTTCATATCTGTGCATGTGCCATGGTCACATTTCACAGTGGTGTTTGTGTATGTCATGTCACATACCCCGTGAGTCCCATGTGGGACGGTATGTTTGAGCCAGGGTGTCCCAGTGGCACAATAGTGATGGCCCTCCACAGTCTTTGTGCATGTAGTGTTTACAATGTCTCTGATTTCATGTGCACAATGGGAGACAGTCTCCACATCCACGTTGTGTGTGCATGGACTCTGATGTTGTGCGTGTGTGTCACAGACGTCCATGGCTCTCCTGGCATGGCAAGTGTGGCCACTACCTGTGGGGGTCATGTTTGTTTTGTTGTGGTGTACACATGATACTCCAGGTGATGCCAGTGTCCATGTGGCATTACAGGGTCCCTGGGAATGTGCCTGTCGTTGAGCTGTGGTGCCTGGGGCACATCTGTCCTCACATGTCACTGGGGGTGACTGTGACACAGCATCATGATATCCAATGGGCCAACCTGGGACAAATTGATGCCACCTGTAGGACCGTGTTGACAGATGTTGGCCATGTATGTACCATACATGTCGTTCCGGTACTGCACACTTCATGTAGTTGTGCCTCATGATGATGTATGTTGGGATCTTGAGTGTGTTCAATGCCGCATATGTGGGGTGACTGACGATCTTGCTTACTTCTCCTCTGCACTGCAGGGCTCCTGCTGTCCATCGGCCATTCCCAGACCTGGCAACGATGGTGGAACGTGACAGCATCCGACGGTACCGCTTCACCAGGCAGCTGATTGAGGATTTGGCAGTGCAGTTGTCCCCACATTTGCAGCCTGGCCGGCCGTATCCTACAGCGCTGACCCCCAAGGTGAAGGTGATGGCAGCCCTACACTTCTTTGCCACCGGTACCTTCCAACATACTGTGGCGTCTGCTGGTGGGATGTCACAGACCATGTTCAGCCGTGTGCTCCGCGATTTCTTGGCGGCAATGTTGCTCTTCCTGAACCGGTACATCTATTTCCCTAGACTGCGACGACTCACTGACGTGAAGAGTGACTTTTATGCCCTCGGGAGGATGCCGCATGTCATTGGCTCCATTGATGGGACACATGTGGCTTTGGTACCACCACAGGCCCAGGAGCAGGCCTACAGGAACCGCAAGCACTACCACTCGGTCAATGCACTGGTGGTGTGTCTTGCAGACATGACCATCACACACGTGTGTGCCCGTTTCCCTGGTTCAGCACACGATGCCTTTGTGATGAGGAGTAGTCGCATCCCCAGGTTGATGGCACAGATGCAGAACCAGCGTGCCTGGCTTGTCGGTGTGTACTGACTTTGTGCCATTGTGTGTGATCTGATCTGTAGTATTCCGCCCACTTTTCCAAGTCAGCTGATGTGCACTTGTCTGTCCGTAGGTGACTCGGGATACCCCAACATGCCGTGGTTGCTGACACCCCTCAGGAACCCTGTGACACCTGCCCAGATGCGCTACAATGAGGCACATGGTCGGACCAGGAGAGTGATTGAGCGGACCTTTGGTCTCCTGAAGAGCCGCTTCCGCTGCCTGGACAAGACCGGAGGGTCCCTCCCATATGCCCCTGCGAAAGTGTGCAAGATTATCATCGTCTGCTGCATGCTCCACAACCTGGCAGTGCGGAAGGAGTTGCCTCTCATCCAGGATGACGATGACCAACATCCGCCACCTGTGGAGGATCCTGGCCTGGACCACGATGCCAGTGACGATGATGATGATGATGGTGATGGTGATGTCCGCACACAGCTCATCACCAACTTCTTTAGCTGAATGTGAGTATCCTGAGGTGTCATGTGAATGATGTGAGTTGGCATGATGTGTGGGTGGTGCTCTGGTGCTGTTGGAGTGTGTCCATGGGCTACTTGACAGGATGTGTGTTGCGATGTGTGGTGACAGGTGGGCTGTACTCCCCAACAGTGTTGACATGCTAACTTGGTTCTGGGTGGGTATCTTGTAACATGTATTGTGCATGAGTTTTGCTGTTCTGTCCTGTACTGCATTGCTTTTGACTGTGTGTCATTTCTGTCCTTCACAGGGTACTTTCAGATTCGTTTGGTCAACTGTGTCCACCGACGACGTGATTGCACATCCAGGCTGGTAGCTGTTGTGTCCCTACAGGTGATGTGCGCCACACCCATGGACTTCCTTCTGTCTACAGTTGTTGACTGTGTGCCCGCTACCAGGTGGGGTTACCTTGCATCTGTAGTGGTTACGGCATGTTGCTACTGTGTAATAAACCTGTGCTTCACTTAGTGATGTGCGTTGTCTGTGGTCACACATTTGACTGCCATTTGCTTACTGCACCTGTGGGCTACTTGACTACAACTGGGAATGGGTGTGGTGTCTGTGCATTGCACCGTCTTCCCTGGCAACATCAGTGTAGGCAATGAGTCAGATGGCCTAGGTGTGTATGTGTTGTGTAGCCCTGGTGGTGTGTCTCCCTCATATGTGTCACGTTGCCTGTACTCACATGCCTGTGTTGTCCTTGCTGTTGCAGTTCGCATACACAGTGTAATTTTGCTGTTCATCATCCCCATAACAGCACCCACGTTGGAATCACGACAGAGGCAAGTATGGTGTATTATTGTGTTTATTGTGATACATCTGTGATAATAGTGCATAGGATGGATTGTGCTGTACATGAATCTTGCAATCCCAAGTTCCTAGATGAATAGAAAGTCCAGGTAGACAGGATCCCCAGTATCGGGGCCACAGTTGTCTGACACATTGTTCCAACTTGTACTCCCCATGCAATGTGTGGAGTAGTGTTGCCATCAACAGGGTGAACAGTCTGTGCACAAAGGCGAAAATCCAGAACAGGTTCAGGCTTCCTGGGAGTTGCGCTTGGCCATCAGCCTCTCACTTTCCCCTCCTCGGACGACCCCTCTTCTTGGGGGGGCCCTCAAGTGCAGGCTGCTGCGGTGCAGGGGACTCTCCGCCAGAGTCCTCCTCCCTCCCTGTGGCAGTTGCAGTTTGTTCGGTACCAGATGTTGTTGGCACACAGGGAGGTGTGGACTGGTTGCTGTTCATCTGGCGGAGGCATTGTAAAATGTCCCTGTGCACCGCCGTCATCTCATGTAGTACATCCCACTTGGACTCCACGCGG
>CAWUFW010001322.1:2397500-2948095 GCA_963921515.1 Calotriton arnoldi | reverse complement strand
TCGATTCCGATTCGGGCCGGAAAAAGCACCGACCGACTCGGATCCGGAAAAATACCGACCGACACGTACCAGTGGCGCCCGACACGCCAAGTACGATGCAAGCCGCGATAAATCCGACCGACACGTCAGGAAACCAAGCCGACCGACCGAGCCGCTCGGAAAATAGCAATCCGGCCGGAAAAACACGCGAATCCAACCGACCGACACGCACCCGGAACAAATCCGACCGAATCGTACCCGCCAACTCCAACCTGCAAAGTACGATGCAAGGCGCGAAAAACACGACCGAGTCGGACGGAGGACAAGCCGTACGACCGACACGCATACAAAACCGAGCCGAAGCAACACAATACACCGCGACCGACGCGTACGCAGCATACAAAACTGCACAAACACAGCGTGAACGAAACGGAAAACACCGTACGAGACCAATGCAGGGTCCGACTCGGTCACAAGAACGTTTCCAACATACACAAACAGCACAAAGGAAAAATCAACCAAAAAAAGGCCAAACAAGCAATTACCAAGCCAATAAATACTGGGGGGGTGGGGACAGAGAACAAAGACACACCCACAACTCCACCTATATAAAGGACACAAATCACTACCATGAGCCTTTGCAAATGCCATTCCACTGCCAGCACCCAAGAGAAAGCAACCACACACCCACAGCTCATCCCTCACACAAGCCACACACCATCAGCACACCAACAAATACCTACCTCACATACACCCAGCACAACACACACCCACACACCCTCACCTGCACACCAACACACACATCACCCACCATCACCACCCATCACCATGCCCCCAAGAAGAATCCCAAGTTCCTAGATAGTGAATTGGAAGTCATGGTAGACGAGATCCTCAGGGTGGAGCCACAGCTGTTTGGCACTCTGGTCCAACAGACCCCCATGTCGCAGAAAACCAAGATGTGGGAGAGGATCATCAACAGGGTGAACGCCCAATCACCATGTCGGCGCACAAAGACGGACATCCAGAACAGGTGGTATGACGTGCGCAGGAGGGTCCGGGAGCTGCTCAAGAAAGACTACCACCTGAGCCAATACACCGGCAGTGGCCCTCCTGCCAAGCCAGTATACCTCAGGCCCTGGGAGGAGAAGGTGCGGGCCATCCTTCCGCCAGTGAGCGTATATGGACTAGAGGACATCCCAGAGCCTGGTGAGTACACAACAAATGTACACAATAAACTGCCACAAAACACACACATCACTGTCAAGGGGAGAGTCAAACCATGCACTCATAGCAATTACACAGCAACTAGAACAGAATCATCCCAAAATGTGTATGTCAGTCAGATAAACACAACACATGCCATCAAAAAAGTCACATCCAACTGTGCCAACACATGTACAAACACAACCACAACTACAGCTAGGCAGTGGCACAAATAGAACTAACACACACATCCACACATGTAGCCACCACAACAACACCAACACACAGTGAAGACCACTCAAAGGAAGGAATTCTGTGTATGCTGGCCAAGTCAGTGTAGCCAATAGCATCATGGGAGTCGCAGTCACACATATTGCCCCCCCCACAACTGTCCCATCAACACCACCCTGAACCATGCTCACATCACAGGGAGTGGAGAAGGACTCACAAGATGGCTGACACTGGCTACTGCTGTGGGGAGCACAAGGCCCTGCTGCCAACTGTGCACCAACAAACAGCAGGACACCACT
The DNA here is from genome assembly GCA_963921515.1 of Calotriton arnoldi. NCBI lineage: Eukaryota > Metazoa > Chordata > Amphibia > Caudata > Salamandridae > Calotriton > Calotriton arnoldi. Next base: position 2,946,383 of record CAWUFW010001322.1, on the reverse strand, counting down.
GACTGACATCCTGAGAGACAACTTACACTCCCTGCAATGCAAGCACGTTCCATGGTGGGATATCTGGCTGGCTGGCTGGGTGGGAAGGGGGACTTGCAGCACTGACCATAGTCACCAGCACCTCCCCTCACACCCCCCCAACACAAACTCCACAGTACCCACCTGGTAGAATGCAATGCCCTCCATCCTAACACAAGATCCCACAAAGCACCACCACCCTGGGTTATGTTGTGTGAAGCACAGGGACACTCTTGGGACTCTTAGCCAAACAACTGCCAGGACAACACTCCCAGCCATCCTGTCAGCACAGCCAGCCCACCCCACAGGGAAGCAGAGTCAAAAGGAAGGAAGCATGGGCATGCTGGGAAGGGGGGTGGAGGCAATAGCATGATGGGAGTCGTAGTCACAGACATTGCTCAGCCTCACAACTGGCCCATCAACACCACCCTGAACCATGCTCACATCACAGGGAGTGGAGAAGGACTCACAAGATGGCTGACACTGGCTACTGCTGTGGGGAGCACAAGGCCCTGCTGCCAACTGTGCACCAACAAACAGCAGGACACCACTGACTGACATCCTGAGAGACAACTTACACTCCCTGCAATGCAAGCACGTTCCATGGTGGGATATCCGGCTGGCTGGGTGGGAAGGGGGACTTGCAGCACTGACCATAGTCACCAGCACCTCCCCTCACACCCCCCCAACACAAACTCCACAGTACCCACCTGGTAGAATGCAATGCCCTCCATCCTAACACAAGATCCCACAAAGCACCACCACCCTGGGTTATGTTGTGTGAAGCACAGGGACACTCTTGGGACTCTTAGCCAAACAACTGCCAGGACAACACTCCCAGCCATCCTGTCAGCACAGCCAGCCCACCCCACAGGGAAGCAGAGTCAAAAGGAAGGAAGCATGGGCATGCTGGGAAGGGGGTGGAGGCAATAGCATGATGGGAGTGGTAGTCACAGACATTGCTCAGCCTCACAACTGTCCCATCAACACCACCCTGAACCATGCTCACATCACAGGGAGTGGAGAAGGACTCACAAGATGGCTGACACTGGCTACTGCTGTGGGGAGCACAAGGCCCTGCTGCCAACTGTGCACCAACAAACAGCAGGACACCTCTGACTGACATCCTGAGAGACAACTTACACTCCCTGCAATGCAAGCACGTTCCATGGTGGGATAACTGACTGGGTGGGTGGGTGGGTGGGAAGGAGGTCTGGCTGTCAACCAAACACAATCAATGCAGACCATGTTCACACCCCAGAGAATACATAGAAATGCCCAAATAATGCAGGACAATGTGCCACACCAATATCAACCCCTGACTGTGACGACTTAGGACAATACAATGTACAGGCCCGCACCCCGAGGCACAGTCACAACTGTCAGGTGTGTCAACCACTGATGCCTGCAGAAACATGACATACATTGTTTGTGTCTCCCAAAAACAGGTGATGATAGGGACACAGCAGCAGACGCTGAGGAGTCCCAGTCCCAGGCTCAAGAGGATGCCGAGCTCACTGGCGTCGTACAGCCTCTGTCCTCCTCGGACGATGAAGAACAACCTGGCACATCCGGTGCAAGTCAACATGCTGCACCAGCAGGACCACCAGCTGCAGCACCAGCAGGTCCACCAGCTGCACCCCCTGCACCCACCCCTCCAACGACTGTCACCACGAATACCATCCCTGCCGACATGGACAGAATAAGGAACAACACCAGCGCAGTGACCCTGGACCAACCTGGGGCCATGGACACCACCACCACCACCAACCCCGAGGTGGACCAGGGTTATCTGTGCGTGCAACTGCACACACTGCACATGTCAGCAGGGGTGGTGGGAGGGGTGGGAGACAGAGGTCGCTGCTTGCAGACGTTGCTGGTGTGCATGAAGACCCACAACTGGTACGCATAGCTGATGCGTACCAGTCCAGCACCGGAGAGCTCAGCCAGGTAGTGGGGCTCCTCAGAGACATCAAACAGCAGCAGGCTGCCCATCATGCCCGCTTGGACTCCCACATGTCCCATGTGGAGTCACACATGTCACGTGTGGACTCCCACATGTCACGTGTGGACTCCCACATGACCCGCGTGGAGTCCAAGTGGGATGTACTACATGAGATGACGGCGGTGCACAGGGACATTTTACAATGCCTCCGCCAGATGAACAGCAACCAGTCCACACCTCCCTGTGTGCCAACAACATCTGGTACCGAACAAACTGCAACTGCCACAGGGAGGGAGGAGGACTCTGGCGGAGAGTCCCCTGCACCGCAGCAGCCTGCACTTGAGGGCCCCCCCCAAGAAGAGGGGTCGTCCGAGGAGGGGAAAGTGAGAGGCTGATGGCCAAGCGCAACTCCCAGGAAGCCTGAACCTGTTCTGGATTTTCGCCTTTGTGCACAGACTGTTCACCCTGTTGATGGCAACACTACTCCCACACATTGCATGGGGAGTACAAGTTGGAACAATGTGTCAGACAACTGTGGCCCCGATACTGGGGATCCTGTCTACCTGGACTTTCTATTCATCTAGGAACTTGGGATTGCAAGATTCATGTACAGCACAATCCATCCTATGCACTATTATCACAGATGTATCACAATAAACACAATAATACACCATACTTGCCTCTGTCGTGATTCCAACGTGGGTGCTGTTATGGGGATGATGAACAACAAAATTACACTGTGTATGCGAACTGCAACAGCAAGGACAACACAGGCATGTGAGTACAGGCAACGTGACACATATGAGGGAGACACACCACCAGGGCTACACAACACATACACACCTAGGCCATCTGACTCATTGCCTACACTGATGTTGCCAGGGAAGACGGTGCAATGCACAGACACCACACCCATTCCCAGTTGTAGTCAAGTAGCCCACAGGTGCAGTAAGCAAATGGCAGTCAAATGTGTGACCACAGACAACGCACATCACTAAGTGAAGCACAGGTTTATTACACAGTAGCAACATGCCGTAACCACTACAGATGCAAGGTAACCCCACCTGGTAGCGGGCACACAGTCAACAACTGTAGACAGAAGGAAGTCCATGGGTGTGGCGCACATCACCTGTAGGGACACAACAGCTACCAGCCTGGATGTGCAATCACGTTGTCGGTGGACACAGTTGACCAAACGAATCTGAAAGTACCCTGTGAAGGACAGAAATGACACACAGTCAAAAGCAATGGAGTACAGGACAGAACAGCAAAACTCATGCACAATACATGTTACAAGATACCCACCCAGAACCAAGTTAGCATGTCAACACTGTTGGGGAGTACAGCCCACCTGTAAGCACACATCGCAACACACATCCAGTCAAGTAGCCCATGGACACACTCCAACAGCACCAGAGCACCACCCACACATCATGCCAACTCACATCATTGACATGACACCTCAGGATACTCACATTCAGCTAAAGAAGTTGGTGATGAGCTGTGTGCGGACATCACCATCACCATCATCATCATCATCGTCACTGGCATCGTGTTCCAGGCCAGGATCCTCCACAGGTGGCGGATGTTGGTCATCGTCATCCTGGATGAGAGGCAACTCCTTCCGCACTGCCAGGTTGTGGAGCATGCAGCAGACGATGATAATCTTGCACACTTTCGCAGGGGCATATGGGAGGGACCCTCCGGTCTTGTCCAGGCAGCGGAAGCGGCTCTTCAGGAGACCAAAGGTCCGCTCAATCACTCTCCTGGTCCGACCATGTGCCTCATTGTAGCGCATCTGGGCAGGTGTCACAGGGTTCCTGAGGGGTGTCAGCAACCACGGCATGTTGGGGTATCCCGAGTCACCTACGGACAGACAAGTGCACATCAGCTGACTTGGAAAAGTGGGCGGAATACTACAGATCAGATCACACACAATGGCACAAAGTCAGTACACACCGACAAGCCAGGCACGCTGGTTCTGCATCTGTGCCATCAACCTGGGGATGCGACTACTCCTCATCACAAAGGCATCGTGTGCTGAACCAGGGAAACGGGCACACACGTGTGTGATGGTCATGTCTGCAAGACACACCACCAGTGCATTGACCGAGTGGTAGTGCTTGCGGTTCCTGTAGGCCTGCTCCTGGGCCTGTGGTGGTACCAAAGCCACATGTGTCCCATCAATGGAGCCAATGACATGCGGCATCCTCCCCAGGGCATAAAAGTCACTCTTCACGTCAGTGAGTCGTCGCAGTCTAGGGAAATAGATGTACCGGTTCAGGAAGAGCAACATTGCCGCCAAGAAATCGCGGAGCACACGGCTGAACATGGTCTGTGACATCCCACCAGCAGACGCCACAGTATGTTGGAAGGTACCGGTGGCAAAGAAGTGTAGGGCTGCCATCACCTTCACCTTGGGGGTCAGCGCTGTAGGATACGGCCGGCCAGGCTGCAAATGTGGGGACAACTGCACTGCCAAATCCTCAATCAGCTGCCTGGTGAAGCGGTACCGTCGGATGCTGTCCCGTTCCACCATCGTTGCCAGGTCTGGGAATGGCCGATGGACAGCAGGAGCCCTGCAGTGCAGAGGAGAAGTAAGCAAGATCGTCAGTCACCCCACATATGCGGCATTGAACACACTCAAGATCCCAACATACATCATCATGAGGCACAACTACATGAAGTGTGCAGTACCGGAACGACATGTATGGTACATACATGGCCAACATCTGTCAACACGGTCCTACAGGTGGCATCAATTTGTCCCAGGTTGGCCCATTGGATATCATGATGCTGTGTCACAGTCACCCCCACAGTGACATGTGAGGACAGATGTGCCCCAGGCACCACAGCTCAACGACAGGCACATTCCCAGGGACCCTGTAATGCCACATGGACACTGGCATCACCTGGAGTATCATGTGTACACCACAACAAAACAAACATGACCCCCACAGGTAGTGGCCACACTTGCCATGGCAGGAGAGCCATGGACGTCTGTGACACACACGCACAACATCAGAGTCCATGCACACACAACGTGGATGTGGAGACTGTCTCCCATTGTGCACATGAAATCAGAGACATTGTAAACACTACATGCACAAAGACTGTGGAGGGCCATCACTATTGTGCCACTGGGACACCCTGGCTCAAACATACCGTCCCACATGGGACTCACGGGGTATGTGACATGACATACACAAACACCACTGTGAAATGTGACCATGGCACATGCACAGATATGAACAGTTGCACATCACAGTGGTCACGTACACGTAACACCCAGGATCCTGTCCCCATTAACACGTGCACAGCCTGGGGGTGGCTGCCCACAGGTGACACCCACAGGACAATATGTACACCAACATACACACAATAGGAAATGCAGCCTTACATGCCTTATGATAAGGTTTGGACAGGCTGTCGTGATGTAGGTGTGCCCCTCACTCCCTGGGAGCTATCTGTGGCTGGCATATGTCCATCTGAGACAGGCATGCTGACATATGCCAGTCACATGTACAGTGATGCGTTGAACAGCAATGGACCGATCGGTGCCTCCGGCCGGCCCATTGCTTTCAATGTGTGCGGGTACGCGTTGTACCCCTGTGCGCGTTGTACTGCAATGGACCGATCGGTGCCTCCGGCCGGCCCATTGCATTCAATGTGTGCGGGTACGCGTTGTACCCCTGTGCGCGTTGTACTGCAATGGACCGATCGGTGCCTCCGGCCGGCCCATTGCATTCAATGTGTGCGGGTACGCGTTGTACCCCTGTGCGCGTTGTACTGCAATGGACCGATCGGTGCCTCCGGCCGGCCCATTGCATTCAATGTGTGCGGGTACGCGTTGTACCCCTGTGCGCGTTGAACAGCAATGGACCGATCGGTGCCTCCGGCCGGCCCATTGCATTCAATGTGTGCGGGTACGCGTTGTACCCCTGTGCGCGTTGTACTGCAATGGACCGATCGGTGCCTCCGGCCGGCCCATTGCATTCAATGTGTGCGGGTACGCGTTGTACCCCTGTGCGCGTTGTACTGCAATGGACCGATCGGTGCCTCCGGCCGGCCCATTGCATTCAATGTGTGCGGGTACGCGTTGTACCCCTGTGCGCGTTGTACTGCAATGGACCGATCGGTGCCTCCGGCCGGCCCATTGCATTCAATGTGTGCGGGTACGCGTTGTACCCCTGTGCGCGTTGTACTGCAATGGACCGATCGGTGCCTCCGGCCGGCCCATTGCATTCAATGTGTGCGGGTACGCGTTGTACCCCTGTGCGCGTTGTACCTCAATGGACCGATCGGTGCGCACCCATTGACAATGGGCTTGCCTGGCAACGGACGCGTTTTCGAATATTCGAACGAGTCGGTTGCTGGAAAATCAGTTGGTCACCCACAACAATGTTGCAAAATCATGTATGTCATGAAGTTGAAATTTTGAAGGATGCTGTGGGCGTGTTTTGGTGCTGCTATTCCATGGATTGGCCAGATTCAGAAGATGCAAACGACTTGGACCTATCACTTTGGACACAAGGGACAGTATCTGCCTCTCCAGCACATATATATTGCTGCATGTTCCCCTGAGAGCCCACTTGCCTGCACTACATGCTCCAGGACGACATCTGCCACTGCACTGCTGCTGTCTCTGCCCCTCTGGACCCTGCAATGGCACGTACTGTGGAGAGAGCCCCAGCCTTCAGCCTTGAAGAGAACCAGGCCCTGCTGGACAGCCTACTTCCACAGTACAGCAAGCTGTATGGGACACCAGGGGAGCAGGTGAGTGTTCTGTGCACTGCCTTTCTGAATGTGCATTTTGTCTGACTAGCAAGGCTGAGAGTCAGCACACCACTGGCTAGCAGGCTCACTGAGTAGTTGTCACCCCCCATAGTGTGTAGTGACTTGCACTGGACAGGTATGGTGCAGTGACAGTGCTTCTGAACAGGGTTTTACTCCCCATGCTATGATACCATGTAGTGACTTCTGGAAAACTGTCCATGGGCAGCCGTGCACTGCCTGGGTACACCATGTGCCCCTGTGATTGCGACATGTATATGCAACTGTGTCATGCACGGATATGTTGCATGTGTAGTAATGGCCTTATCACTTTGTCATCCTGACAGGCTTCTGCCCATCGGAAGCATGAGATCTGGAAGGACATCGTCCGGGCTGTCCGGTCCGTGGGGGTCTACAAGCGCCGGATCCGCAACTGCCAAAAGAGGTGGCAGGACCTTCGGGGCTGGACCCGGAGGATTGCACGGGTCCAGCTGAAGCTGTCGCCTCCTCGCAGGAGGGGCGGAACACGGACCCTGACCCCCACATGCTCAGGATCCTGGCGGTGGTCTTTCCAGACCTGGATGGGCAGCTGAAGGCCAGAGAGCAGCAAGGAGGGGGTGAGTCAAAGACTGCACTGTGTACTCTGTCTAACATGTTATGTGCCCTCCTCGGGCCAGGTTGAACTGCCACAGTACAGCAGTCATGTTGTCCAGGAGCCATGTCCCTCTATTGTGCACTGCCCACTCCTCATCTGATACCCAGGTGTGGCCCTTACATGCAGGGAATTCTGTCACTTAGGACTGTGTCCTTGCAGTTTGCTTGACTCAAGGTGGGAGACAGCATCTGTTTCCCTGACTCTGTGGTGGGCATCATGGGTGGGTCCATTGCTTACACAATGCCTGTATTCTGACATGTATTCAGCGTGTTACTTTGATCTGTGGTCCAATTGCTGAGCTGATCCACCACATGTGGCTGGGGTACCTGGCACACACCCATGCTGCGGGTGGGAACAATGTTTGGGCCCCAGGAGTATGTATATGACGTGTGTCACACATACTTAGCCAGCTGCCTACAGTCCAGGGCTCATCCCTCATTCATGTGGGGCTGGACAGTCATGCCTACTCCAGGCCATACAATACACTCTGTACTCCCACTCCCGTGTATCAGAGGACACATTGTGCACAGTGATTTGACCCCTCAGGTGTCTGCCTCTGTGTCAGTGTGCTGTGGATTAGTCGCCAGGACTGCTGTGGAGTTTCTTGGTAGGGGCTCAGCATGCCACTGGAGATGTGACCATAGGAGACGATACTTGTGTGACACATAGGTGTCTGATCAGCTGCCCATGCAGACTGGGGCATGTAAATGTGAAGTTCAGGCAGCTGTTCCCCATGCACAGCAGAGTGTGAGGGGCTCAGGTTCAGAGGGTAGTGTCACAGGTCTCCCATATGTCCAATAGGTATGACCTGGACAGATGAGGGTTAAGAGGATGTGTTGTGGGGGGATGTACATGTGCACTTGTGCAGCTCCAGGACTTGCATTCCCCATGACCTACTATTGTGACACAGTGCAGAGTGTTGTTGTCTGGCTGCAAAGTCATACATCACTGAGCCAGTGATGTATGACTTTGCAGTCATGCCTCCGCCATGGCATGTGTCTACTGATTGGTGATCCTGCAGGGGAGTGACATGTGCTACATGCACACCATAGTGGCGCTGGCTATCAGGACATGGGTGCATCATGGTGTCTGTCGCTGGTATGCATCACATGCATTTCCTATTTGACTCTGGGCATCCCTTACATCCGTAAACCTGTACTGACTCAGTGGCAAGAGCTGTGATGTGTCCACACCGTGTCCTCTGCACTGTCCAACTACTGTGTACTTGGTGCATGTGTCAACACTGGGGTGTTGCAATCCAACAGACACCAGACAGATGGGTGCAAGGCCATGTGGGATGTGAGTGCCATGCTTGGCATCAGACTGACAATTGACTTCTCCTGTTCAATTAGGGCACTTTTAGCAATGTACAACTAATGATGCCAGGGCTTGCTCTGTAATGTGCTGTGCTCACAGTGGTGTGTGCGTTTGGTGCAGGTGACTGATGTCTGTCTGTTTCCCCATTGTTTGCAGATACATCCACGGCCACGGAAGGGGACAGCTCCACGGACCAGGAGGAGCCGGAGAGCCAGACTGGGTCAGCAGCCGAGGAGTGGTCGGAGGGACCCAGTGGCACGGAGGGCGAGGGGAGCCACACCGAGGAGTCCTCAGCAGCATCCACCTCAGCTGAGGACCAGAGCAACTCGGAGGATGACTCCCTTGTGGAGGCGGGTGTCAGCAGCCACCACACCCCAGCTAGTGTTGCTGTCCCCGCCACCACCAGCACCACCACCGCCCTCCCATCGGCTCCCATTCCCCAGGTCCGTGGAGGCTCCCATGTCCGGGAGCGTGTCTCCTTTGGGCCAGGCACCGCACCCCCTGCCCCTGTGTCCCCTGCTGCCCTGAGTGAGGAGTCTGTGTACCTCCTTCGCCAGCTCCATGTAGGGCAGACAGCCATGCTGAGTGTCCTCCATGCGCACACCGCGCTGTTGACTCAGCTGGTGTCGTTCATGGAGGGCATCTCATCGGGCATGTCTGACCTACAGAGGGGCAATAGGTCCATGGACTCCTCCCTGACGGCAGCAGTGTCCCTCCTCAAACGGTCCCTCACCCCTCCTGCCTCTGCTCCATCCACACTCCCCAGCACCTTACCCATCCCAGGCACACACACACTGGCACAGGCACACACCAGCACACACACATCCAGCACACTGACACACACGCCAATGACAAAACGCACACGCACGCACATTCAGGGGACTGAAGCCAGACTCACAGGGGATGGGGCCCTGGAACACACACACGCATCCACATGCACTGCGCAGTCCTCAGTTCCCTCTCCCTCCAAAGCACCCTCCCTTGCCTCACCTGCAACCCCAAAGTCACAGCAGCTCTTCCTCTGTGACCTCGGCCTCTTCCCCACCGATGAAGCTGCTCCAGCATCCCGGGGGAAGAGGAAGCCCACCCACACGGAGCAGAGTGCCCCTCGCCCCCGGACACCCTCCCCCAGGCGCAGACGGACTGAGGCCCCCACCCGCAAGTCCCCCGGAGTGCTAAGAGCAAGACCCCGCCACCACCCTGCAGCTCAGGCACAAGGTCTCCGTCCTCCATCCCTCAGGCCCCCACTGCACAGGTGCCCCCACCACACCCTGCCCCAGGTTCCCCCACCCACAGATATACCATCCCCAAGATGCTCCGGCCTTCTCCCCCTGCCACTTGCTCTCCCAGCACCACACCCCCCGCTGCGCTTGTCTGTGCCACTGATGTGGTGAGGGTGTCCCCCCTCTGTCCAACCCACCTTGCCTGTTCCCCATTCTCCTCCCCTGGAGGTAGGCACTGCAGTGGAGTCCACTACCGCCCTGTCTGACTTGGGCACTGCAGTGGCGGACCTGTCCACCCCATCTGCAGGGTCCACTGCAGTTGTGCCGGCACCCACGACATCTGTGTCATGCCCCCAGTTGTGCCGGCACACACCATGTCAGACACCTCCACTGCAGTTGTCAGTGGCTCTCCTGCACCCACCACCCCTTCCCTGACTCCCCTGGTGAGCCCTGATCCTGTCCCTGCGGTGCCTGGCCTGCCCCCCGGTTGCCCCTCCTAGTGGATTGTCCCTGGTATTGTGCAGGCATGCGTAGGGTGACATCTGCCAGTGTCACCCTGTTTGAACTTTGACAATGGACTGGCCATTGGCCTTTGCTCTTTTTCAGGACTTCGTTTGGCCTCAACACATATGCTGAATAAAGCAACTTTCTTTTCTCTAGTGCTCATGCTTCAGATGTACATGTTGTTGGTGCAGCTAACCATGCCCTTGCTGCAGTGATGGTGATATCTGGTCTCATGATTATGAAGTGTTACTGTGCAGGAACCCATGTGGTCCAGGGGGAATGTGTCCTATCATGTGGTGTATCCATGTCATCAATAGCAGCATCTGAGGGTGTCATGTGTTCAGTATTTGGCAATGGGTTTCCTACTTACATTGGCAATTTCATATCTGTGGCTTCCACCCCTGCACATCTGTTGTGCCTGCCATCGTTGCATTTGTCTACTTCCCTGACCGTGTTGCCATCTCCAGTGGACATGCAGGTTTGGGCATCAATGGGGAGGGACTCATCCGTGTAGTCAGTGCAACATTGCTATACAAGTGTGTTGGATCTGTGCTGATGATTCCGTTGGCACATCCATGACCAGGCTGATGTGATGGGAGCCCTCATTTGGTGCTAATTGTTGATTGTGTGACCAAGTGCTCAGCTGACATGATGGGGCCCTACTGAGGCAACATATGGCACAGCTTTCCTCACACAGGAGTGGAGTCCCCTCATGGCAGTGTGTACACGTGTGACATTGCCTGCGCCCAAGGTGTGTGTTGTATGTGCATGTCTGTGTGTTCACTTCCATTCATCTGCGCATGCTGTGATCCCTAGTGTTGTACCTGTTTGTGATGCTTGCTGACTTGAGCTATGTTCCCCCAAAGTCTTCTCCCTGTGTTCTCTGTGATGTGGGTGCATGGCACATTACTGGTCATCAGGGTGTCACCCATAGGTGTGTTTGCTGTCAGGGCAGAGTTTGTGTGCTGACGCAGATGGGTCACAGTCAGGTTTCCCTTTGGCACTTGTTGTTTGCCCCTGTCATGTGATTTCCAGTTTGTGTTATCTTTCAGTGATTGTGACACGTTGTGTGTGTGACTGCTGGCACTCCTTAGGGTCCGGGCTGCAATGTTGGTTGTTGTCTATGTGTGTTCTTTGTGGGTGACCTTGGCTTCTTCATTGGTGTGTGACTGTGGCTGGGATCCCATTGGTCGGTGTGGTATTGCCGTCATGTCCATGTACAGAGTAGTGTGCAGTGTGTCAGACATTCAGGAGTCTTGTTGAGTGTCCATGTGTGATGTGTTTCTACACCTTGGTTCCCACCCACCACCCTGGAATAGTCATGGGTGCATGTGCAATGTCACCAGTGCATGTGTACTTCACTGCTGCACATTGTTGGAGGTCGAGGGGTGTGGTGTTGAGTGTGTGCAGATGAGAGTTGTTGCCCGGCTAGTCCCCTGCCTCCATGTTGGCCTTGGCTTACTGGCCATGCTGATTGATTTGTGCTTGTGTAGGTGTGATGGTAGTTAGTTGCTCAGGACACCTGACTGTGGTTCACAGTGTGAACGACATTTAGCTTTGTCATCACAGTGGTATTTTTCTTCAGCCCAGGGTCACCACATTGTGGGGGCCCTGGGGGTGGTGCTGTGGTGTGTCTGTGACTTGCTGTGTCAGTTGTTGTTCCTACGTGCCTGTGTGACATGTGTGTTTTGTGCTCCCTCTCACCTGTCAATGCCTGCTTGCCCACATAGGGGATTTGGATCCATGAGTTAGCTTAGTGTGGCAGTGTATGCACATCTGTATGATTGGTATTCAGCTCTCCTCATGTGTTGTGTTGTTGCCTGGGGACACTGGCACCCCCACCCCTCACCTGCTGTGTATGATGACAGTGTTGGTCTGCCTGTTTGTGTTTGTGCATCTGCACCACTGCATTGGCATATCTTGGGTGTGCCATTGGCTGTATGTTGTTTGGTGTGTTTCCCCTGCTGTCCCTGGGACTCCTAGGTCATCGGTCAGCACAGTGATCATGGTTTGTGTGTCCCATTGCTGCCATGGTATGGTATCTGTTCACCTCACATCTGCTGTCTCCACAGGGTATCTGCATTTGTGTGCCCATTGGTGCAGATATGTGGTTCTGCATTCTGATGGTCACTTCTGTCATTGTGTCATTGATGACTGTTGACGGTCTCAGCCCCCATGGGTGTTGTTTGTCTGCACATGGCCAAAGGAATGTTTCATTTGCACTGCAGTATTTGGCTCCCCCAATTTATGTTGCAATGGGACACATACACTACTTTGCCACAGATGAGTTTTTGGTTCTGTGACCAGGAATGATCCATGCAGTTTGGCAGTTGCAGCTCTTTCTTTGTTAACAATTACCTTTTGGTCACTGTGATGATGAGGGTGTAGACCCCATTGCCACAATGGTCAAAATGTGCTTCAGCTATGGACCCCACACTTACCTTTTGGTCACTGTGATGATGGGGGTTTAGACCCCATTGCCACAATGGTCAAAATGTGCTTCAGCTATGGACCCCACACTTACCTTTTGGTCACTGTGATGATGGGGGTTTAGACCCCATTGCCACAATGGTCAAAATGTGCTTCAGCTATGGACCCCACACTTGCCTTTTGGTCACTGTGATGATGGGGGTTTAGACCCCATTGCCACAATGGTCAAAATGTGCTTCAGCTATGGACCCCACACTTGCCTTTTGGTCACTGTGATGATGGGGGTTTAGACCCCATTGCCACAATGGTCAAAATGTGCTTCAGCTATGGACCCCACACTTGCCTTTTGGTCACTGTGATGATGGGGGTTTAGGCCCCATTGCCACAATGGTCATGGGCTGCTTGCATTGTGGGTGCCACACACATATATGTGTGGCACATGTGCTAGGGGGTCACATTGTATGTTCAATGTCATGTTCGGTGTTGTAGGCATTTGACACAGCCTGCTCACACGCTTGTCATGGTGGTGGGGGGATGTCTTAATCTTGCATTCCCTAGGTTGTGGTGTGCTTGTTGTGTCATGCATTGTCCATCCTATGAGTGGGGGTGGTAGTAGTGGTAGGCATCCAGCCCCCTGGCTAAGGGTGGTAGTAGTGGTAGGCTTCCTGCCCCCTGGCTAAGGGTGGTAGTAGTGGTGGGCATCCTGCCCCCCTGGGTGAGGGTGGTAGTAGTGGTAGGCATCCTGCCCCCTGGCTAAGGGTGGTAGTAGTGGTAGGCATCCAGCCCCCTGGCTAAGGGTGGTAGTAGTGGTGGGCATCCTGCCCCCTGGCTAAGGGTGGTAGTAGTGGTGGGCATCCTGCCCCCTGGGTGAGGGTGGTAGTAGTGGTGGGCATCCTGCCCCCTGGCTAAGGGTGGTAGTAGTGGTAGGCATCCAGCCCCCTGGCTAAGGGTGGTAGTAGTGGTGGGCATCCTGCCCCCTGGGTGAGGGTGGTAGTAGTGGTGGGCATCCTGCCCCCTGGCTAAGGGTGGTAGTAGTGGTGGGCATCCTGCCCCCTGGGTGAGGGTGGTAGTAGTGGTGGGCATCCTGCCCCCCTGGGTGAGGGTGGTAGTAGTGGTGGGCATCCTGCCCCCTGGCTAAGGGTGGTAGTAGTGGTGGGCATCCTGCCCCCCTGGGTGAGGGTGGTAGTAGTGGTGGGCATCCTGCCCCCCTGGGTGAGGGTGGTAGTAGTGGTGGGCATCCTGCCCCCTGGCTAAGGGTGGTAGTAGTGGTGGGCATCCTGCCCCCCTGGGTGAGGGTGGTAGTAGTGGTGGGCATCCTGCCCCCTGGCTAAGGGTGGTAGTAGTGGTAGGCATCCAGCCCCCTGGCTAAGGGTGGTAGTAGTGGTAGGCTTCCTGCCCCCTGGCTAAGGGTGGTAGTAGTGGTGGGCATCCTGCCCCCCTGGGTGAGGGTGGTAGTAGTGGTAGGCATCCTGCCCCCTGGCTAAGGGTGGTAGTAGTGGTAGGCATCCAGCCCCCTGGCTAAGGGTGGTAGTAGTGGTGGGCATCCTGCCCCCTGGCTAAGGGTGGTAGTAGTGGTGGGCATCCTGCCCCCTGGGTGAGGGTGGTAGTAGTGGTGGGCATCCTGCCCCCTGGCTAAGGGTGGTAGTAGTGGTAGGCATCCAGCCCCCTGGCTAAGGGTGGTAGTAGTGGTGGGCATCCTGCCCCCCTGGGTGAGGGTGGTAGTAGTGGTGGGCATCCTGCCCCCTGGCTAAGGGTGGTAGTGGTGGTGGGCATTTGGCACCCCCTGGCTAAGGGTGGTTGTGGTGGTTGGCATCCAGCCCCCCTGGGTTGGGGTGGTGGCGCGCATTCAGGCCCCTGTGTGCATATGTGGCATTGGTGATGGGCATCCCGCCCCTATGGTGCTGCTGTTGCAAGTATATTCAGATTCCCCGTGTATGTGTGTGATGTGTCGTGTACGTGTTGTATGTGTTTTGTGGTTGGTGTCTGACTTACCTTCTGCGCCGTACGCGTCCGTGCCTGTTCCGGTAGTAGATGTAGAATATTGGTATGATCGGGACGAAGGGATTCATGGTTGGTTCGTGTCGTTCGTCCTTCTCGTTGCTTCGCGTCGTCCTCGTCGCTTGGCTTCGTCCTCGTCGCTTCGCTTCGTCCTCGTCGCTTCGCGTCGTCCTCGTCTGTGCTGTGTTCGTCTCGTAGCCGTGGATCGTGTTGTGGCGCGATTCGGAGCTTATGTGCGCCTCTCCCGGATGCTTTGACGTGCCGTGCGTAGCGACGGGTTCGGCGCGTACGGAAAGCGCATCGTACTTGTCCGGCCGGACGGGGCTGCATTTTCCCTTCCGTGCGACTCGATTCGGCGTTTCCGGATTCGCCTCGGTCGGAGAACAGGACCTGGTTTGGGTGAGTACGGCTCGGCCGGAATTTTTGCTGTTGTGCGCATCGTACTTGCTCGTTCGGTGTGCTGTACGGATCGGTCGGGAAACTGGCTTTCGCATGGCTTTTTCCCGACCGAATAGTATTGGGTGCGCCTCCGACCGAGATCGGAATCGGCCCCATAGTGTTTGAATGAAGGAAAAGGGACAATGACTGGAATCGGGTTGAAGTCAAAATTTCAGCTTTTAGAAACTTGGATGATTTGGCGGATGAAATACCTGTAATGTAATGGGCACGCACAAAGCACACTGTTACCTATTAAGGCGCCTTGGCCATTTCAGCTTTTTTGGTTGAAACTGACACCAAGATTTTCAAGACACTCCAGCAAAGAGACAGGAGACCCTCTAGAAGGTACGGTGAGGAGAAAGATATTGGCATTACCAGGTAGACCAAAGGACCCCAGTTCGGACACCATTTTAAGACCTAGTACCTTCATTCAGACTAGTAAAGCCTGGAGCGAGCATTGCAAAGAAACACCGTCTCGCTTCATGACACTGTGTTTTCAGCATTTGTGTAAAACTGAAGAAGTTCCCGGATTCTTGGCGAGAGGTGATCAGGGAGACCTGAGGAGAGGAGGATCTGGAGTCTTCCTTTCCCACATAAGTCTGCTGAAGAGGATTAGAAAGATTCAATTGATGCATATTGATATGGTAAGGAGGAGAGAAGCTCAGGGCTTCTGGGGTGATCCCGGTAGAGTCTGAGAGGCTCTGTTGTATTGTATTGATGGCCACCAAGCAACTCCGAACAACAGAGACTGGCTTCATCTTATGCCTCCTGGACGCACTCCTCAGCACCCAGATGTGCAGTCTCTGTTCCGTGACCTGTGCAGAAACCAGGCTGATTGCTGGGCAGGACATTGTGGAACTCAACGCGGCTTTGCATTTAGTTGACAATCATCTCCTGCGTCGTTTTGCCAAGAACAGAGCGACTGTGTATGGATTGAACTTAAAGCTTTCTGCCAGAGAGATTATTTTATTTATTTATTTATTTATTTATTAGAAGTTGAGAAGAGTCTCTTGCTGAAAGGAATGACAGCAGCTGTAATGAATTTACAGAACTTTCAGACAACCTAGGCTGATCTGGGGTCCTATGGGGAGAGAAGGCACTACCTGTCAGGCGGTCTCTACTGTGGCCGTGGACTGAGCAGACCAGGCAGGTGCTGTGACCCTTATATTCTGCCCACTTTGTTGACGGCAAGCAGTTTAGACACTGGCCCTGCTCGCATTCCCTTCTCCGCTTCCATTTCCGAGAGCTTTTAGATGTGTGCCGAGGGAGGCGCGCTCTGGCCTGTCTGATGCCAGCGCACACGCCACTTCACATCATGACAAGTCCCCGCGCGGAGGTGGCTCTCTCCTTCCGCAGTGAGATTGTCTCGCATCACCTTCGGCTGTTAGAATACTGAACAGGAAGCCTGGCTCCGAAAACTACTGCTGATGGGATAATTTTTTTTAATTGTGCAGAGTTCTGCCTCGTGAGATGCTTCCTTAATGTCACACTGTGTGAGCCACTGTTGTCACAGCCATTCATGAAGGGAATGACAGACAAAACGAATCCTCTTGCCTGCATTTACATTTTTAGTCTGTCTCAAACAGACAAGGCGTGTGTATACTTTTAACAGAAGAAAAACATACAGGTGCAGACACTCTTAGTGCCTCATTACGAGGGGCCTGGTAATGTGGCTGGTAATTACTCCCCAGTTATGGATACCGAGTGACTGGTTAACTCCAAGGGGTGGGTATCACTGGCTGATTACAAGTTGGACTTCAGCGTTCCCCTGAGAAATGAGGAATTGCCAGGGGAATCAATAATTCTGTTCCCCTCACCACCTCATCCTCCCTCCCATTTCTATTTTGTCCTGGAAATGTAGAATTTTTTCCAGGAGACTCCACCTGAAAGCGTGTTCTTCACGTTAATGACACAGGACATGTGGTTTTCCTGCGGGCAGCTGCTGTCACTGGTCCTTCAGAAATACAGAAGAACTTTTAATGAGGCCCTTAAAGATACATCATGTTGGGGGGCAGAGTTTGCCGCCATAACACGGGCAGCGTGAGCTCCTAGCTGACCACGATCCGGTCCGCTGTAGCCGCCACACCACTGCTCCGGAGCCTTCGAAGAGTCCTTGGGGTGCAGAGCCCCCAGAGGTGCCATCAGATGTCAGAAGGGCTGCGCCGCTTTCGCAGGAGGTACTGATTCCGGCCCGAGCGCGGCATCCGAGCTCCCTAAAGATGGATGTCCGCAGTGCTAGTGGGACCGTGCTGAAGAAGCAGCGTCTGCATTGTGTGCGGATCGCGCTACCACAGGGTTCCATAGATGCTCGCCCAGCCCCTGAAGCACAGAGGGGGCCTAGTCTGGGCATTTCCTTCGGCCCCCGCATAGAATGGCGACGGGGCCCGTGACGTGGCAGAGCCTAATTTCATACAGGCCAACATTTTAGAAGAGCAAAGTGGGAGATTAAAGAAAAAAAATCGGGAGGATGGGGCCTTGAATCGGGTTACTGTCATGTATGGGTTTAGCAAGTGAGCTGCTGCAGGATCGGACATTTCAAACGCAAATGCACGTTTTTTTCTTACCTTTCAGAAGCATGGAGTGCAATGGCAGGCAGAAAGAGGGTGATGCAAGTGTTGTGCACTGGCCTGCAGGAGCAGGTTGCTGGCAGTGCATACACCACCAGGGCTTTAAGTGGGCCGGGTCTGTCCGGGTCTGAGCACCAGCAGTTATTTTCAGGGGGCCTCGAAACGGGTCTCTATCGGGCTCTATTTTCGGGCCTCGCAGAGGTAGTCCGTTTTCTTTTTTTTTTCTTGGACTATTGTTACACACATACTTAAGCAAATCAAGCTAATGCGCTCCCAGTACCCCTGGCATCCCCACACCAGCTCGATCAGAGGCGCAACTAGAGCCAAATTTCGGGAGGGGCTAAGGAAAAATTTCGGGGGGGGGGCTCATTATTCCAGTAGTAGGAAGTGTGGAGATGCAGGGGCTCTAAGAAGGGGTGAAAAAACGACAAAGAATCATTAACATGCAAATGGCCTTTTAAAGACCTGTGAAGAACTCTGGTGCGGCTGTGTGTGTGTGCCCGGAAAGCTGCCACAGCCCGGGCTGCCACACACGACGTGGGGGGGGCCTGAAGCCCTTTGAACCCAATGGGCGTTGCGCACCTGAGCTCGATTATAAGGTCTTCCTTTAAAGTCCCCTTCGGTCCTCTGATTCTGAGGTACCTCTTCGATTGCCAGTTTCTGAGTTGAGTATCGCGCATATGCCCGAGGCCGGCAGAACTCTCGACATTGGCATTTGGGTTCACCCCGTCCGGATTTTCCAGTTTATGTAAGTACCGAACGGACGCCATGTTTTTCAAAAACACCTCATTCCAATGATAAGATGCCTTTTTAGAAACGTTATGTGAACTGGACCTATCTGATAGACTAGACGTAACCAGATAGGACGGTGCGGAGCACTGCAGAACTAGTCTGGTCTGAGCACCAAACCACAAAATCAGTTGAGATTTTAAAAAAATAGGATAGTGTCACGCAAGAAAATGTAGGGTTTATTTTGAGCAAATGACAACTTCTAAAGTACTATATACGATGAAAGAGGACGTGTTACCCTTGAGCTTTTTCTTTCAGGTAAAGTGACTGCTTCCTAAAAGCGGTTTTGAAAATAGACCTTTCCACCACGCAGTTTACTGCAGGTCAGCAGGGTTGGATTGGGATAAAAAAATCGTCCGGGGCACGCTAAAAAAAAGTGGCCCACATTTGCAGATTGCCTTTCCGCAAAGCACTGCTTCGGCGAAGTTTTTTTAAAAAGAAGGGGGTGGGTGGGTCTCTGACAGAGGCATGTTTTCTTAGGAGAGAGCAAGCCTGAGCGGGGAATTCCAAATCTAATGACACTCTGAGGAGTCCTAGAGCTGACGGCTTGTCAGAGCAGGGGGTACTGCTACACTAGTTATCTTTATTTAGACCACGCCCTTACTTAGATAGGCCACACCCCTTTGAGGTTTGCCCCGCCCCTTTTAGAGCACCCCCAGTTTTTTTTCCCACTTAAAGCCCTGTACACCACGTTTCACAATACCAAGCCCTGTCAGCTGAAACCCCCGAGTAAACGGGTTTTTGCTTGAAGGAATCGGGAGGCGGGAGACTAGACTTGAAATCGGTAGTCTCCCGCCTGAATCGGGAGGGTTGGCATGTCTGTAATTTACTTGTGCGGCTGTCCCTGCCTTGGCTGCCATTTTGATTGAGGAGGCTGCCGGCTGGAGTGGCGCTGCCATGCATGGTGGGGGACCCGGGGGACTATATTTGAAGGGAGATAAGCCAGTCGGGGAGACAACACCTCCCGATTTGGCACTATTCTAGAGAACTGGGGACCCGCTGGCTTTGGGATTGTTGAGGAGCCAATAAAAAGGACGCCCCCGCTCTCCCATTGACATTGCTGGACATTCTCCAGAATCGCTCCTTTCTGCTGATCCAACAGCCTTTTGCTTCAGAGATCTTCTCCTTACAGCAGGGGTTGCGACAGGGTTCGGAACTTAGTCCGACCCTGTTTAATCTATACATGCGTCCTCTTGCAAATGTGGTGGAGTGTTTTGGTGTCAGAATCGGGTCTTATGCCGATGACATCCAGTTAATCATCTCCCTATCCCAGGATGAAGGCCTCTCTGCAGACAATTTTAGGAACTGGTAAGCTTAGCTGACTGGATGGACCGCAGCTGCCTTAAACTTAATGCTGGAAAAACAGAGTTGCTATTTGTGGGGAAACAGCCCTCCGTCTGGTCCACTGCATGGTGGCCAGAAGTGCTGGGACGTATTCCAACTCCGAAATCTGAGATCAAAAACGTAGGAATATGGTTTGACAATACTCTCGCTTTTGATCATCAGATTGTCAACCTTGCAGCGGTCTGTTTTGGCATCTTAAAGATGCTCAGTAAGATCCTGCGGTCACTCCCAGACGCGGCCAAAAATACATTAGTCCAAGTTCTACTGGTGTCCAGGTTGGACTATTACAACGTGATCTACCTGGGGTTACCCACGGTAGAATGAGAACTCTTCAGCATGTTCAGAATGCTGTGGCTAGAATGCTGCTTAACATCCCTAGATTCTCCTCTACGTGTTTAATTTTTTTATTTATTTATTTGAGTTTTATATAGCGCTGGCTAGACCCGGAGGTATCTGAGCGCTTTACATAAGGTACCACAAAATTACATCAGTTACAAGTTACATCAGTTACAAGAAAACATTTCAAGAGTGTCGGAAGACGAAATAAATGGAGCTTAGAAGGGAAAGGGGGTGGGGTAAAGGTGTAGGAGGGAGAAAAGATGGAGATAGGATGGATGGAGAGACGAAGGAGAGTCTGCCCAAAGTCCGGCTGGGTAGGTGACGGCCGAGGGGGAAGACCACAGCCCATCTCCTCTATAGCTATCAGGTAGCTCCACCGGGCATCAGTCAAGCGGCTAGGTCTCAATGAGAAAACAATTAGAGAGCAAAGAGGAGGGAGCAACGTGTTCTGCCCTTAGACCTCTACACTGGCTCCCGATGAGGGAAAGAATCTCTTTTAAATCATTATACTTCTGCCAAAAAATTATGAACTTGAGAGGTCCTTGCTATCTATATCCTCTGATCAACTTTACCATCCTAATCGTTGTCTGAGGACTTCTGGTGCTACACTGGCTAAAGTCCCCAGGATAACTAGAGCACGTATGGATGGTTTCTCCTTCAGTTATCGACCTGCAAAACTGGGGAACTCATTCCCCGTGGAGCTGAGGCAGGAACGGTCCGAAATAATCTTCCGAAAGGAACTAAAAACGTGTTATTTTAGACAATTTTAATGCCGCCTTTTCTTTAGGCAGCGCAGTTTAGGTCACTGTTGAAGTGTGGAATCTCAATGCAGGGACACTTCGTTTGGAGTAACCATTGCATATCTATAAATTAAATAACCTAATATAACATAACATTGCTTGGGGGCCAGTGAAGAGGCGGCTCCGGGTTTGGACCTGTGTCTGAACTTGCTTCACCCTCTGGTGAGGTGCCTGCCCTGCTACCTCCTGGGGCCCCTCTGCCCTGGGGGCACACTAGTGCGAGGAAGCAGAAGAGGGTGTTCACATAGCGTGGAACATATTTTGACTGCTCCTGACTGTTGCTGTGCGGTCCCTCCCCCTCACTTGTGGATGCCTGGTGACTGGATCGCCCCTTCCGACTGCGGCTACCCTATGACGCCAGTGCTAGGAGCTGCGGATGTCTGCGGTGGTAGTGGAGTTCACCTTGCTGCTCTTAGATACTGAGGTAATGACGATGCTGGACAGCTCCCTGGCAGCTTGAGGCCATCACTAGATGTTACTGGGGGATGCCTGGCTTCCAATGCCCTCCTGGCATACCATTTGGTTGATTGTGGCAGATTAAGTTGCCCCCCCCCCCGAAACTCGACCTCACCCTTGCTAGCTTGTCACCCCTGACGTGAGGACCCCTTGGGAGCAGCCCCTGTACATCAGTTCCTTTCAGTAGACTTGCCAGCCAGGCTTCTTGGGCTGTGTGTGTCTTCCTGCTGTGCCCTGAGGCCCCCATTGATGGTTGGTGGTACGGTCGCCTGAGACATTCTGGATAGCTACTGGTACACGTCTCCCAACAACATCCGAACAGTAACATCTCAGGCCAGTTGTGGAGATCTGACCATCATAGTGCTTGCAGTAGAGTTTCTTCTTTTTATATATCTATTTGTGTGGTTGAGTGCACCATGGGCCGCACACAGCGGGGATAGGAGGATGCACCCACAATCGCTTTTCAGGAGGGCATCAAGCAGGGCTTAAGTGATGGAGATGCGATCATCTCTTAATAGTAAGTTTGACCAACTTCTGGCTGAGATAGATTGCTCCGGGGAACGCACGGAGAGGAAGATAGATTCCATAGCAGTGAATTCTGCCTTCTCCAGGAGTCCAGGAGGACTCCAGGAAGCTGTCGGAGAGGGTCACGCATTGGAGGTCAAAGCACAGTTGTGCAGTATACGGGTTGTTACCTCAAGGAACTAGAAGCCCAAATGAGGTGATTGGCTGCTCGGCTGAACAATCAGGAGGGGCCAGAACAATATTCGAGTAGTGGGCCTCCCGGAGGCCATTGAAGGGGCCCCTTGTTGCTCTTCCTCGAGGATTGGCTCTAGGAAGTTGTGGCCCCGGAGGGCCTATTTAAACATTATGCCCTGGAATGGGCTCACCGTATGCCTGCACAGCCTTCTTATCCGGGGGCACCACCTCCTCCAGTGATAGCTCACCTCCTCAACTTCCATTATAGAGATCATCTTTTGCAGCAGGTCCGCGCACATGGGCTGTTCGTAGTGGAAAATGCTAATGTCTCCTTGTTTATGGACTTTACCCTCCAGGTCCAGACCCAGAGGGCATTGTTTATTGCAGTCAAAAAGAAACAGCGCAACCTGGGCTTGCTTTATTCCCTGCTGTACATGGCCCAGCTGAGAGTCCAGACAGAGGATCGCGTGCACTCTTTCACGGATCCAGCGGCAGCTTGGGATTGGTTGCAGTTGTATGATCAAGGTACTGTCCCCCCGGAGGTGCCAGAGTGCTGGAACTCCCCAAGATCCCAGCGGCAGAGATCCCGCCGTAGAGGGCTGACCCACCCC
Source organism: Calotriton arnoldi (assembly GCA_963921515.1). Taxonomy (NCBI): domain Eukaryota; kingdom Metazoa; phylum Chordata; class Amphibia; order Caudata; family Salamandridae; genus Calotriton; species Calotriton arnoldi. Next base: position 2,923,477 of record CAWUFW010001322.1, on the reverse strand, counting down.
TCCAAACTGCAAGCAGAATTGGAACAGACAAGGGTAGTGGAGACTGCTGCCTCTCTTGGGGCGAGGGAGGACTCTTTGCAGCGGGGATCCTCGACCCATGGCAGTTCCACTACTGACTGGAGAATATCTTATCGGGGTTATCCCAGGCTTGGCAGAGGAACTTGTCTGAACGGCATCTGGTAGGCGTTCCTTGAGGAGTAGACCATTGCCTTCCTTGGACTGCAGAGTAGTGGTGACTGCATGCATGAGTATTACTGTTGTCGATTTCTACTGTATTTTGACTTGCATGGGCTGGGAGGATGTGGTTTTTGTGCGTACTGTCCCACTATATCGGGCTGCTTGTTTGCTTGTCTTTTTCTCCAGCTGGAATTGGTTGTTTCTTCTTCCACTTATTATACTCAATTAGTTGGTCCCACTGTTGGGGTTGTGTTGGATCCTTAGTGGGCCCTGTGTTATTCATTGTTTGGACAGGATGTTGCATGTCACACTCCTCAGGGGTGTTAGGGTTTCGTGATTTTGATTTGTTGGTTTGATTTTTTTTTATTCTGTTTTTCTTTTTTCTGTTTAATGGGGTACATTTGGCACTGAATGATCCATCATGTGTTTGGTATGAGCGGCCCAGAATGGCTGGTGGGGATTGGGGGCGCTGGATGGCAGTATACCTGGACCAGACCTCATGGCGACCCAGATTAGACTGATCACATGGAACGGGCAGGGTCTATCCTCCTTCGCTAAATGCTATGATGTTTTAAATTACCTGAAACGCAGGGGTTACAGATTGAGTTCCTGCAGGAGACTCACCATAGGGAACCTGAGGGATTGTCCTTGCGCAGGCAATGGAGGGGTTCGTTATATGCCACTTCCAACTCGGCCTTTGCATGGGGGGCGCTTGTTTGGATCCTGCCTGTGGTGCCCTTTTAGTTACACCAAGCAAGAGCATATCCCACGATCTGTAGGTGATAGTGCTACGCCGATTAGATGGTAGGGATGTTGCCCTCTTGAATATTTTGCCTCGAATGGGGACCAACTGGGCTTTTTGACTAGCCTGGCCCATTTATTCCAGCTAATGACCTCTTATTTGAGGATAGTGGGGGGGTGACTTTAATTGTGTTACTAATCTGGCTCTGGACCGGTCTCACCCCCTCTATGTACAGCGCCAGCGCATAAAATGGAAGACGCTGCCTGCTCCTGGCCCGCTTATTGAGACCTCATTGATTGTTGGAGAGCAAGGAACCCAGATGCCCGTGAATACTTCTATTTTTCCGGCCTTCATGCTTTGGAAGTATGGCTTGACAGTGTCAGTTGTTGTGGGGCATTGTATAAGGTGGTTTCCACAGAATAAAGCAAACACAAGGAGATGATGGACGGAGCGCTGAAACTTTTCAGACACTCACACCCAGTCACAGATCTGGGTTGAATCCATCATCGTTCTTTAGCTCAATTTGCCACCCCAGTTCAGACACAGCTATATGCAAATCAGTCTTGACCCTGTGTCTCATGGGAACAGTCCAGCCCGAACTGCCAAGCCATGTCTTCCCTGGACCGGAAACCAGCATCCTGGGACCGGTTTTGGGGCATCACCCCTCATCAGCCAAGCTAGCTTGACTCCAGTGGCGTAGCGAGCAAGGGACCCACGTCTGGGCATACCGTGCCAACTTAACCCAGATCTGTGACTGGGGGTAAATGTTTGATTTGTTCAGCATTCCGTCCATCATCTCTTCTTTTTGCAATTGTCAAATTGCGAGAAGGGTATGCCCAGGCGTGCTTGCCATGCCACTGGATTCAAGCTAGCCTGGCTGATGAGGGGTGATAGCCCGAAACCGGTCCCAGGATGCTTGTTTCCAGTCCAGGGAAGACATGGCTTGGCAGTTCGGGCTGGACTGTTCCCATGAGGCACAGGGTCAAGACTGATTTGCATATAGCTATGTCTGAACTGGGGTGGCAAAGTGAGCTAAAGAAGGATGATGGATTCAACACAGATCTGTGACTGGGGGTGAGTGTCTGAAAAGTTTCAGTGCTCCGTCCATCATCTCCTTGTGTTTGCTTTGTTCGCCCTACGTTGGCGGGGTATGCTCAGACGTGGGTCCCTTGCTCACTTTGCCACTGGATTCAAGCTAGCCTGGCTGATGAGGGCTGTTAGCCTGAAACCGCTCCCAGGATGCTTGTTTCCGGTCCAGGGAAGACATGGCTTGGCAGTTCGGGCTGGGCTGTTCCCATGAGGCACAGGGTCAAGACTGATTTGCATATAGCTGTGTCTGAACTGGGGTGGCAAAGTGAGCTAAAGAACGATGATGGATTCAACCCAGATCTGTGACTGGGGGTGAGTGTCTGAAAAGTTTCAGTGCTCCGTCCATCATCTCCTTGTGTTTGCTTTGTTAGCCCTACGTTGGCAGGGTATGCCCAGACGTGGGTCCCTTGCTCACTTTGCCACTGGATTCAAGCTAGCCTGGCTGATGAGGGCTGTTAGCCCGAAACCGCTCCCAGGATGCTTGTTTCTGGTCCAGGGAAGACATGGCTTGGCAGTTCGGGCTGGACTGTTCCCATGAGGGACAGGGTCAAGACTGATTTGCATATAGATGTGTCTGAACTGGGGGGGCGAAGTGAACTAAAGAACGATGATGGATTCAACCCAGATCTGTGACTGGGGGTGAGAGTCTGAAAAGTTTCAGTGCTCCGTCCATCATCTCCTTGTGTTTGCTTGGTTTCCACAGAATACCTGGCAGAGATGTATTCCGACCACTCCCCCTTGCTGTGTTCTTTCATGTGGTCCCTAAGCAGGCCGGTGGTCCCCACTTAACGCTTGGATCCTTCAGTGCTCGAGGATCAGGCCTTCCGGGTCCCTCTGGGTGAGCGGGTGTATAGTTATTGACTTGATAATGAGGGTCAGCTTCTTCACCGGGTTGTAGACTTGGAGGCCATGAGGGTGGTGGTCTGGGGGTTTTGTATATCTAGCAAGATTGGCGTCCCAGCTCGGCTGCACTCCAGCATACAGCGGCAGGAGGTGGTCCTTAATGGTCTTCCCCAGGACCTAGAGGGGACTCCAGTGATTAGGGATTGCATTCTGGATGAACGAGAGAAACTACTTGCAATTGTAGAACAAATGCTGAACTTTGATTATAAAGCCTACACGACTATGGCCCATGCCGAGAGAGACGAGTGAGGCAAAATACTCGCCTTGCATTTGCAGCCGTGTTAGGTGAGAGGGCGTACCATACTCCAGGTGAAGGATACCTTGGGATGTGGTGTCTTTACGCAGGAGGTGATTAACACCACGTTTCTCCATTATTATAGGGACTTGTACTTCGCTAGAACAGGGGTCAAGAGGTTGATATGCTTAACTACATCGCTGACTTCTCCCCAGTGGCCTTGGACCCGAGTGTGGCGGTGCAATTGGGCACGGATATCACAAAGCAGGAAGTCCAGAGCGTGATCAAAGAGATGGCTAGGGGTAAAGTCCCTGGGCTTGATGGCCTCCCCATAAAACTTCATGCGGTGTATGTCTCAGACCTCGTTCCTAGATTGGTGACCCTGTTTAACGATTCCTGGGCATGGGTGTGCTACTACCTCATTGTGTGAGGCCTAAGAAAGACAAAGACCCACCTCTCTTGGACTCTTATCAGCCCCTCTCAATTCCTAACGCCGTCTATAAGATCCTGAGCAAGATACTCACGAACCAATTACTACTGCATATGTGCTCTCAGGTCCATCCTGATCAAACCGGCTTCATCCCTACTCGTAGCACCATGTCTAACATCCGTCAGCTGCTACTCACCCTGGATCAGCGGGAGCGGCTCCCACTTGACTCCCTAGTCATATCCATAGAAATCAGGAAAGCATTTGACTTGCTCTGGTGGGAATTCCTATATGCCAGCTTACTTGGCATTGGTTAGGATTGCCATTCGTTAAGTGGACGAGACTCCTCTACACGGGCCCGGTGGCTCCGGTTCACACCAGTTGGGTGATCTCGGAGGCATGTACAGTGGCACGGGATACCAGACAAGGATGCCCGCTATTGCCATTATTGTTTGCCCTGGCTCTGGAGCAGTTTGCTCAGACGATACGACATGGGGGCCATTATCGAGGCTTATCCCTGTCTACAGATTGCCTTTATCTTTCATTGTACGCAGATGACATGCTCCTATACATGAGAGGCAAAGATTCAGATCTGGGAGTAGCAGTGAATGCATTGACTGAGTTAGGTCGCTTCTCGGGGTTAGAGGGGAACTGGAGTAAATCCTGTGTCTACCCACTCCGAGAAGGTCATGAAGGGAACAGGCCAATACTGACTGGTCCGACCCTATGGTGGGAGCAGATGTCCATTTACTATTTGGGGGTGGCGTATATCGTACCTTGGATTTGCTCTACGAGGGCAATCTGTGCTGTGCTATAACTGCCTTGAGTCGCTCTGTGGCTTTTTGGACCTCCCTTCCCCTGTCAGTGGGAGGCAGAGTAGCAATCTCTAAGATGGCAGTATTGCCCCTCCTTCTATACATCTTTGCAACCCTCCCAATAGAAGTCCCATGCACGTTCTTCCGTGAATTGGACAGTATCATGCTGACATTGTATTGTGGACCCTTGTAGCGCCGAATACGCTGTGCTTGCCCGTGCCAGAAGGTGGACTGACAGCGCCGGATTTTGAATTTTACTACTTAGCGGTGCAATTGCAGTGGGTTAGCCGCTGGAGGGCTACCCTGTGGGATGTCGTGAATGTGGCCTGCCTTCCAGAGATCTCTTAACCAGTATCTTGCTGAAACCTAGACCAATATCCCTGGTCTACAATGTGAACATATTTATTAGAACGGCACGCTTTGTTTGGGCTAGGGCGTTGCAAAGAACATGCACTAAATTTCCCTACTCCTCCGAATTACTGTTACTGGTTACCCGGTGCTTGGGACTGTTGGTGAGTTGGTTGGGTTCTCCACCGTTGGATGGAACTGAGGATTACTATCTTGGGTGATTTATTAGTGGGAGGTGAGTTCTATCCCTTCGGCGGAATTGCGGGAGACATACAACCTACTGGTGGGGCATTTTTTGCTCCACTGATCCCCGCTGCATGGAGCATGTGAGTGGTGGGTTCACAGCATTGTGGAACCACCGGGAGCATGAATGCCTGCATTATATCTTTCTCATAACAGTTCGGACGAAGGTGGTCACCTTGCTTTATAGAACACTGTTGAAGGGTGCACAAATGGATTTGACGCATTTGAGACAGCATTGGGAAGAGGTCTTGGGGATCCCGCTGACTAACCAAGCTTGGAGGCGGATGCTGAAACTGGGGGGCCCCCCCCCCCAAAGTATCCAGGAATGCCCGCTTCAAACTGATCCAGTTCTGTTACTTTCACAGGGCATACCTCACTCCCCGGTGTGTCCATGCTGTGTTCCCCATACAACATTGGCGTGTCCTCGTTGTCTAGCGGAGGATGCAAACTTCTTTCACACGGTCTGGTCTTGCCCGTCATTAACGTCATATTGGTCCACTGTCCTCCAGGTCACTTGCCGAGCAACCAAGCGGAACTTTGAATTCATTCCTCAGTTGTGCCTACTGGGTCTCCATACCCGCAGCTCGGCTCGTAAGGCGACATATAGATTCATCAACTTAGCACTCATTTTTGCTCGTCGACAGCTGACCATGAGTTGGAAATCGCCCGAGGTCCTGGCACGTATAGGTGGGGATTGGAGTTGGTGAAATGGACGGACTGTGAGAGGGAGGCGATACAGAAGGAAGAGAGTAGAGGAGTTCACAGGATCCTGATATTATCTCAGTGGGCTGCTATACTAGTGGCTTGCCCCAGACTGGGCCTAGATGGGCGGATTGTAGAGCAGGAACCGCTGTCTTGGACCTCTTCTCCTTCCTCTGTCTTGCGATGAACGCCTCCGACTCTGCAGACCAGCCCTTAAAGAGTTTAGAGTATGATTTTCTGATAGATTGCGGGTACCTGGCTGAGGTTGAATGCATAGACGGATGCCTGTGGTGGTTGCGGGAGGGCAGGCGATTTACTCCTGTGGCCGAGCCCCGGGTACTTTGACTCCATTGCTGCCCCCTACTTGATGCATGATTGCCTGTCCGATGTTATTGTATTCGGCTCGCCACATCGATGCATATCACTGCTTCTGTTTTTTACGTTTTCCTTTTGTACCCTTTTTTGGTTTGTTATGGTTTGATTAAATGCAAATAATAAAAATAAAGAAAAAGAGACATCATGTTACAGGAGCCGAAAATCTTGTTCCATGAACCTGGCCATTGGGAGTCGAACAGGAGGGGCCTTAGAGAAATCAAATCCAAGGACAGCCGACCTCTCAATGTGTAGAGTCTCCAAGGTTCAATGTTTGTGGAGGGTCAACCCCTGGCCTTGAAGCCAGTTGGTGTCAACCATGATGGGTCCGGGGTGGCCCTTCTCCAGGAGAGGAACCCATCCATGTCTGTGAAGCCATCTGGCCTGTCTGGAGGGTGAGTTCAGCGCTACGGATGATAATCTGTGTTCTTGCAGACTTCTCCTGTGGTTCAACTTTGGTACAAGCCATCAGCTGTGCAATCTCTGTCGCAGAAGGGCCCTGGCGCTATGTCTGATGCCACCACTGGGCCCGGCGGCACACACTAGGACGGACAGAGAGACCGTAGTCACTGGAGGCTGAGTGCGCCTACACTGTGGTACCCAGCACCCGTATTCACCCATGCCCAGTGTTAGCGGCGTAACAAGAAGGCCAAAGGCCCTAATGCAGGTAAGCAAAACGGGCCCCCATTCCCTGAATAGGTTGTAAAATACAGCTATAGGTGGGGTCCAGCGGTACCCAGAGACCCTTGGGCCTTAGCGCCACTGCACCTGCTGCACTATTGCTAGACACGCCCCTGCCCCGTCCAGAGCGGCCATGACTCAGTGGACCTAGAGGATAGATGGGGAAGCGAACAACACCAGTTATTTAAGAGCTGAGACGATGCAATGGGTGTTCCAAGCCGTACTTCATGCACCCCCCTGGATAGGTCCCTTCGGTGACGCCTGCGTCAGATATCTCCATCCAGCCCCTTTACGTTTCGCGCCTTCTTAATGTCTTAAAGTGGATAAGTCTGTATGTGAATTATGTGCACCTCCCCCATGTACTACTGCTGCATTTAGGGAGCGAGGCAGGCGTATGCCCCTCCCCCCGCCGCCACCCCCCCCCCCCCCACGCTCCACACACACACATGAAGCAAAGGAGTGAATAACTGAGGGGCTTTCAATTATTTCACGCACTCATGTGCAGTAAATCTCCTTTGTGACTGGAGACTGCCTGGCACGAGCTGTCAGGGTAATGGTGTGATTTGAGGGGTTCGCGCGGCGGGGGGCGTGTAATCTCTCCATCACTCCACGTGAGCGATGCGCTGCTGCGGGTCTGAGCCGGTGTTTCATCTTCCCAGGCCCATGATGTCAGAGTGCTGAGATGTCACTGGTCCAGGCGCAGGCCAGGCACCTCACACACCGCCATGGTACTCTGGGCGATCACTGCGGGCCTTGTGTACACATGGAAGGAAGCCTGTGAAACTACATAAAAGGCTGTCTCTAATTTGCTTATTGCAATCGACTTGCAGCATCACTTCTCAGCTGTAAAAAACAAATAGCACCTTGCTCTACTGTAATAATTTATTACAGTTCAGTTGTGACACCCCAAAGCCTACTGCCAGAGCCGGCAGACACTGAAAGGCAGCTCACAGAGCAGAATCGCAACTGCTGTTCAAACAATGAAAGGTGCAAGTAGCCTTCCAGCATTCTCTTCTGAGCTTTTTTTCGGTAATTCGCTGGTGAACTGATATTTATAACATTGTGTGTGTTTGTTGCGTTAAAGCGATTTAAATATATTTGGCAAATCAGCTGTAATCTACATTGAAGTATTTCTTTTCATTGCATATATTTCACATTTATTCCACATATCGACATTTTGAAAGGGGGCAGCAGAGAGGGAGCATGAATTTTAAAGGGCTTGACACTCCCTGCCCTGCGTCTCAAGCCTGTATATAGTTACTGAACTCTTTTGTGACTTGTAGTATCTTTATAGCTTCCTTATAGATTCTTGTTGGGGTACAGTATCCCCTATATGTCGCCTTATAAATCAGTAGTTCTTATGGACCAAAGTTTGCAAACTTTTACTTGTGACGGGATTGGTGGGTTGCGTGCAGTGCTTGAAATGGAAAAATAGAAGTGTAGGTACTCTAGCAGAGTACCTGCTTGTTTATTAGAAGTGCTGGTACTCTCCAATTAAAAGTATTACATTTCTCTTGAAGTGCCGGTACTCTCCCTCTCAAAATAAAACAGTACTGGCTCATTTAAAGCACTGGTTGCGTGCCTGCAGAACTCCGAGTCTAACCCCCAAGTCACCAATTGGACTCCTTCCTACATTTCCTGCCTCTTAATCTCACCCTTACTGGTTCTCTTTGGACCCCGCTTTCTCTCTTTGGCTCTCTTTTCTATCTTTCTGTACTCCTTCTTCCTTTTCTGCCTTTTTCTCTTGCTCTGATGATGAAAAGTAACTCCTGGTCCCCAAAAATCTAATCTAATCCAATCTAGAGGAAGTATAAAGCGCATGGCTACCCGAAAGCTTCCCAGCGCATACACCCATCAGCATAACCCTAGAACCGGACCCCACATGGAAACTGAAGGGACATCTAATTAACAAACAACCAGGTCTTCAAGAATTTTCTCAAGATGTGTTCTGAGTCTATTTTGGGCAATTTGATCGGCAAAGAATTCCACAACTTGGGGGCCAGGTACTTAAAAGAGCGGCCTCCCCATCTTGTTCTGCAGATTTTTGGTACCGTTGTAATAAGTGCGTTCTCCGATCTCAAGCACCTTCAAGAGTTGTAAGGTTCAATGAGAGCACGTAGTAATTGGGGTCCTTTGTTATTGTAGGTTGTATGAGCGATGCAGAGAACTTTAAACTGAACCCGCTGCTCAGTGGGGAGCCAGTGAAGGTCAGGAAGTGCCCTTCTTGCTGACTGATGCCTTGGAATATTAAGAAGGAGTCTGGCGGCCGCATTTTGAATAACCTGTAACCTTCTTTTTACAAAGTGAGGGGAGCCAAGGTATAGAGCGTTTCCATAAGCCAACTGGGAGATAATCGGGGCCTGCACAGTGAGTCTTCTGGAAAGGAAGGGCAAAAGGTCGAACTCTTTTCTCAGCAGTCTTAGTATTCCATAGCACTTGGCGGCCAGTTTGTTGGCGTGCAACTCAACAGTGAGCGAGTCATCCAGCCAGATGCCCAGACTTTTAATTAAGATTTTTGTGGCTAGGCATACTCCCTAGGCACTCTGGCCAGGGGAGTAACGCCCGATTGGACAGACTGTTACCCAGGAGCATAAGCTCGGTCTTGTCCCCGTGTAGCTTGAGGCAGCAGCTAGCCATCCAGTTAGCCACCTCCTTTAGGCACAGGACGAGTTGTTGACAGTTGGAGCCATGTTCTGCAGAGATAGAAACAACTAATTGGGTATCATCTGCGTACGATACTATACTCAACCCAAAGGTTCGTACTTTCTGTGCTAAAGGGCGCATGTGCAGGTTAAAAAGGGTGGGGCTCAAAGTAGAGCCCTGTAGAACACCACATTTCAAAGGGAAAGTGTCTGAGTAAAACGGGTAGAGGAACATTTAGATGGGAGACTTCCATGGCGCGGATATCACACCGATTCTATGTTCGAAGAGCAATAACAATTACAGAGATAAAAGGAACAGGCGAAATAGAGATGTCACAAAAAAGGAGAAGAGATTTTGGTGAGAGAAAGCGGTTTAGATGGTTGTGGGAGACTCGTTATTTGGGCTGAAGTCTTTGGAGTCTGTGGCTGAGTAGGAGTCCAGGGACAGACCCCATTCCGCCAGGGAGTTTGGTGGAAAGTTTAAATTGAGATAGATTGTCGGTGAGCAGCCTAGGAGAATGCGTAGCAGAAATTGTGACACTAAAAGTTTAGGGATGACCCCTGAGGTTATAGATATTACCAACGATTGCTAAAGAATGACATGCTGAATTTATCAAAAAAATATAACTCATAATTAGGGCTCCCATTTTGTGGTATTATTTTTTTATATTTCAGTTCTGTATTTATCAGTATTTAATTTTTGTTAATTGTATGTGTATTTAGCCTTATTTCTGTTGTGTTATAGAAAATTAAGCTATAATTAGTATAATTCCACATTCATTTAACACATAAATGTATAAGGACACTTGGGTGTCTGGTGGGTTTTTGCATCTAAAACAGTCATAAAATACATTTAAAAATACTGTAATTGCTGTACAAACATGCACATCTACAGTTATTTAAGCTCCATAGGGGAAGCCTCCTTTTTTAGGTCTCTCCTGCGACAGCGCTTGCGCTAGATGCACCCTTGCTTGCAAGAACTAATGTATACAACAATGGGCTTGCAGCCTGCCCTTGCTTACCTATTGCTGGCTTCACTGTAACTTTTATTTGCTGCTCACCATGCCACTGGATTCAAGCTAGCCTGGCTGATGAGGGGTGATACTCCGAAAAAGTCCCAGTGTTCTTGTTTCTGGTCCAGGGAGGACCCGGCCTGGCAGTTCGGGCTGTACTGTTCCCGTGCGGAGCAAGGTCAAGGCTGATTTGCATATGGCTGGGTTTAAACTGGAATGGCATGGTGGGAAAAAAACAATGGATTTAGTCCCAGACCTCTATATGGGGGTAATGTATGACATTTAGCATTCCATCCATCAATTTTTCTTTTTGCATTCTAACTGGCCAGCATGTGTCAGCTTCACTTCCTCTTCTTTTGGCTGGTGCATGAACCAAGTACTGATTGCTTAAGCTTGATTGCTGTTCTTCCGCAGATCGTGCTGTGAATGAGGTATTATTTTTTATTCTTCCTCTATAGTCCTTGTCTGTGTTGCTTTTTCCCTCCCACCCGCCCCTTGTCTGTGTTGCTTTTTCCCTCCCACCCGCCCCTTGTCTGTGTTGCTTTTTCCCTCCCACCCGCCCCTTGTCTGTGTTGCTTTTTCCCTCCCACCCGCCCCTTGTCTGTGTTGCTTTTCCCTCCCACCCGCCCCTTGTCTGTGTTGCTTTTTCCCTCCCACCCGCCCCTTGTCTGTGTTGCTTTTTCCCTCCCACCCGCCCCTTGTCTGTGTTGCTTTTTCCCTCCCACCCTCCCCTTGTCTGTGTTGCTTTTTCCCTCCCACCCTCCCCTTGTCTGTGTTGCTTTTTCCCTCCCACCCTCCCCTTGTCTGTGTTGCTTTTTCCCTCCCACCCTCCCCTTGTATGTGTTGCTTTTTCCTCCCACCCTCCCCTTGTCTGTGTTGCTTTTCCCTCCCACCCTCCCCTTGTCTGTGTTGCTTTTCCCTCCCACCCTCCCCTTGTCTGTGTTGCTTTTTCCCTCCCACCCTCCCCTTGTCTGTGTTGCTTTTTCCCTCCCACCCTCCCCTTGTCTGAGTTGCTTTTGCCCTCCCACCCGCCCCTTGTCTGTGTTGCTTTTGCCCTCCCACCCGCCCCTTGTCTGTGTTGCTTTTGCCCTCCCACCCGCCCCTTGTCTGTGTTGCTTTTGCCCTCCCACCCGCCCCTTCTCTGTGTTGCTTTTTCCCTCCCACCCGCCCCTTCTCTGTGTTGCTTTTTCCCTCCCACCCGCCCCTTCTCTGTGTTGCTTTTTCCCTCCCACCCGCCCCTTCTCTGTGTTGCTTTTCCCTCCCACCCGCCCCTTCTCTGTGTTGCTTTTTCCCTCCCACCCGCCCCTTCTCTGTGTTGCTTTTTCCCTCCCACCCGCCCCTTCTCTGTGTTGCTTTTTCCCTCCCACCCGCCCCTTCTCTGTGTTGCTTTTTCCCTCCCACCCGCCCCTTCTCTGTGTTGCTTTTTCCCTCCCACCCGCCCCTTCTCTGTGTTGCTTTTTCCCTCCCACCCGCCCCTTCTCTGTGTTGCTTTTTCCCTCCCACCCGCCCCTTCTCTGTGTTGCTTTTTCCCTCCCACCCGCCCTTCTCTGTGTTGCTTTTTCCTCCCACCCGCCCCTTCTCTGTGTTGCTTTTTCCCTCCCACCCGCCCCTTCTCTGTGTTGCTTTTCCCTCCCACCCGCCCCTTCTCTGTGTTGCTTTTCCCTTCCCACCCGCCCCTTCTCTGTGTTGCTTTTTCCCTCCCACCCGCCCCTTCTCTGTGTTGCTTTTTCCCTCCCACCCGCCCCTTCTCTGTGTTGCTTTTTCCTCCCACCCGCCCCTTCTCTGTGTTGCTTTTCCCTCCCACCCGCCCCTTCTCTGTGTTGCTTTTTCCCTCCCACCCGCCCCTTCTCTGTGTTGCTTTTTCCCTCCCACCCGCCCCTTCTCTGTGTTGCTTTTTCCCTCCCACCCGCCCCTTCTCTGTGTTGCTTTTTCCCTCCCACCCGCCCCTTCTCTGTGTTGCTTTTTCCCTCCCACCCGCCCCTTCTCTGTGTTGCTTTTTCCCTCCCACCCGCCCCTTCTCTGTGTTGCTTTTTCCCTCCCACCCGCCCCTTCTCTGTGTTGCTTTTCCCTCCCACCCGCCCCTTCTCTGTGTTGCTTTTTCCCTCCCACCCGCCCCTTCTCTGGTTGCTTTTTCCCTCCCACCCGCCCCTTCTCTGTGTTGCTTTTCCCTCCCACCCGCCCCTTCTCTGTGTTGCTTTTTCCCCTCCCACCCGCCCCTTCTCTGTGTTGCTTTTTCCCCTCCCACCCGCCCCTTCTCTGTGTTGCTTTTTCCCTCCCACCCGCCCCTTCTCTGTGTTGCTTTTTCCCCTCCCACCCGCCCCTTCTCTGTGTTGCTTTTTCCCCTCCCACCCGCCCCTTCTCTGTGTTGCTTTTTCCCCTCCCACCCGCCCCTTCTCTGTGTTGCTTTTCCCCTCCCACCCGCCCCTTCTCTGTGTTGCTTTTTCCCCTCCCACCCGCCCCTTCTCTGTGTTGCTTTTTCCCCTCCCACCCTCCCCTTGTCTGTGTTTCCTCCCACCCTCCCCTTGTCTGTGTGGCTTTTTCCCTCCCACCCTCCCCTTGTCTGTGTTTCCCTCCCACCCTCCCCTTGTCTGTGTTTCCCTCCCACCCTCCCCTTGTCTGTGGCTTTTTCCCTCCCACCCTCCCCTTGTCTGTGGCTTTTTCCCTCCCACCCTCCCCTTGTCTGTTGCTTTTTCCCTCCCACCCTCCCCTTGTCTCTGTTGCTTTTTCCCTCCCACCCTCCCCTTGTCTCTGTTGCTTTTTCCCTCCCACCCTCCCCTTGTCTCTGTTGCTTTTTCCCTCCCACCCTCCCCTTGTCTGTGCTGCTTTTTCCCTCCCACCCTCCCCTTGTCTGTGCTGCTTTTCCCTCCCACCCTCCCCTTGTCTGTGCTGCTCCTTCCCTCCCATCTCCCCTTTTCCGTGCTGCTTCCTTCCTTCCTCCAGCCTGCCCCTTTTCCGTGCTGCTTCCTCCCGCCCCTTTTCCGTGCTGCTTCCTCCCGCCCGCCCCTTTTCCGTGCTGCTTCCTCCCGCCCGCCCCTTTTCCGTGCTGCTTCCTCCCGCCCGCCCCTTTTCCGTGCTGATTCCTCCCGCCCGCCCCTTTTCCGTGCTGATTCCTCCCTCCCACCCTCCCTTTTTCCCTGCTGCTTCTTCCTCCCACCCTCCCTGTTTCCCTGCTGCTTCTTCCTCCCACCCTCCCCGTTTCCCTGCTGCTTCTTCCTTCCCACCTTCCCCGTTTCCCTGCTGCTTCTTCCTCCCACCCTCCCCGTTTCCCTGCTGCTTCTTCCTTCCCACCCTCCCCGTTTCCCTGCTGCTTCTTCCCTCCCACCCTCCCCGTTTCCCTGCTGCTTCTTCCCTCCCACCCTCCCCGTTTCCCTGCTGCTTCTTCCCTCCCACCCTCCCCGTTTCCCTGCTGCTTCTTCCTTCCCACCCTCCCCGTTTCCCTGCTGCTACTTCCCTCCCACCCTCCCCGTTTCCCTGCTGCTTCTTCCCTCCCACCCTCCCCGTTTCCCTGCTGCTTCTTCCCTCCCACCCTCCCCGTTTCCCTGCTGCTTCTTCCCTCCCACCCTCCCCGTTTCCCTGCTGCTTCTTCCCTCCCACCCTCCCAGTTTCCCTGCTGCTTCTTCCCTCCCACCCTCCCCGTTTCCCTGCTGCTTCTTCCCTCCCACCCTCCCCGTTTCCCTGCTGCTTCTTCCCTCCCACCCTCCCCGTTTCCCTGCTGCTACTTCCTTCCCACCCTCCCCGTTTCCCTGCTGCTTCTTCCCTCCCACCCTCCCAGTTTCCCTGCTGCTACTTCCCTCCCACCCTCCCCGTTTCCCTGCTGCTTCTTCCCTCCCACCCTCCCCGTTTCCCTGCTGCTTCTTCCCTCCCACCCTCCCCGTTTCCCTGCTGCTTCTTCCCTCCCACCCTCCCCGTTTCCCTGCTGCTTCTTCCCTCCCACCCTCCCCGTTTCCCTGCTGCTTCTTTCCTCCCACCCTCCCCGTTTCCCTGCTGCTTCTTTCCTCCCACCCTCCCCGTTTCCATGCTGCTACTTCCCTCCCAGCCCCCCTTTTCTATGTTGCTTCTGACTCTCAGCACTGATAATTACTTAAAAAAAGACTTATTTTCAATGTGTTTCCCTTATTTAAAAATAAACATTGGGTCATAAATGATTTTCTGTTTGTATTTCTGCACAAAAGTCAGTAAAGAAACGGAACTTGCAGCCATAATCATAACAAATGAAAATTCAGCAAACTAAAGACATTAGCCAAGGCAGAAAGTTTGAGTGGGGCTTCTAGAGTAAGGATGCGAGATCGAATGTAGGAAAGCTTAAAGCATCTGAATGAAGAAAAAAATTGTGATATCGTCAAACACCAACACCTATGCTGCAAATGCTACTATCAAGAAAAAGCTCACAGTTAAACAGGACTGGCATAAGCAAAAGGCATCCAATGTGTGTTCTCTGAGGATTCAAACTGAAATGAGAAATTGACATGGGTCATTTCCAAAAGTCTGGATGCCAGGTTTGCTGGGCATAGTGCAGGAGTACAACAAATAAAAGAGCCAGGCGCCCGATTCATGAAAAAATAGTAAATCTGCACCCGCAGATTTATTTATATGTACAGGTGCAGAATTACTGCTTGTGGGAATTAATCAGTGCTTCATGGAAAGCGAATGGACAGCCGAGCCTGGCACAGATTTCCATGAGAATTGGTTGGGAAAGTGCATGAGTCCTGATTGGCAATCCATTCCCCCTGTACGCAGAACTCCACACAAGGAAAATGGATTTCTCTATGCAAATGTATCTTTTTGGTCAAGCCTAGGCAGCGCGCATGCGATGTCTTCGAGACCTGCTATGCTCACTATGTGGGCTTTAATTCCTACCCTCACTGCTGACTGGTTAAGGAGAGCGTCATCGCAAAATCTTGCTTCCATGTGGTTTCTTTGTGTTATATGTCCCGCCTTCTCACGTCATGCTCCTCCCCTGGAGTATTGGCCTATTACGGTATCCTTTAAATTTACTGTATTTCCCTTTCAGTTTGCGCACTCTTTTTATTGTTGCAGAGTTCCTGTGTTTTAGGAAGATTACACTACCCCTCACAGGTCGCTGCTTGACCGCCCCAAACCAATCCGTCGCTGCTTGTGGTAATTGTTGATCGGTACTCGAAGTCGAGAAGTGGCAGTTTGGAAAGGCATTTATGCGCTCATTCCCGGTCGCGTTCTGTGCTGGTCTTTCTTTGGAGGTCGCATTTAAAAAATGTTGTGCTTCAAAAAGCATTTATATACTCGTTCCCCTTTGTTTTACGGTTGCGTTTGAAAAGGCATTTATATGTTTGTTCCCGGTCACGTTCTGTGTTTCTTTTGAGGTCGCATTTAAATATTTTTGGTGCTTCAAAAGCCATTAAAAAAGCATTCATATGCTCGGATCGAGCGCGCACTCAGCAGTCCCCCCAGGGCACAAGCAGGGACCGACTTGAGTGCTCCCGATCATCACGTACTCAGTAGTCCCCCGGGGCCAAAGCAGGTATCCACTTCTGTGCTAAATGCAAAATGTGCTCCCTCCTTGTTTTATCGTGCTGCTACTATTATGAGATGCACTTTTGAAGGAGGAGCTGTCGCAGTTCACTTGATTCTCCCTGCAGTCCTATTTTTCATCTTGTGATTCGCTTTCAGTGGACAGCTGCCAGCCATTGCAATGTATTTTAGGTCTCACCTAAGCAGCAAATGCGCTGTCACTTCAAGACATGCTGTATCTCCTCTGTGGGGTTTCACCACACCAACCGCTTATCATTTGCTGTTTCCTTTCTAAATTCCTTTCTTTACATTGGTGAAATGTTGCTATTTGTCCCGCCTTCGGGTATGTTGTTCCCTTCCATGGAGACTGCCCCTGTGACGTGTGCTCCCCTACTCCTTTGGTTATTTATGGTTTTATCGAGGAACTCTTTTTGTTTTTTCTTTAGGCTTGGCTCCTATTTCTGCATGTTGTTTATTGAATTGCTCCTGCGCCATTTATTGTTTGCCCCCAGCTGCTCTCCTTCCCGTCCCGCCACCCACACTGTTTATTGTGAGCCTCTGGTCAGAAATGAATTGCTCCCCTGCCGTTTATTGCTTGTTATCGGGGGCAGCTGCCCTGACTTCACACGGGTCGGATGAATAGCGCTATATGACCCCGCCTCTTGATTGGGACGCCAGCAGACACGGTCAGAACAGACCGGGAAAAGACTTGTTAGTTCTTTGCAGTTTTTTTTTTTTTATAAAGCACGAACTTGACCCATAGGTATTGGAGCGCTTTACTTGAGCACCAGTTAAGTTACACAAGGACACATTCATTTTTGATATGCACGGGGAGATTAAGTGATTCAGTATGACACTTAAGTTGGCGGAGTCAAGGCTGCTCTCTCCACCTGCCTTGATGCTTGCGTGACCCCGGTTGCCTTGGAGTCCAGATGCCGTGCGGTTACGGAGCAGGGTCCATGGCCGAGCAGGTTCTTGCTTGGGCCTGGGCCCTGCCCTGATGCAGGCCACCCTGGTGCAGCTGCTAGAGGCAAAGCCCTCGGAGCCATTGTGTTTCCTGGACAAGCTCTTCGGGGGCATGGCCCAGGGCGGGCTGGAGGCACTGAACGGGCGCTGTCGTATCTGCGGCTGGCGCCTCACACCCAGAGATGAGGGGGCTGAGGAGCAAGGGTAGCCGGGGTGTAGCGACCCCAAAACATGCATTAGTTCCAGAAGCCTCTTAGCGGTGCAGTAAGACATGTAGCACCAATGCATTGACTGGAACACATGTGCGCGGAGGACAGCTGGTATAAAACTTGCTAACTTGTCTGAAAACAAACGTTTTGTAATGTTTTGGCAAATTAGTACTTTGTTTGTGAAACACCGTCCCAGTCTAGATACTTTAATATGGTACCCGCCCCGTTAAATCATGCCACCCCACCTTCCAGTCCATTAATGGCAAGATTTTCCCTTTGTCTAGGGTACACTCACTCATGTTTTTTAAATTGCGAAATATACTTGCCCTCTCTTTAGCAAACTGCGGGTTTGCTATATGTTATATTTTCTGCATGATGCAGCAGCCTAATGCATTCCATAAACTGCATGTTAACAAAAGCTAAGACGTTTAGCATGTGCTTGTGGTATACAGATGTCCCGTCAGGGGTAGTAAAAGCTATATTAATGCAAAAACCATATGATGCAAATGAGAGGACATGAAGGCGGGCTTGGTGTTTCTGAGAATAAGGTGTCTGAGAAGACGATGTGACGTGTTCTGAGTGGGTAGGGTGGAAGATGACCTTATTGTATTCCAGAGGACGCCTGTCTGTGTCTCGATGCAAGTGGGGCTTTTCCCCAGCTTGTTTATTTGTGTGTTTGCATTCTGCAATCCCTTCTGGTTCGTCTGTCATCGGGGTATTTGCTGCTTTAGTAACATGCCTTTTTATTTAATTTATTTGGGATTTGTTTTACTTACAAAACGGAGTCTGTTAGGATATAGTTTGAAGTAGTTTCTAAGCTTTAAAAAAAGGTTCCCATCCATAGATTTTGGGGAAATCACATTATATTTACATGCCAATAATATCCACATATGCCGGTCTCATCAACCATCGCGTTTAGAGCTATGCTAATTTTCTCCTAATGCAGAGTGTCTCCTTTCTCAACACAGCTACAAAGTATTCAACTTTCTCTCTCTTTACTTCAGACTCTTTGTCGTTATGTTATATTGGTGTTGTTTAGGGGTAAATTAGTTTCTGCAGATGTCTTCAAAGGTTAAATGAGTACTTTTAATCCTTATGGTTATGTTCACCACGGAAGCTGAGTCTGGAGTAGCAGAAATAGTTGAATACTAATGTTAACTTATGTTAAAGCATACCGTTTGATACAGAAAGAATTGCATGATTGTTGGCAGCAGTAAAACAACAAAGGATCTGGGTGAGACGGGTCTGGTGGCTTAGTGGACTAATGCAGTCACTGTAGGGGTTTGTGTTCGGCCTCATGGTCACAGGTTCATATCCTGGCGGGTCCACTCAGCCTTTCATCCTTCTGAGGGCGATAAAATAAGTACCATTGAGTTGGGTAACAATAAACATCTGGTATTCAGTGCCAAGATACCCTTTAGTGAACGTGAGCTTTAGAAATGCACGTTATATATTATGATTGTGTTCATTCAACAATAAAAAAAAAAAAAATTCAAGCACATTCAATGCAATATTTCCGATACGAAGTAAAGCTGTATGAAGATTTTGCGACACAAGATGCACTAAGACACTATTGAAAGAAATCTACTTATAAATGCTTAAACTTCAAGAGTGGACTTCTTTTCATTTTCATATGTTAAATGACACAATGTCACACATATTTAATAACCTCTCCGACGTATAACTAATTAAAGGTATGTTATAGGCCTTCTGCTGGGTTTGAAGCGTATTGTTTTTATACTGCAAGGTAGTAAGCAGCGCGTAACTGTGATGCCATATAGCAACACAATGTCCAAAAATGCCATTTTCTGTGCCTTTTGTGAAGATATATTACACAAGAGAAGGACTTTTCGCCTGTTTGTTAGATTTACTTTGATGCCTTATTTTAGGAGGTTTTTCTCCTGAAGCTGCCTGTGTCACAAGCACAGTGTTTTATTGAATCATTCTGTTACCTGCCAGGACAGACGGGTTGTTTGACACGGACTAATATATTGAATGGAACGCAGTTACCCCAAAGGACAGAAGGGTTTGATTTAAATAGTGTTTCTTCTTATTCTGCCTCATATTTATTTTATTATGTTTTTGGGCGATAATTTGTGAGCATTTGAAAACTACTTTATATTTATGTGCCAACAGAGGAGAGGTGGTGGCATAATGGCTACAGCTGCCGACCTTAGAGCTGGGGAACCAGGTTCGAGTCTCCGCGCAGGCTTAAGATCCTGTGAATCGGGGCAAATCAATTATTACTTTCTATCTGTCTCTTCTTTCTCCATCTTCATTTCTATACTTTCTTTCCCTCCTTTCTTGCAGTGCCTCCTTTCATCCTCTCCTTCTTGCAGTCTTATTTCCAATATGTTTCTTTGTTTTTATCTTTTATATTTTGTCTCCTTTCTTAATTTCCTCCTTTCGCACATTCTTTTTCATTCTCTCCTGCCTTAACTCTTTTCTTTCTTTTCTCCTTCTCCTCAGTCACATAATTCCACAGCATATTATACTACGCCACACCATGCCACATAATTCTACTACAAACCATGCCACATAATTCCACACAACACCACACAACATAATTACACTCCACATAATATCACTAAGGACCACATAATTACACTGCACACAATTGCACTCTACTCAATAAAACATAAATACACCCCACATCAATGCACTCTATTGCACATACCAGAAATACACATAAATGCAGTACACACCATGACAAATTATTCAAATTAGCATAATTTCACTAAACGCCACATAATTATACACCACACAATTCAACTCCACACATTTCAAATACACACCACATAATTCCACACCAAACCACATATTTCAAATGCACAACACACCACATACCTCCAATACACACCACATATTACCACAAAATTTAACACACCACATAAATCAACTCCAAAACATGCCACTACACAACACACAATACTATTCTACATAATTAACTCCATAACACACATTCTCCCTGTACATAATTCCAATACACCTTTTAATTAGTATCCACACAATTCCACAACAAACAATTCCAATACAACACATCTCTCCCTTGCACTTCTACCAACACTGTCATCTCTACCCCACATACCCACTTTCCCTCTCATTTCTCTCTCACACTCCCACTACCCACTCATCTCGCAATACCGTTGCCCTCTCTCATCCCTCCCTCATACTACCTGTCTCCTCTCTATACTGCCTACTCACACATGCTACCTTCCTGTAACTCCTCATGCTTTGCACTAGTCCGCCTCTCGCTTCCCCTCCTCTAGGTGCCCCTTTCACTTGTCTATCTATCTCTCTCTCTCTCATACTCTTTCTCACCCGTCACTGTCTCTTATGCACTATTCCTGCCTCTCTCATGTGGTTAACTTCAGGTCTTCAAGCCCAGTTTCTATCCCGTAACTTTTCAAAGTTTCTGTCCGTCAAACCCACTCTCTCCTCTTCCTAGGGTGTCGTACACAAAACCTCCCTCTTTATGCGTCTTAAGCCTGCTCTCCCCTTCTTTCTATCTTTCTCACACACTCTTTCTGCCTCTCTGTCCCAGGTTCAATTATCGCTTCCTACGCAAACTACCTATCCCTCTCATTCTTCCTTTCTATCTATTCTCTGCAGCTCGCACCACTATCTATTCACCATGCCACATAATTCCACTACACAAATACACTACACACCACACAACTAACAATTTCAATACAACCCACATAATTCCACTACACTCCGAAACAACACACATAGGCAAAAGCATAATTTACAACGCCAATAGCTCTAACTCTCACAAATGCGAGACCTATTGCATTGCAAATGCTTGTTTCTCTTTGCTGCTTGCTATAAGAACATGATGTTCATGGTTTGTATTCTTTTATTTAGCAGCACACAGCTTGGTTTTAAGTTCGGGTTTTCCACATTAGAGTTGGTGTAATCATTAACAATGGTTTTCATCTCGAGATGCTGTTCGTGTTTTATCTTGATTCCCCCGCAGCAGTGTGCACATAACCTCTCACACTGCTTTAATGAACACTCGCCATGAACGGCGTCTAGGTTCTGTTCGCAAGTTAACATGTAATCAGTGAGACGCCGGTCTTCGGTAAGAATCGCACTGGTTTCTCCATTTTTTAGTGTTCATATAATCACCGAGAGTGATTTCCGTCTCGAGGTGCCCTTCACGCTGTATCAATTGTCTGTAAATGAACCCATTTAGTAGCGGCGCCCATGGCAACGCCATGCACGTGATCTTTCACGCTGCTTACAACGCCAATAGCTCTAACACAATAAAATGCGAGACCTATTGCATTTCAAATGCTTGTTTTGTCTTTCTGCTAGGAAAATGTTTTTCCTCCAAGGAGAAACTCCTTCCCTACACCCCACCAAATCTAGTGTTGATCAGTTTCCTTTCCTACCCATAAAAAGATGGATGCCAGCCCTTGGCAGGAGCATAAATCTGTCTCTTTCCTGCCTGGAAAGAGAAATGTGAGCTGTTTGTGATATCTGTTTGACAACATTCATACATTTCCAAGGCTGACCACCCCTTGGAGAGCCCAGGGAAACCTTGACACCCACTCAGGAGGCGGGTGCGAACATCTGTGCACTTACACCTGCCAGGAATGCCTTTGTGAATATGTGGCAGGCGTAAGTAAGGTACGCTTGGCTCTAAAGGTATGTTTACAACCAACAATTTACGTTTGTAAATTCACTGGCGGAGAAGAAGAGACGAACATCTTTGAGTAGATGAGAAAAATGTTAACTTAAGGTCACTATAGTGCTGCCCCCCCATCCCCCTTCAATACCGGCCACAGACAGCCATTTTCTCACATAAGGCAGGGTAGGGTGAGCGACAGCTCCTTGTAGAACCCACGGTTTCCAGGGACTTGTCTGAAAAGACTGGCATTACTGAGGGCCCATGTTCACAAACTGAGGTTTACAAAGGGCATTAGTGACATTGCATCACCGTTTTGTGCACTGCACCATTGTCCGAAATGAAAGCCGACTTACATTTGTGAAGAAAGTGTCCTTAATTGTCGCACTTGTGACTCTTAAAGGAAACTGCAGCAGGGTGAGTACCCCATAGCAGCAAATGCTCAGCGTCCCCAGTGGCTGATGCACGAAAGCAGTTCAAGTTCAACTGCACCTCGCGCTGCTATTTAGATGGCAAAATACAACACAATCGTAGTTTTGAAACAAGCACATTTTCTAAGCTTCACAATGTGCCACTGAGTGATGGCATTTCCTTTATTTTTTCATGGTGCAGTTCTAGATTTTCAGCGCCCACAAATTAGTAATGGCTGTAGGCTCTGCTAGCTACCCCTCCCCCCCAAATCATTGACCGATATATATTTTATTTTGCAGTTTTTTTTATGTAGTGTAAACTTGGACCAGAGGCATTAAAGCGCTATACATGTGCACCAGATTATATCACCCAAGATCGGATTCATTTTTTTTTAGGCACGAAGAGATTAAGAGGTCTGCCCAGTATCACAGGATGCTGAGCTGAAGCTGGGACTTGAACCTTGTTCCCCAGTTCCAAGTCAGCAGCTCTGGCCACTAGGCCACATCTCCTCCCCACATTGCATTACAACTCTGCTTCAGAGATGTGAGCAGCACTTATAAACACTTTACACCACCTGTTTCTTCTCATGCTTTGTCATTTAGAAGAAACTGCTTTATTACCAGAACAGAATGACATAAGGCTTCAGGTCATTTTCCAAATTCAGGCACAGTAGAACAGGATGTGGGAATATTATGTAATTCTCCATTTATTGTGCCATGCATAGCATTTTTTAGCGCCACAGATTGAATTCTGTGCAAACTCCGCCCTGGGGTACAGAGCATAAGTACACACTGCCGTGACTTTAAACATTAAACCAACTAAAAGTTGGCACATCTGGGTGAACAATGACCTTGTGAGGTCCTCTCGCAAAAAAAATTATAATCACTGTAGAAATTGGATTATATTATACAGAATGGACCCCATCATTCCTAGTAGTTAGTGGCATTGACCAGAGGCAGCCGAAGATGCCCACCGTCCACCACAGCACTCAAAAGGACAGCACTAGGTCAGCCTCCTACGTGCATCAGCCCGATGCTCTTTAATAGTTCAGTTAGGAAATTGAGAGAGCCTGATGGCAAAGATGTAATGACAAGCTGCACACTAGATTGGTGCAATGAGATTCTAGAAGGAAATGGCATAATCTTGCACAGATTCACTCATCACACACTGCAGCAATAGCCCAATTACTCATCACACACTGCAGAACTTGCCCGCTTGCTCATCACACACTGCAGGACTAACTCACTCATCAGACACTGCAGCACTAGCCCTCTCATTCATCCCACACTGCAGCCTAAGCCCATTCACTCCTCACACACTGCAGCACTAGCCCGCTCACTCATCAGACACTGCAGCACTAGCCCTCTCATTCATCCCACACTGCAGCCTAGCCCATTCACTCCTCACACACTGCAGCACTAGCCCACTCACTCCTCACACACTGCAGCACTAGCCCACTCACTCATTACAACGTACAGCACTAGCCCGCTTGCTCATCACACACTGTAGCACTAGCCCGCTCGCTCATCACACACTGCAGGACGAACCCACTCACTCATCACACACTGCAGCACTAGCCCACTCACTCATCACACACTGCAGCACTAGCCCACTCACTCATCACAAACTGCAGCACTAGCCCACTCACTCATACACACACTGCAGCACTAGCCTGCTCACTCCTCTCACACTGCAGCACTAGCCCGCTCACTCATCACACACTGCAGCACTAGCCCGCTCACTCATCACACACTGCAGCACTAGCCCGCTCACTCATCACACACTGCAGCACTAGCCCGCTCGCTCATCACACACTGCAGGACGAACCCACTCACTCATCACACACTGCAGCACTAGCCCACTCACTCATCACACACTGCAGCACTAGCCCACTCACTCATCACAAACTGCAGCACTAGCCCACTCACTCATACACACACTGCAGCACTAGCCTGCTCACTCCTCTCACACTGCAGCACTAGCCCGCTCACTCATCACACACTGCAGCACTAGCCCGCTCACTCATCACACACTGCAGCACTAGCCCGCTCAGCCATCACACACTGCAGCACTAGCCCGCTCAGCCAACACACACTGCAGCACTAACCAAATCACTAATCCCATTCCCTAGCACTCACTTATTCACACTTTCAGCATCACTCAGCCACTTAATTATCCCCACTCAGTCGCTCACTTACGCACACGCTCTAGTACTCAGCCACTCACTCATTAAGGCAGATCTGCCCATTATCAGTAATAGTTGCTCTTATAACCAGCTGCGCCTGTGAACCTCAGTTTTAGGTTATGTCAGCGATGCGCATCTGTGCTGTGCCTCCAGGACTCTTATGCACAGCTTTTCTGGCGCTTTTTCCAAGCAAAATAAATACATCAATAAATATAAAAAAGTCACACTCCTCACCCATCCTTTCAGTTACCCTTGGTCTTCATCAACAAGAGCCGCAGGCGGTGTAAAACTGCTCTCCCCTTACCTTGCCCATGAAGTCCCTTTGAAATATGGGGTACCACAAGGCTCAGCCCTATCTCCACATCGTTTCAACATGCACATGAGCGCTTGGGCTAAGGTACTCCTCTCTAATGATGTCCACATATCTATGGATGCTGATGACTCCAAGACACTTGTCCGTCTCGATGACGACTTCACATTTCGCTGCGATTTCCGATGGCGACTTCACATCTCACTGCAATTTTCTATGGCGATTTTACATCTCGCTGCCACTTTTGACGGCAACTTCACATCTCGCTGCCACTTTTGATGGCGACTTCACATCTCACTGCCACTTTCGATGGCGACTTCACATCTCGCTACCACTTTCGATGGCGACTTCACATCTCGCTGCCACTTTCGATATTGACTTCACATCTCGCTGCGATTTTCAATGGCGACTTCACATCTCGCTGCCACTTTCGATATTGACTTCACATCTCGCTGCGATTTTCGATGGAGACTTCACATCTCGTTGCCACTTTTAATGTGCCATCAGATCAGTCTGAGAGCAGATGGGACCGCAACTGGCTTCAACTTAATGCTGGAAAAACAGGTTTATTAGTTTTCAATGGGAAACCCGCCCTCTGGGTCGACTCTTACCGGCCTTCTAAAATAGGCTCTCCCCAGTCCACATTGTGGTGACCAAAAGTTTTAGGAGTCAGGATTGACTACAATCTTTCTTTGGCTCAACATGTCTCTTCCCTTAGATCCTCGATCACCTATCATCTCAAACACCTGAGAAAAGTGATCTATTTTCCTAATGCGAACACCACACGAC
This sequence comes from Calotriton arnoldi, assembly GCA_963921515.1. NCBI lineage: Eukaryota > Metazoa > Chordata > Amphibia > Caudata > Salamandridae > Calotriton > Calotriton arnoldi. Next base: position 2,898,098 of record CAWUFW010001322.1, on the reverse strand, counting down.
TGGCTGCATCAGCAACTATTGGTTCAAGACTATATAAGGACAATTCATTATACCTTCTCGAACCCTATGCTCCCATGCTACCAACGTGGTCACTATATCTAAATTTTCTAGAAACAAATAGGGAGGTCCAAGCTTCTCTGTCTTTTCTGCTGATTGTGGAATTAATTACTTGATCATATAAAGGGGAGAGAGAGCTGGGGGTTCAACAGGCCACAGGAACTTAGGATGTGTGATCAAAACGTGGCTATTCTCTAAAGGCTTCGAATTATCATATTCTAGTGCCATTCATGGAGTTGTTTACTTCAGCGCCAAGATGCCCTTGTGTGCTTTACAAGCTCCCATAACATAACATAACATACAAACTGTTCTACAATTAAATTAGCATAATATAACGTCACATGTTCACTCAGTAACATTCTGTCCACTCACTCACATATCTGCACTCATTCAATAGCACTCGCTACCACACAGCTCAGACACTTGTGTATATTCTCCTCGACACCTTCATTCATGATTTTAAGTAATACTAGAATTTCAGCTTTTGGCATTTTAATGCATAGCCTGAAATTACCCGCCCGTAATGATTACATATAATTATTTTTTGCCTTTTTAGAAATATCATTTAGGCTTTGTACTGTCAACCTCATTTTTATTTCAACTGAGATAATGTTGTACGTTTATATTCATTAATGTAAAACAAAATCTGGTGTTAGGGTCACGTATCTCCTACGCCTCTGTCAACAACTCAATTTTCACCCACAGGAAATTAAATTTTCTTCTTTATTTACCCCTTGTGTGAATAATTCCTGACTTCCACTTCCATCTCGTCTCCAATCACGGTCTTAGCTAGTCATAAGGTCCAGTGGTCCTCTTTGTCTATCTTAAACCCCAGGAGCCACCGTTGCTGGTCACAAACCCCTGCGCTCGCCTTCACGTTCATAGAAAGATCCTCGTTTGCCAGTTGTACATCATATGGCCCTGATCTGACTGACATAAACCAAGGGTCCCCCTTCGTCACACATACATCCCGGGACCCTACAAAGCCAATAATAAACAGGGTCACCCTTTGCCAGTCATAAACACCAGAACCTCCCTTTCATGGTCATTAACTACAGAGTACCACTTTGATGGTCTTATTCGCCACCCATCATAAATTCCAGGGTTCTCCTTTGATGGCCATAAAGCCGAGGACCATCCATTGTAATCTATAAACCCCATGCTGAGGACAAAAGCCATGGTACCCCTTCGCCTCTGTTGCACCTAGGCCAGACTGGTATAGACCCATCCTTCTCACACCATCTTCGTTTTGATTGTGTACACCTCTACTTCCAAGGATGTATAAGGACTGAATCCTAACACTGAAGCAATAACAACACTCCTACAATTTTACTTCTCAGCGAAACAACCACATGGTTCCCCATCTCCTCTGTTGCTTCTTGGTGAGACCAGTGTAGACCCATCCTTCTCAAAGCATCTTCACTCTGCTTAAGTCAGGAAGCTACCTGGTACACAGCTACTCGCGCTCAATGGAACACATTAGGAGTGGATCCTAACATTGATGCAATCACAATATCTCTACAAAATCAACCATATCCTTGAACACCTATTGCACCCTGACAACCGGTCTTTACAGCTCTCCTAATAATCAGCCCCTCCCCCATACTCTTGCTTCAACATCTTCTGTAGTTGCTCAGCCTTCTTCCATGGATTCCCTAGATGCATTTGCATACATCTACTTCCCTCATTCACATCTCTTCAGCAGCACCTCTTGATCCGCAGACCTGACCAAATACCTAGTATCGATGAGATGATCGTAACATTGGATACCCTGCTTTATAAGGCTTTTGTTTAGAACTTTTAATGTCCACTTCTAATTATTGACAATTGCAGATAGAATCTTGAACAACAACACACTGCAGAGCAAGCTCACTTCACTTCTCTGCTTCAGGAAGAACTTGGAAAGGGACCTCTTTAAGCACCGCCTCACCCTCCACTGATCAGGAACTTAAGATATTCAACTACCACGCCCTTCCCTCCAGCCTGCTCAACTGTGTGTGACACCAGAATATTGTTGAATAAATATCATCCAACAAGAATATTGTGCACAAAATATTGTTTACAAAAATATCACCCAATTGGAGTTAATACGAGCAAGCAGCACCCAACAGAGCCATATTTATGTCAGACAATATGTTTATTAGCGATATACTAGCATACAGCTCTGTACATGTGCTGGAAGTGGTCCCCACTGTCTTGACTATGCTCAGCCCTTCATGTCTTACTAGCCGATTTTACCTTATTCACGCACTCTGTGCAAGATTATGCCATTTCCTTCTAGAATCTCATTGCACCAATCAAGTGTGCAGCTTGTCATTACATCTTTGCCATCAGGCTCTGTCAATTCACTCATCACACACTGTGCTGAAGTGTGTGAGGAGTGAGCGGGCTAGTGCTGCAGCGTGTAGGAGTGAGAGGGCTAGTGCTGCAGTGTATGAGGAGTGAGCGAACTAGGGCTGCAGCGTGTGATGAGTGAGTGGGCTAGTGCTGCAGTGTGTGATGAGTGTGCTAGTGCTACAGTGTATGAGGAGTGAATGGGCTAGGCTGAAGTGTATGACGAGTGAATGGGCTAGTGCTGCAGTGTGTAATGAGTAATTGGGCTATTGCTGCAGTGTGTGATGAGTGATACAAAAGGGGATGATGGACGGAACGTTTGAGCCAATCAAACACTCACCCCCAGTCAACTGATCTGGGTTTAATCCATCATCATTCTTTAGCTCACTCCACCACCCCAGTTCAGACATGGCCATATGCAAATCAGTCTGACCCTGTGCCTCATGGGAACAGTCCAGCCCGAACTGCCAAGCCATGTCTTCCCTGGACCGGAAACAAGCATCCTAGGACCCTTTTGTATCGCTTTGTTCGCCCTAGGTTGGCGGGGGTATGCCCAGACGTGGGTCCCTTGCTCACTTTGCCACTGGATTCAAGCAAGACTGGCTGATGACGGCTGGAATGCCAGAAACCGGTCCTAGGATGCTTGTTTCCGGTCCAGGGAAGACATGGCTTGGCAGTTCGGGCTGGACTGTTCCCATGAGGCACAGGGTCAGACTGATTTGCATATGGCCATGTCTGAACTGGGGTGGTGGAGTGAGCTAAAGAATGATGATGGATTAAACCCAGATCAGTTGACTGGGGGTGAGTGTTTGATTGGCTCAAACGTTCCGTCCATCATTCCCTTTTGTATCGCTTTGTTCGCCCTAAGTTGGCGGGGGTATGCCCAGACGTGGGTCCCTTGCTCACTTTGCCACTGGATTCAAGCAAGCCTGGCTGATGACGGCTGGAATGCCAGAAACCGGTCCTAGGATGCTTGTTTCCGGTCCAGGGAAGACATGGCTTGGCAGTTCGGGCTGGACTGTTCCCATGAGGCACAGGGTCAGACTGATTTGCATATGGCCATGTCTGAACTGGGGTGGTGGAGTGAGCTAAAGAATGATGATGGATTAAACCCAGATCAGTTGACTGGGGGTGAGTGTTTGATTGGCTCAAACGTTCCGTCCATCATTCCCTTTTGTATCGCTTTGTTCGCCCTAAGTTGGCGGGGGTATGCCCAGACGTGGGTCCCTTGCTCACTTTGCCACTGGATTCAAGCAAGCCTGGCTGATGACGGCTGGAATGCCAGAAACCGGTCCTAGGATGCTTGTTTCCGGTCCAGGAAGACATGGCTTGGCAGTTCGGGCTGGACTGTTCCCATGAGGCACAGGGTCAGACTGATTTGCATATGGCCATGTCTGAACTGGGGTGGTGGAGTGAGCTAAAGAATGATGATGGATTAAACCCAGATCAGTTGACTGGGGGTGAGTGTTTGATTGGCTCAAACGTTCCGTCCATCATTCCCTTTTGTATCGCTTTGTTCGCCCTAAGTTGGCGGGGTATGCCCAGACGTGGGTCCCTTGCTCACTTTGCCACTGGATTCAAGCAAGCCTGGCTGATGACGGCTGGAATGCCAGAAACCGGTCCTAGGATGCTTGTTTCCGGTCCAGGGAAGACATGGCTTGGCAGTTCGGGCTGGACTGTTCCCATGAGGCACAGGGTCAGACTGATTTGCATATGGCCATGTCTGAACTGGGGTGGTGGAGTGAGCTAAAGAATGATGATGGATTAAACCCAGATCAGTTGACTGGGGGTGAGTGTTTGATTGGCTCAAACGTTCCGTCCATCATTCCCTTTTGTATCGCTTTGTTCGCCCTAAGTTGGCGGGGGTATGCCCAGACGTGGGTCCCTTGCTCACTTTGCCACTGGATTCAAGCAAGCCTGGCTGATGACGGCTGGAATGCCAGAAACCGGTCCTAGGATGCTTGTTTCCGGTCCAGGGAAGACATGGCTTGGCAGTTCGGGCTGGACTGTTCCCATGAGGCACAGGGTCAGACTGATTTGCATATGGCCATGTCTGAACTGGGGTGGTGGAGTGAGCTAAAGAATGATGATGGATTAAACCCAGATCAGTTGACTGGGGGTGAGTGTTTGATTGGCTCAAACGTTCCGTCCATCATTCCCTTTTGTATCGGTGTGTGATGAGTGAGCGGGCTAGCGCTGCAGCGTGTGTGAGTGAGTGGGCTAGTGCTGCAGTGTGTGATGAGTGAGTGGGCTAGTGCTGTAGCGTGTGACAAGTGAGCGATCTAGGGCTGCAGTGTGTGATGAGTGAATGGGCTAGTGCTGAAGTGTGAGAGGAGTGAGCGGGCTAGTGCTGCAGCGTGTGTATGAGTGGGCGGGCTAGTGCTGCAGTGTATGATGAGTGAGCGGGCTAGTGCTGCAGTGTATGATGAGTGAGCGGGCTAGTGCTGCAGTGTATGATGAGTGAGCGGGCTAGTGCTGCAGTGTATGATGAGTGAGCGGGCTAGTGCTGCAGTGTATGATGAGTGAGTGTGCTAGTGCTGCAGTGTGAGAGGAGTGAGCGGGCTAGTGCTGCAGCGTGTGTATGAGTGGGCGGGCTAGTGCTGCAGTGTATGATGAGTGAGCGGGCTAGTGCTGCAGTGTATGATGAGTGAGCGGGCTAGTGCTGCAGTGTATGAGGAGTGAATGGGCTAGGCTGAAGTGTATGACGAGTGAATGGGCTAATGCTGCAGTGTGTGATGAGTGAGGGGGTATTTAGGTGCGTTATGGTTACCAGATGATTCTTTGCTTTTGAGGATCTAATCCTCCACTTCTGGGCTTTTCTTTCACGCCATCGATTTCAGGTGTGTTAGTTCAATTGGATAAGGTCAATCGAACCTAAACTACAACCCCCAGAATGCATTGTATTGACAATCCAAGCCCTAGGAGTGGAGCACTTTGTACCTGTTGTCATAGAGTTGTTGATTGCTGCCAGCCTATTCTAGGTGGCAGCCTAAGGTATGCATTTTCCTATAAAACATCTCTGAGCAGGTTTGCACCAACCTCCGCGATGCGCCTTGTGCGTAACCTAGGCGCTATGGGTAAATCAAGTGCTGTCGTGTCCATTGGGATTCTGGCGACCTCTGTTTATCATGGTGTTTTTCTGACATCACAAATTGTTATTCTTGATCTGACTTTATGTTCTCGGGGGGAGGAGGGACGGGGGCATGGCAGTGGTAAATTGGCAGTCGTACAGATAGGCTTGTTTTGAGCCTGGCACGTGCGCGGTGCTGCACCGCAAGGCGAGGCTCTTATCTGCAGCCATTAGTTACCTTTTATGTAAATGATCCCAGGCATTCACTCTGCAAAAAGATAAATTCAGCCACAAAGGCACATTTTGTTCCCAGCATCTCTGTTCCTCCGGGGCAGTGGCCGGGAAAGTATTAATTGCATTAGCGGCTGATTTACGATGAAGCGCGCCTCGTGTCCCCGGTGTGCGCTCGCGCTGCCGGTAGCCAATTAGCAAGTCAGTTTATGATGCAGCTCCGCGGACCCGGCGCGAGCTGCATCTCCCTCTCTCTGTGTGTGTGTGTGTGTCACAGCCAACCCTGCACGTCCGCAGAGGTGGCTGCGTACTGCTAACCCAGCAATACAGCAAAGGAGCGCTCAGCCCTGAGGATGAGAACTCAAACGCAAGCAGAACCGGGGAACTAACGCCGAGTCCCGGCGTTGGCTCGACGCCCTGTTATTCCGGGCAGATCGCGTAATCTCGCCATGCCTTTAAAAACATATCAATCTGCCCTTGTGAAACTTAAACTGGTGCTCATATAAAGCACTCCAATGTTCTGGGCCGAGTTGGCGCTATATCAAACTCCCAAAAACCTCTCAATCATTAAAATGGCAATTTTCTTAGAGGGCGGTGGTCTTTGAAGACATGTGTCTTCAATTTTTCGGAGTTGTAGGAGACGACTTCGTTATCTTGATGTCCTCGACTTTGGTAACACTCAGACATAGCCATAGGAACACAGAGGCTTTTGACAGTGTTTACCATTTGTAAGGCCCCAGAGCTTTATGGGAGATGCAGTCCTTGCAGTTTTCACTTCCCTGTTCAGTCTCCATTAAAGCGCTTAGATGCTGATCCACTTTTAATCTCCTTCACTGAAACAGTTACAAGAGTTCCATTTCTTTATGATATTACAATTCACTTTCCACCAAAGCTCTTCGGAGGATCTTAACCTGCAGACTTTGAATGATGCGAACCAATTCAAATGGTAAAATACCCAGTGCTTAAAAAAGGGGGAGGTACTGTCAGGTTCGGAGTACTTGCACTTCCTTACTTTGAAAGGGAGAGTACCTGCACTTCCCAGTACTGCTGCGATACATTTAATGAGAGAGTACCTGCACTTCCCAGTACTGCTGCGATACATTTAATGAGAGAGTACCTGCACTTCCCAGTACTGCTGCGATACATTTAATGAGAGAGTACCTGCACTTCCCAGTACTGCTGCGATACATTTAATGAGAGAGTACTTGCACTTCCCAGTCCTGCTGCGATACATTTAATGAGAGAGTACCTGCACTTCCCAGCACTGCTGCGATACATTTAATGAGAGAGTACCTGCACTTCCCAGTACTGCTGCGATACATTTAATGAGAGAGTACCTGCACTTCCCAGCACTGCTGCGATACATTTAATGAGAGAGTACCTGCACTTCCCAGTACTGCTGCGATACATTTAATGAGAGAGTACCTGCACTTCCCAGCACTGCTGCAATACATTTAATGAGAGTACCTGCACTTCCCAGCACTGCTGCAACATATTTAATGAGAGAGTACCTGCACTTCCCAGCAGTACTGCAATACATTTAATGGGAGAGTACCTGCACTTCCCAGCACTGCTGCAATACATTTAATGGGAGAGTACCTGCACTTCTCAGCACTGCTGCAATGCATTTAATGGGAGAGTACCTGCACTTCTCAGCACTGCTGCAATACATTTAATGGGAGAGTACCTGCACTTCTCAGGAGCAAACAGGGACTCTGAATAGGAAGTACCTGCACTTCTGTATTTCCATTCCGGTGCGTGCTATGCTGTGGTACACACCTTTACCTTCACCTTTACCTTTACCGGTGTGTGCTGTGGTACACACCTTTACCTATACATGCTGTGCTACACACCTTTACCGGTGGTGCGTGCTGTAGGTACACAACTTTACCGGTGTGGGCTGTGGTATACACATTTACCTATACATGCTATGGTACACACCTTTACCGGTGCGGGCTGAGATACACACCTTTACCTATCCATGCTGTGCTACACACCTTTTCCGGTGCGGGCTGTGGTACACACATTTACCTATACATGCTGTGGTACACACCTTTACCGGTGTATGCTGTGGTACACAACCTTTACATATACATGCTGTGCTACACACCTTTACTGGGGCATGCTGTAGGTACACACCTTTACCGGTGCGGGCTGTGGTACACACATTTACCTATACATGCTGTGGTACACACCTTTACCGGTGTATGCTGTGGTACACAACCTTTACATATACATGCTGTGCTACACACCTTTACTGGTGCATGCTGTGGTACACACCTTTACCGGTGCGGGCTGTGGTACACACATTTACCTATACATGCTGTGGTACACACCTTTACCAGTGCGGGCTGTGATACACACATTTACCTATACATGCTGTGGTACACACCTTTACCGGTGCGGGCTGTGGTACACACATTTACCTATACATGCTGTGGTACACACCTTTACCGGTGCGGGCTGTGATACACACATTTACCTATACATGCTGTGGTACACACCTTTACCGGTGCGGGCTGTGATACACACCTTTGCCAATACATGCTGTGCTACACACCTTTACCAGGGCGTGCTGTAGGTACACACTTTTACCGGTGGTGCATGCTGTTGTGCACACCTTTACCGGTGCATAGGCCCAGGTGATAATCTGCATCGACTTGCATTTTGTTTCAAAGTGTTTAGCTTGTCTTTTGCGACTCATTGTCCCGTTTCTTTACATGAACTGGAATTTTTAGGGCTCAACAGAAGTTTTACTTCTCGCTGCTTTCTTCAGCAGATGGTCACATTGTAAGCAGTGCTGTAACATACATTCTGAGTGATGGTCCTTAGGTCTGCCCCTTGCTCTTTCTTGTCTGTTTGAGCTCCCTGCTTACTAGCTCGATGGTTTTCCGTTCTGTTCATGTGCTTGTTCTGCCTCTGGAGCATTCGAGTTCCACCCTGCTTTTTATTAGGTCTCGCCTAGCGACGCAGCGCAAAGCGCTGCTCGCTATGCGAGATCTATTGTTGTCGACTTGGGTCGGAAGGGGGACAGGACATGTGCACGCGTACGGCACGGCCTGGACAGGAGATGTGCACGCGTATGGTGCGAGCAGGAGTTGTAATAACGCCGCAAGCCGTACGCGTGCACATCAACTGTCTGTGCCGAAGCTTAACAGACAGGAGATGTGCACGCGTACGGCTCGCGGCGTTATCACAACTCCTGCTCGCACCATACGCGTGCACATCTCCTGTCCAGGCGCGGCGCGCTTGCATGCACCACTCACCGGCTCTTGTGGGGACACTGCGCTGCTCCCCGGCTGGTCTCCTCGATGGCAGGGGGACTCGCCTCTTCACCCGGTCACTCTTTGTGGCGCATCAACACGCGGGGCTCCGTCTTGCTCACAGGAGCCCCGCCTGAAATCTCCTCCGGCCGCATCATGCGGCATTCACGAAGGCGGGGTGGGCTCCCGCCGGACTTCCTCTACTGCTTGCCAGTGCGGGGTGGGCTCCCGCCTCGCTTTTCCAGCACGCGGGGCTCCCTCAGCTCACGGGAGCCCCGAACACTTCCGGACGCGCGCTCCATGCCCGCCCATGTCCCAGGCAAGGTTGCCTGACTTCCGGGTCGCGCTGATAGCCAAAAGATGTTGCCTTTGGGATTTATTAGCTTCACCAACTGCTTTTGGCAGTGCTGTACAGTGTCAGGATGTTGTGCAGAGACACCAAAATAAACTAACAAAAAACATGTAAAAATAAAAAAATGACAAGACGGCATTCGGAGGATAATGGACCAGGGAGACATGGGGGGAGATGGGGGAACTACTGGAAAACACATGCATTCATGGAGTCCTTAAGCAGCAAAAATAAATGCGGGAGAACAATGCGGAAATAGAGGGGGAAAAGTACACTGGAGACAGCTAGAAAACGTGCATTCTTGAGGAGTGCATAAACAAAAAAAAAAAAAAAAAAAAACAAGCACTGTCTAAGCCAACATCTGGGTTCAATGTTTTTTTTATTTTTACCTACACGATGAAGAGATTGATTTGATACTTTCTGGCCCACCCCTACTCAATGACTTAAACATTGCCCAAACAGCCGACTGGGACTCATTAACAGGCACGTCCGTTACCAAATCAGTTAAGGACTTTGTGGGCAAACACACCAGCTTCTCATGAAGACCGGTAGCTGAATGATATCGATTAGGATACTGGGTGGTCACACAGCCTAGGGGTACTAACATGGAATATTAATGGATTTGTGAGAACGTCAAATTTAGAAATTTTTAGGGAGTTAATTAACTTACATGAGATTGTATGTTTGCAAGAAACGTGGCTGTGCAAAGAAACAAACGATTCATGGGTTTGTGCAGATAAATAGGACAGCCAAGGAGTCAGCAGGAAAGCCCCTCTGGGGGGTTAGTAACCATGATATCCACCAAAAAAGCCAACAAGCATTTGCAATGCAATAGGTCTTGCGTTTGCGTGACTTTGAGCTACTGGCATTGTAAATAACAAACCTTTTATCTATGTGTTGGTTTTGAAAACATAAATAAAACGCATTGTCATTTACAATGCCAATAGCTTAAAATTTCGCAAATGCGAGACCTATTGCATTGCAAATGCTTGTTTGATTTGCTGTACCCTTCTACTGCTGACACCAGGACACTATTTTTCTTTTGCTTTGTATTTGCCATTTCAGGTTTGCCACTCCTTCCTCTTCACCCCTCACTTTTCCCCTCTTTCCCTCCCTACCCATGTCTCTTCCCTCCACCTCTCCAGTCATCTTCTCTACCCCTGTGCTGTTTCCTTATACTTTCTTCCCCTCCCTCCATTTCTGACCCCAGGCTTTGATGCAGCTCAGTGCCTCTCTCCCTTCCCTCAGCTCTCTACCTCTATCTTCTGCCCACTCCCCGCCACCTGACCCTGCTGGCTTTGCCAATGTTTGTGCAAATGTGCAGGCTGTAGATGTGGCTAGACATCTTGAAATGGTATTTTCTATACTTGCTGTAGATGCAACGTAGTGGTCATCTTGGGAGTGTGGAAAATGCCATTCAAAGATAGCCACCCCCCTGCAGTTGGCTTTACCAGTGCTTGCAATGCAGTTTTAAAAACATTGTGAGAGCCTCTAGTAGGAATGGAGGCCATTTTGAATCCGTATTTTCTATACTTCTAAGATGACTGCTATGTTGCAGCTACACACATTGTGGACGCCATCTTGGTAGTATAGAAAATATTCGGGTTTCTAGGATCTTTATTTTCTATATTTTCGAGATGACTGTTGACTGCTATTGGCTCTGCCAATGCGGGTGCTGCATTGGCACAGCCAATACTGGCAACCAACAAGCATTGGCAAATTGAGACCAACTGACTCTTCCAGTGCTTGTATTACTTGGTTTGTGCAATGTTAGTAATTTATCTACATCGCAACAGGAAGTTCGGAGCCTAGTCATGGCACAATGATGCTCAAAAGGCGACATGCTCATCAGATTTCAACTTAGTTTTACCGTACATAATTATATTACTGGGATCCATACCATGATTATACAGTTCAGAGATCCCTGTGCAATTAATGAGCTGAATATGCTGTCTTCCGTATGTGGTAAATGTAGTTAAAACACTAAGTTCCCTGTGTAATTAATGATTACATTTACAGAGATCCCTGTGTAGTTTAAATGTCAAGATAGCTGTGTGGTTAATAAATATGGAAAAATGCAAAGATCCATATTTGATTCGCTGTGTAAATATGTAAAGATCCAAACATAATGAAAATGCTAATATCGCTAGGTGGATACGGTGTTAAAAATTAATTATCCCAGCACGTTAAAAACGTGAAGACCTGTACATATTAGAAATGCAGAAGTGTTAAAAATGCTCCGATTCTTATTTCTGTAAAAAATGCTGGGATCCTGAGCAGTAGTAAAACTGCTGAGGTTTCTATGCTGTAGGAATGATGCAATGCCTAGTTGACAGATTTAGCAGGACATTTTCTGTGTTTGATGACATTATGTGGAGTGGTCTTCACACAGTAAGCCCGGAGGCTAAGAGATCTCATTTAACATTTGAAAATTTGGGTTCTCGTCTTTGTTCCTCACTTGAGAACTTGTATGGTGGAGGACAAAACCTTTGATCCACCGGTCTTTGGTCCTTCAGTTGTGATCCGGAGGAACCTGAATCAGTGGGAGACCCTTGTACGAATCTTGGCATCGTAAATGACTTGGAGTATTTTCTTGTTGGATGATACCCACCAGCTTGAGAGATTGATACCAGAAAGATCCCCGTGTAGAAGGAGCTTTTGTGGTCACTTTACGTTATTTAACAATTTTCTAATAGGCTTTTCCTTAATTTATAATTTGCTATCATGAATCATGTCATCATGAATATTTAGCTCGATGAAACCTAACCATTGTATTCTGTATTTTTTCTTTTGTTTCTCACAGGACCTCGTCTCTGCGATGGAATTCAGGTACGAAAGAGCGAATGCTGATCAAAGTAACGGACCGGGAGCCAAGCTTTCTCATGCACCAGGGAAATGGGTACACTCTCGACAGCCATCAAGGGACTCGTCCTCGGAGGTCTTCAGGGGGACAGCAGTCTCCCATCCTACAGACATTTTCCGTGGACACTGAGAACTCGGTCTTCTTCCCCGATCGTAAGCAATCTCCTTTCCTCAAGAGGTCGGAGCACGTCAGCGGTTGCTCCCCTCTGCTTGGCCGGGGCGATTCCTTCTGCTCCCTCCAGTCTCAGCACCGGAAACACTCCAGCGAGTCCCAGCCATCCTCGCCACGCTACGCCTACGAACCCCCACTGTACGAGGAGCCCCCCATGGAGTACCAGGCCCCCATCTATGACGAACCCCCTGTGGACATGCACTATGACGGTAGTGGAAATTATAGGGCAGGGTCGCCGCAAAAGTCTCCTATACGCAAACCACACAACTACCTGCCATCCCCGAAACAAGGCTCCAACTCGCCATACCAGCAACTGGTGCTGACCAAACAGAAATGCCCCGATAGGTTTATGAGCCTGGAGTACAGTCCAGCAGGAAAGGAGTATGTGAGGCAGCTGGTTTATGTGGAACAGTCTGGATCTAGCCCAAAATTGAAAACGGGCATGCGGCACAAATACACACCCAACACCATTGGTGGTTCCTACTCACTGCAGCACTGCCCTTCTATTATGAGGGAAGTCAAATCGGGCGACTACAGCAGCATGGAAAACTCCGATATTCGACACAGTCAACCACTTAGTCATCTCTTCCATGGAGAAGATTCCATGTCATGGTCTAGTCAACAGGACACCATGTCGTCTACGGGCTACTCGCCTAACTCGCGGAAGAGGAAAAGCAGGAAGCCTTCCTTGTCTCTGGAACCCAACACCACCTCATCTGAAGGCTCTGGAGAACGAGACCTGCTGGCTGAGCAGCTTATGAATGAAGAGAGGCCTTTGCCCACGCCTGCCCGTCCACAGATGAGTCGGACGGAGAGCAGATCATCAGAGGCAGATATGCCACGGGGGTTTCCTGAGCCATTCCTAGCCCAGGCGAGACTAGCATGGGAAGCCCAACAGGCTCATTTTCACATGAAGCAGCGGAGCAGCTGGGATTCGCAGAAGGACGGCTCCGGGTACGAAAGTGACGGTGCTGTACCATTGCCCATGCCTGGCCCTGTGGTCAGGGCGTTCAGCGAGGACGAGGCCCTGGCACAGCAGGAAAGTAAGCACTGGAAACGGAACACCTTTGAAAAACTTGGCTTTCCCCAGATCCTATTGGAGAAGAGTGTCTCTGTCCAGACCAACCTTGCCTCTCCGGAGCCGTATTTGCATCCTTCTCAGGTACTGCAGGCCTGTAGTAACACTTTGAATCTCATTACACTGTAAAGATTGATTTAGTAGAATTTTGCAAGGCTTTCTTGTTAATTCTGTCAGCATTTAAGACAGATGTGCAGTTGATTTTCCAGGGGCATCGACCTGTGTAGTGTTTGAAAGGCCTGGGTAAGAGGCTCAATAAAGTCAATGTTCTCAAGGTCAGTCCATCAGCAGGCGTAACGTCTTTCAAACTGAATACCTGGCCCGTGGGTGGTTGATGTTTTTCAACAAATAAAAAAATCTACAGTTAGACTACGGGGGGAGCACTGAGATCAAAGCACACCACATGGTTGGCTGTGGGGAAGGCTCATGAGAATGCCATGCGAGAAACCCTTCACTCAATTAATGTGGCCCACCCACTTGCACCCACCACAGAGAAATTGCTTGCAATAAGATTTAGGAGGCTCCAGCCTTGCCCTCCCACTTGGCTTTCCCACAGTGAAGCATGCCTTAGTTCTGTGGGCTTACCTGGCCATCTCCCTTGCACCCCAGATTTACCCACTATGCCTGTTCCGAATTCTCCCCTGTATGTATAGCTTAACAGCTAGAATCCACTTGGCTAGTGCTCCACTCATCATTTCACATCCTTTTATAGGTCTCACTTACAGCTTTTAGGTGTCTGTTTGCAAAAGACCTCTTGTGGACTATACCAAGCACTTCCAGTGGGTTGAGAGCCCGCCAGATGTTTAATATTGGCTGGCTTCATCGTCACACTCATTTGCTTGCTTCCTACTCAATGGTTTGCCTTCCTCTTCTTATGTTTGTCCCTCCCCTGTAGAATATCCTCTTTACCTTCCTTTAGATTGCCTGACTTGTATCCTTCCACTGCTCACTCTTAAGGCACTATTTATTTATTTTTCATTAAGAACACCATGACAGTGCATGTGTTTTCTTGCTCTTGTGTGCTGCTTACCAACCTAAAATACCCACCTCCCCGTTCTTTCCCCTTACCCCACCCCCAAACTGCTACACCATTGCTCCCCAACACTCGCAGTCCTTGAAATAAATATTTTATTGAACTTTTTGCTGCCAGGCTGCTCGACATTCTCAAAAGCGTTTTCATGCGGCTCCATTGCTCCCGCTCTTCCTTCTCTCCTCGATGCTTTAAAACCACCCGGCTCCTCTGTTTTTAAATTTTATTTAGACGACTTGGTAGATTCCTTTTTCTGTCAAGCTGATCCACTACCCATAATGCAGCTTCACACAAATAATGTTTTTTTAAATTTATTTAATGTTCGAAGTCGCGTGCATTTTCTTGCATCGGTAAATAAAAAAAAGAAAATGCAAGTGAGGTGATACATATGTGAGCAGACGTCATCACACATACAGGCATCTGCAGAATGACTTGTGATTCCTCCTTTTGTTTTTTTTTGTCTGCCAATGCTGCACAGCATTGGTAAAAGCATAGGCAAAACCAAAAATTGAACACGCCAAGACTTATCGGCTGTGCCAGTGCTTGTTAAAATGTGTGCTCCCCTTTCCTTACTTTCTTTGGTTATGCCCCAGGCACCCTATGATTTCCTCCAGGCCTGTTCTGCCTCCCTCCTGTCCACCCTTCCACCAGGGCCACACAATTTATGTCCTATTTCGGGAAGTCAGACTTTACCCAAATTCCTGTTTTCCTATTGTTTTTTGCTTATTGTTTTTTCTCATCAGCGCCATGGGGTCGTTAACAGCTGCAGTGCATTCACCCCACACATGGTGTTTGAGGATTACTGCTAGGGTGACCATTCCACCCTCACACAAACCTATGGACTCTGTTATTAGCCTTTGGTTAGCCTCCTCTCACCTAAACTAACCCATGTGGAGGGGGACCACATCCAGCCCTCAAAACCCACCGCGCTACCCTCTTTATCTCAAGTCGTATGTTCATTCCCTATGGACACTCGGTCCGTGCTTCATCGTACGATGGCTGTGCCATGAAGCACCTCTTTATGCTCCTTGTGTATCCTTTTCATCGGGAGCGGTGGGTGCATCGCTGGCGTTTCTTCCGTCTTATGTTCAGTGCCATGGCAGGATGGGCAATAGTGGCACAGAGAGCACTAGTCCTGTCAGGGCCACGCTGTTGGCCAACCTCTCTCATGTGTCCTCCATTGGGCAGAGCAGAGCTTCTACCAACCAGTTAACGGCGCGTCCTGTGTGGTTATAAGACCTTGTAGCAGGGAGTCTTCCTCTAGGAGTTTGTTTCTTCAGTGTTGTCAACATCCCAACCTCTGCCATTCATTTTGACTTTTACTCTTAGCATGGATGGATGAAGAGTCTACGATGAAAGCGGCCCGCCGAGAAGGTCCTAACAGCATTATCAGCCACAAGAGCCATTCATATGAGCCACGGCGGCCACCTCATATCATGGGGTTTTGTTTCATAGGAGGAAACATCTTCTTTCTAAAGTCACCTACGCTCTTACTATGCGTAGGTGACTGCCAGCTACCAGTGACAATGGCTTTTGTTCATAAGGATGATTTTAGCCTCTCGTTCATCCCTTTTAATTTCTCATATGTTCAGAGTTTGTCTTCAGCTGTGAACATATGCAGCAGCAATAGGTGTTGCTGTGGACATGACCCTGTCCATACACTAGGACATCTACCTTGGCTCCCTGTAACTCTTAGAACACAATTCATGGTACAGTCTCTGGACCGCAGCATACTTTCCTGTAGTGACCAGGGCTGTTCCTAGGTGTAAATGTGATTTACTTGCTTAAAAGGCTGGATTTACAAAGACAAGGTGTTCACACTCGTAAAGCCTTTAACTCATGCTTAATATTACCCCATGTTGGTGTAATATTATGTGTAATACTAAATCCCACTCAAGAAGGGATTGTACAGAAAAGTTTGAACCCTCTCACAAACAAGAGTCTATCGCATTGACCAAACTCCTCCCTGACACATTCCTACGCTGGAAATGGTTCGAGTTTTACTCCTGCCAAAAGAAGAAGCAAATACCTTAAGTGGTGGGATGCCAGGCAACATCCTCAAAATGGCTGGTTCTGATAGATGGGCTTTTCCCGGTTGAGAAAAAAACGAAAAAATGTATGGCATTGCACAAAAGTGATGAAATTGTAGCACGTATAGTTGTGCTACGCATGAGCACGCAGATGTAAGAAGGAATTCACCAATGTTTTCCTGAAGTATGCTTGCAGACCTGCGCATGGTGCAATTTTCAAGGTGAACATCTGTGAAGTTTGTGAATTTCAGAATGTCTTAAATCTGCAATTATGCGGTGCAGATGAACACTTTTATTTTAATATTTGGATCCCCAGTTTTTGAACAGTGATTGAAGAGTTCCATGCGTGGCTTGACTCTTCCAGGTCCACATATCCTCCATGTAAGTTAATAAGCCAATGTGGTTCGTTTTTCTCACACAGCAATCACTCAGTGATGTAAAGCCCAGTGTTATAAAAAAGTTCATTTCTTTCCTGCCAGCATTTGCATATTGCGCTGCAGCTTTGCATAGGCCTTGCTGGATTGCTATGTAAAGCAGAATATGTCAAAGGTCATTGCTGACACCGGCTTCGTGGACATTGTGTCTAATGTGAAGGGAGCAGCACTGTAAATTATTCACTAGTGCAAGAGAGCCTGCCCATACTTAAGGTCTTCCACTGAAGCCCTCTATTGATCAACTTCTCTGAGGGGATTGGGGATGAAGTTTTCAATTTCTAAACTTTGCTGAACTGATTCTCTTTGAAAAGAGTAGAAAACATGATTCCTGGGTGAGGGAAGGTGGTGACGACAATTTGCAGGGAGAGCTTGAGCTGTACAGGGAGGAAAAAGTGATTGGAATAAAGGACTCATTGGATCGGGCTGAATTGTAGCCGATACCTTTCGTGCTCCACAGTGGTATCCACATTTTCACAGCTTTTTAGGAGTTAGCGGGATCTTCTCAAGGAACAAAAGAACATTTGCAAGTATATGCAGGGTATTTCCTTGCGGATACAAAGGTGGGTTTTAATTTCCTCCTGGAAAAGTTCCACTAGAGGTTTCATGTGTGATTATCTTCCGAAGGAGGGCCAGTGTGTATAAAAGGATTTTTGAAAATGAAGTTTACAAGCTCACGAGAAGTGGTCTTCAAGACCTGCATTTTTCAGTCCCTGTTTACAACTGGCGCTGACTTTATTTCTACACCAGCTTAAGTTCTGAACTCTTGCAAACTATAGTCTTGCAAAACCTTCGGGTGGACTGAATTTCCATGGAAATGGTTTGCCTATCGCTAGTAAATAGGATTGGCAGAAGACCTGTGACGAGGCTTGAGAGAAACGGGGGACCTTTTCAGGACAGAACGGGATCTTCTTAACAGGATCTTTTCAAGAGAGAACATGATCTTTTCTTTCAGATACAACGACCCGTTTACTTTTGACTAGGAAATCAGCACTAGGTGAGTATCTACTGGAGGATGTCTAAGCTGAATGAAAAAGGTTTTTTTGCATATTGCCTGCACTAGTTTCATTGTACTCATATCAGTATGGACGTCATCTGCGGTAGTCAGGGGTCGCAGCTGCGACATCAAGCTTGCTCCCTGCTACTCCTGGCAGTGGCGGCTGCCTCAGAAAGAGGGTGCTGGGGCGGGGGAAGGGAAGGAGTGGAAATGGATTAAAAAAAAAATAATAAAAAATAAAGTTACCTTTTCCTTCGCCGCCTCTCCTCTGTCCTCTTCAGTTCTGCTAAAGCATCGGAAGCACTCAGGCTTCTGGGCTCTCCCAGCCAATCACAATGCTGCAGCAGCAGCGTCGTGATTGGTGTGAGTGTCCTGTTTGGACGCTCGGGCAGTGCCTGCGTAGGCTGGGCATGTTCTCCACGGGGTTGTGCAACACAGCCCAATAGAGAACATGCCAAGTGTGCATGACGGGTTGACCGGCCCCAGAGGGCCATCCAAACGGTCCTGTGCACTTAGAGGAGTGCAAACCACTCCTCACTCTGCTTGGCGTCACAGAGCCCAGCCCCGCCCCCACCTGGCTCCGCGTGCTGCAGAGAAAAATAAAATGATAATAACGTCCTGTTATCATTTTCTTTTTCTTTTGTGCACTGCTTAAATAGCAGGGGGGTGACGCTCCTCTGCCTTAGCAGAGGAGTCGCCACTGACCCCTGGCCTCAGAGGAGGCAAAACGTTTGACCCGCCCTGAGGCCAGCGGTCGCAAAGGAAGTGCCAGGAGTAGCAGGGAGCAAGCTAGAGGTCGCAGATGCGACCCCTGACTACCCCCAAATGACATCCATACATATCCGGCTACAAAAGCAACCATTAAACCCATGAGAACTTGGGTATGTAACAGTCTTATGGCAGCAATGGTTCACACTGGTACCATTTACAAAACAATGATTTCCAATAAACTCACTAAATAGTCTCATGCACTCAATGACATATACGATATATATGAATTAAGACGTCAGACCACCCTTGATGAAAAAATAGAGCAATTTTCTATGTAGTTCAAGCAGAAAACAACACAGCGACACCTTAACACACTGTGCAATGATCGTTCCATCAGATCTTTACTTTATCCTTGAGGAGACAAAGTCAGCCATGGTAGCTATTAAACTGGGCAAGGCCCCTGGGCCCGACACAATTCTAGGAAAGTTATTGCGCCATGATCTGACAATTTGGGTCCCATGTGTCAACTGACTATGTAACTCCATAGCCTCCGGTGCTCCGATCCCCGACACCTGGAAAGGTGTGGAGATAATTCACATCTACAAGAAAGGGGGCAGGCAACTATAGACCAATTAACCTCCTGGACACCCTACAGAAGGTCTATGCAAAGCAGATTGTATATAAACTTACCGATTGGATTGAGGCCATGGGGATCATGACCTCTTACCAGGCGGGATTTAGATCTAGAGTATGCACCATAGACCAAGTCCTGAGGCTTATCCTTATCCTCTGGAAATATACTAACCTGAGGGATGGCCACCTATACATAGTCTTTGTAGATCTCGGGCCGCCTTCGACTTACTACAAGAACAGTTTACAGCTAGAGAGCATGTTTTTGATTCTGTTATTGCTTCTCTAGTGCTAGCACTCTGGGGTATGAAAGGACTTCTAGCAGCTAAAGGGCACAAAAAGATGCGTGTGACATAAGGGGTGATGTTACAGTAGAATGTTCACAATAACCAGGTCTTGGACTTTTACTCAATGTCAGCAACTTGCGGTCCCCAATGCAACTTGCAGCACCTACTGAAGCCAGTCTTTAAATCACTGCACGCTAAAATGGGCAAGGGCAATTTAGCAGAGGAATTACGGTGGAAGCTTCGAGCCGAAACCGGTCAGTATAACATATTTTGAGGCTAGCGCGGAGCCCCGATGGGCACTGTGTACTAGGGATACACGTTTAAAATGAATTTTGGCACCAATGCAGCTGTCTTACAATGAGTGCAGTGTACAGCCATTTTACTGCTCCCCTCACCACACCTGTGATGGTGATCTGCAGCAATGCCAGTATCGTTTGTGGTTGCTAAAATGTATGGTATCGCAGTAGCATAGCTTGGTACCAGTTTTTGTTCTGACAATCCTTGTTAGATGTGTTTGGAGCATAAATTGTCTAGGTTGGGACAAGTGTAGAGAAAATAGGTGTGCCTATGGATAGAAGTAGCAGTTAGTGTAGGTGCGAGTGCACGCAGGTGTGGTGCCAGTGTAGGTCTGTTTATGTCCATTGCAGTAGTCTGAAGAGAAGATCTGTGGTTATGTGATAAAAGCCCTGAGTGTAACGGGTTAATATCAAACATGATGATAACGTACACCCTGCCAAGTCCCACGCCTCATGGGTTACTATTACACATTTTAGTGCTGGTGTTCGCATCACCTTACTAAAAATCTATTGTCACGCATTACCTTCAAGGTAGCTTCTACGTGCCCCGAAGCGCTGCAATAGAATCTAGTTTCAGCAGCCAGAGTGTGTGGCGGGTTGCTATGGAGATCTCAGCCTGGGCTGGGCTAAGTAGTTTACTTCAAATTGTTACATAGTAACATTAAAAGTGGCTGTCTCCCGTCCTCTCTGCTCCCGGCAAAAAAAAAAAAAAACACACATACACCCTACACACACCACACGTGCTGCTAGATCACTACATTAGTCATTATTGCATTTCTAAAACTTTTACGAAGGTCAGTTAATACAATTTGCAAGATATTTAATATTTTTCTCTCCGAGGATGAGAAATGATACTGAGTCCAAGTTCACACTCCATGGTAAATACCAACTCCCATCACTCTGTGTAAGGAAATGGTAACTCCATGCCATAGCTGCCAATGTGCCATGCCATGTCTAACTGGCACCTTCGGTCAGAGCCCCGTTGAATTGTTAAGGCCTTTTTAGACATTATAATGCACAAAACGGTGTATTTCAAAAGCATGATCTCATTAAACGAATGTAACTGCTTTTTTTTTCTCACGATAAATTGTCACTCAAAGTGTCGCACATAATGCCTAAAAATGTCACATAAAAACACTGAAAATCTGGAAATGTCACACATACAAAAAATGAAAACCTGACAGCTGTGCATGTAGAGAAATATGGCTCCACCCACTGTCATGTGCAGTGTAGCCTTCTTGATATGTCATTGAGAAGGCGTGGTTTCATGCTGCCTGCATATTGTCACCAGCTTCACATCACTGCCTCCTCCTGCGTATAACAAACCAACGCTTCGGGGGGGAAGCCGGGATGAGGGGCACTTCATTATAAAAAACACAAAAGGTGGCAAGCAGCCAGGAGGTGATCCACATCCAGGGTTGTATTGGGATTAAAAATCGGCCCGGGCACGCTAAAAAAAAGTGGCCACATTTGCATATTGCCTTTCCCCAAAACACTGTTTCGGTGAAATTTTATTAAAAAAGGGGGGGCAATAAAAAATGCACGGATTAGTTTACACTGGTGAAACACACCTGAAAACAAGTGAGGCCACTTCTGCTCAGGCCCCCTGCCCCCTCTCAATATGCATACATTAATGGGCCGGCCCAGCGAGAGAAAGGGTGAGACACCTCTGCCGTTGATAAAAGGGAGGTAATGGACGCCCATCTACCCCCAGAAAGGCCATCGAACAACGCAGAAACCACCCAAATCAGACCCCCAGGCTGCTCAAAAAAGCAGCCCACAGCTGGAACTGGGCACGGCCCCTCGGGCATTGCCCAAGTGCCCGCGTTACCAATCCGACGCTGTCCACATCTTGTAGGTGGTCCTCAGAATCATAGCGTTGTTTTTGGATTGTCACCCGCCCCAAGACTGCACGGCTCTCCCTCAGTCACCCGTCCCAAGACTGCACGGCTCTCCCTCAGTCACCCGCCCCAAGACTGCACGGCTCTCCCTCAGTCACCCGCCCCAAGACTGCACGGCTCTCCCTCAGTCACCCGCCCCAAGACTGCATGGCTCTCCCTCAGTCGCCCTAATACTGCACGGCTCTCCCTCAGTCACCCTAAGACTGCACGACTCTCCCTCAGATACCCTAAGACTGCCCGATTCTCCCTCAGTCACCCTAAGACTGCACGCCTCACCCTCAGTCACCCTAAGACTGCAGGACTCTCCCTCAGTCACCCTAAGACTGTACGGCTCACCCTCAATCACCTGCCCTAAGACGTCACAGCTCTCCCTTAGTCACCTTAAGACTGTACGGCTCTCCCTCAGTCACCCTAAGACTGCAGGACTCTCCCTCAGTCACCCTAAGACTGCAGGACTCTCCCTTAGTCACCCTAAGACTGCAGGACTCTCCCTCAGTCACCCTAAGACTGCAGGACTCTCCCTCAGTCACCCTAAGACTGCAGGACTCTCCCTCAGTCACCCTAAGACTGCAGGACTCTCCCTCAGTCACCCTAATACTGCACAGCTCACCCTCGGTCACCCTAAGACTGCACGGCTCTCCCTCAGTCACCCTAAGACTGCACGGCTCTCCCTCAGTCACCCTAAGACTGCACAGCTCTCCCTCAGTCACCCTAAGACTGTACGGCTCTCCCGCAGTCACCCTAAGACTGCAGGACTCTCCCTCAGTCACCCTAAGACTGCAGGACCCTCCCTCAGTCACCCTAAGACTGCAGGACCCTCCCTCAGTCACCCTAAGACTGCAGGACCCTCCCTCAGTCACCCTAAGACTGCAGGACTCTCCCTCAGTCACCCTAAGACTGCAGGACTCTCCCTCAGTCACCCTAAGACTGCAGGACTCTCCCTCAGTCACCCTAAGACTGCACGACTCTCCTTCAGTCACCCTAAGACTGCACGGCTCTCCCTCAGTCACCCTAAGACTGCACGGCTCTCCCTCAGTCACCCTAAGACTGTACGGCTCTCCCGCAGTCACCCTAAGACTGCAGGACTCTCCCTCAGTCACCCTAAGACTGCAGGACTCTCCCTCAGTCACCCTAAGACTGCAGGACTCTCCCTCAGTCACCCTAAGACTGCAGGACTCTCCCTCAGTCACCCTAAGACTGCAGGACTCTCCCTCAGTCACCCTAAGACTGCACAGCTCTCCCTCGGTCACCCTAAGACTGCAGGACTCTCCCTCAGTCACCCTAAGACTGCACAGCTCTCCCTCGGTCACCCTAAGACTGCACGGCTCTCCCTCAGTCACCCTAAGACTGCACAGCTCTCCCTCAGTCACCCTAAGACTGTACGGCTCTCCCGCAGTCACCCTAAGACTTCAGGACTCTCCCTCAGTCACCCTAAGACTGCAGGACTCTCCTCAGTCACCCTAAGACTGCAGGACTCTCCCTCAGTCACCCTAAGACTGCAGGACTCTCCCTCAGTCACCCTAATACTGCACGGCTCTCCCTCGGTCACCCTAAGACTGCACGGCTCTCCCTCAGTCACCCTAAGACTGCACAGCTCTCCCTCAGTCACCCTAAGACTGTACGGCTCTCCCGCAGTCACCCTAAGACTGCAGGACTCTCCCTCAGTCACCCTAAGACTGCAGGACTCTCCCTCAGTCACCCTAAGACTGCAGGACTCTCCCTCAGTCACCCTAAGACTGCAGGACTCTCCCTCAGTCACCCTAAGACTGTACGGCTCTCCCTCAGTCACCCTAAGACTGTACGGCTCTCCCTCAGTCACCCTAAGACTGCAGGACTCTCCCTCAGTCACCCTAAGACTGCAGGACTCTCCCTCAGTCACCCTAAGACTGCAGGACTCTCCCTCAGTCACCCTAAGACTGCACAGCTCTCCCTATGTCACTGCCCCAAGAATGCACGGCTCTCCCTCAGTCACCCTAAGACTGTACAGCTCTCCCTCAGTCACCCTAAGACTGCACCGCTCTCCCTCAGTCACCCTAAGACTGCACCGCTCTCCCTCAGTCACCCTAAGACTGCACCGCTCTCCCTCAGTCACCCTAAGACTGCACAGCCCTCCCTCAGTCACCCTAAGATTGCACGGCTCTTCCTCAGTCACCGCCCCAAGAATGCACGGCTCCCCCTCAGTCACCGCCCCAAGAATGTACGGCTCCCTCTCAGTCACCCTAACACTGCACCGCTCTCCCTCAGTCACCCTAAGACTGCACCGCTCTCCCTCAGTCACCCTAAGACTGCACAGCTCTCCCTCAGTCACCGTAAGACTGCACAGCTCTCCCTCAGTCACCGCAAGACTGCACAGCTTTCCCTCAGTCACCCTAAGACTGCAGGACTCTCCCTCAGTCACCCTAAGACTGCAGGACTCTCCCTCAGTCACCCTAAGACTGCAGGACTCTCCCTCAGTCACCCTAAGACTGCACGACTCTCCTTCAGTCACCCTAAGACTGCACGACTCTCCTTCAATCACCCTAAGATTGCACGGCTCTTCCTCAGTCACCCTAAGATTGCACGACTCTCCCTCAGTCACCCTAAGACTGCAGGACTCTCCCTAAGTCACCCTAAGACTGCACGGCTCACCCTCAATCACCTGCCCTAAGAATGCACGGTTCCCCCTCAGTCACCCTAAGACTGCACGGCTCTCCCTCAGTCACCGTAAGACTGCACGGCTCTCCCTCAGTCACCGTAAGACTGCACGGCTCTCCCTCAGTCACTCTAAGACTGCACGACTCTCCCTCAGTCACCCTTCCAGCATTACCGCTGTTACCTGAAATAGACTTTGGGAGAATGGCGGCACAGAAAAAGGGGACAGTGCGGGGGGGGGGCGGAGGGGGGAGTAGGACGCATTTAAACAACAACACAATTGGCATGACATCACAGCAGCATAGTCAGGGCTGTACTGCGTGCATCAGTGAACGCAAGCGATGAAAAGTGCTCCGAGGTTCTGCTGGGTGGAGGGAACGGTGAAGGCACATTGAGGTAAGTTCCTAGGAGCAAGTGAGAGGTGATAGCTGGTAATTTCACTCACTAGACCAGCTATCATCACTCACTCTCTTTGTCCATCAGAGGGAGCCCACCATTTCAGGGCAGGAGGAAACTTCGATTCCAGCAGTGTAACTAGCTACGCACAGGTAGCATTACAGATGGTGGTGCACCCTGGAGCTGGAGGTGGGAAACTGGCAGTCCCCAGTGTGAGGTTGAGGTAGAAAGAGGACTACTGCATAGAATAGAACTTGCTATGGACAACATTTCCTCTGTCACCTTTTTTCTTAGAGTCCAGGTAACTGAAAGTTACATTTACAGAGTTCCATTAACGGCGAAATGATTGGGAAATGATAGTGGTGTATGTGATGCAGCAAGACATGGGATCAAGAGGTTCAAGAATCGCCTTTGTTGTAGGAATAGGAGTATAATAGGGCACCTGACTCTGGACCAGTGAGCACCGCCATCTTTAAAGCCGTCATCTGACTTACTAGGCTCGCTTTGCACAGAGAACACACTCCAGGAGGCGGACTCTGGCCGCACTGCAAATGGCCAACTTGAAATAAGGGTCTTTATTACACTATTACACCATTTAAATGATAACATAGTCATAAGTCTTGTGTTCTTTAATTACTTCCATGTGCCACATTCAGAGGAGACCCCTGACTCAACTGACTGCCTGATATGCTGAGAGATTACAAGTTTGACTGCCCTCCCTGTGGGATGTGATCCTGCTGGACAGCCATGGGGCAGATGATTGAACGTGGTACCCACCGGTAGAGGTGCATCATCACTGGACTACGCCGGAGGCTGCAATTGAGATGTGCTGATGCTGCTGCGTCCGGTATAAGTCGCACAGCAGGCTGCCCCCCCCCCGATGTTGGGTTCCTACTGAGAGGTGAGTGAAGAAGAGGTGACCCGCCTGGGATTCCTGGTCCACTGTGGTCATAGTAGTTTTAATGGGACAGATGGAGCACCCACCCCTGCACGACATCGCAGCCACGAAAAGGAGACGCTCTTTGCCTTTGGTAGCCGGATGCCATTTTGGACTGGGAAGGATGGAGTTTCATGACCCACTGAGTTGCTATGGAGGCCACCACCTGTCTCTAGAGCACACCTACATTCACAGTTGCTTGTGCCTCCAGGTAGAGACACAATGTTATTGAGCCCTATAACTTTGGAAACACAACACACTGCAGCTAAAATGGATGGAAGGGCCACTATGCAACACTGGGCTTTCTACTTTCTGTGTGACATGCACAACCTCGGCTGGACAGTTTCCGGGATGCTGTTGGAAGGTCTTGGATTCTTCAGAGAAACTGAACTAAACACACACTCCTGGAATAGCTGCTGTCTCTATCCATGTGGGATATAAGTTCCGAAAAAGGGTCGCCTATCACTAGGCCATAGAGATTGATAATCCGCTCCTCCTGCATTTCTGTTGCTGACACAACACTGTACTGTTCCTCAGTGCCATAAAATAAGTCTTTTAGACAACTGCTGCTTTGAGAAGGACTGTCTGGTAAAAAAGAGGCCCCTCAGCCTGGTGCAGACACAATGGCTGCATTTTAATTTCTCATGACTGAATTGAATGGCATCAAAACGCCAATAAAATACCCACATTAGAACTGTCTGTCGCTTAAAACACTGAAAGTAATACATACTGAGATTGTGCATTCAAACTACACTTAGATCAGAGAAAAGTCTGGATGTTACTGAAGCTAAGGGATTTATTACACCCGTCCGTTTGGGGAACCTAATTATGGGACCTACAAGAAAAACGACTGATGTAGAAGAGAGATGTTACAGACACAATAGTCTAATTGTTTTTGGTTTCTACTGTCAGAAGAATGGGATAATGGTGGTGCTGTTCCCCTCTACATCCGTTCCAAAGATGATAAACTTGGAATCTTCACCACCCTTGCAGTTCCAGGAGGTGCACAGAATCTGTTGAAGAAGACACAACAACAACACACCCCAACCAATCACCGCCTGGCATATGAGGCATCATCAGTGGATGATAACCCGTATTCGCAAGAAGCATGGTCCCCATTCGTACAACGGCCATAAGATCTTTTTCTGTGGCTGATTTTGCACAGGAAACAAATCTAGGTAAACATTTCTGGCACTTTATGCCATGCTTACGAAAAATATGATATATGGTCTGCTGGAGCCTGCTGATGACCATCAGTACCAGGTCTGGAGAATTCTATGAGCCTGACAACTTGGAAGTCTTGAACTCTTCAACAGTGAAAACTGAATCAAATCCACCCAGGAACCCATGGCCAGATCTCTACTTAAACAGGCTTAGCAAGGTTCCAATGTCTTACAGACGTCGCGCCTGCATGAAAGAGATATTCTAGGAAATCTAGTCATGGATGCCCAATAACAAATGATAAGTCGAGGTTGCCTCAACAGCCAGAATGCCCCCTCTCTGCTATCACACACCTACACTGATTATCTCATGACAAAAACACCTGATGGGTCATCTTTGAACATTTTGCAATAAAGAAAATTGACATATGACTTTCTATACTCAGTGTGCATAGATGTCGTAAGAAAAGCCCACCTGCGTAAAGTACTCTTCGCTTTTCCGCAGCATTTTGACTCAGTAATGGGCATTAGATCCTTCCATCCATCCAACCTCCTTTTCCCATTTTGTCTCTTGCTCTTCCTCAGTGCTTACAACCTGTTCACAATTGGTAGGTTCCACCTAAAAAGATGCGACTTTCTCTTTCAGAACTTTGTTAATCTCTGAGCCACACTATCTAGCGTTTATCAGCAAACTTTCAGCTCGACAGATCTTTAAAGTCTCCTTGTAAGCATATTGACTTTGACATTAAACGAAATGAAAACGGAGTTTGTAAAGCACACTAAACCCCAGGGTAACAAGGCACTGAGCCAATACAAAGACATACCACTACCGCAACACGAGAAATCCCCGGAGAACGAAAACTAAAAGGGAAAAAGCAAGATTTTAAGATTTTGTACGAAAAATAGGCAGTGACTCAATTTCGGAGATGTGCACTGGTAAGATATGTTTAAGTCTATCAAAAAGGAGAACAGGTATTCCACAGTTTCGCAGCGGCAACAGAGAAGGAACGCCCGCCCCATCTGGTTTTACAGAACCTCTGATCTTTTAGTGGTGATTTCTAGTACAGATGTCTCAAAGCAGAGCTTTTGCAACAGTGTCCTTGAATTCCAATGTCCTCTCTGCTATATTCACCTTAAAAAGACTCTAATTTAACTTGCGACAAAAACCAGATATTGTTCTGCTGCAGGAGACTCACCGGACCAAAAGTGCATCTGAAAAACCGAAGAGCGATTGAGTGGAGAAATACATCTCCTCCTCTGGTTATGACACCTTACATAACCATTCTATACCCCTCCCCCCTACGTTACAAAAAGGTGGTGTCGCTATTGTCGTTCATAAATAATTGGCGATCAGGGTATTGAAAGTGTGGTCCGATCCAACTGGTGGATATGGGTTTGAGAAGCTTTCCTTACAAGACACCACCTTCATTCTCCTCTCTATATAGACCCCTAATGGACCTAAACACGACTTCCGCTTCAAAACTGCAATACACTGTTTACTGAATTTGGTGTTTCTAGATTGTAGGTGGAGTAGAATATCACCATATATACTGTGCTGGATTGGTCGGCCTACCCAGACCTACGCAATGTATATGACCGAGACCTTTTTCGTGACCTGAGTTCAGGCCATTCACTGCTAGACCCCTTGTGTCTTCCACATCCTACAAGCAGGAAATATTTGCTCCCTTCCTGCACACTGGCACTGAAACCAGAAAGGACTAATCCGTATTGAGTTTTGCACCGTTTTCTAGAGTGTGTGACCGCAAGATCACTGCTGGAAATATTTCAGACATGCACTTTCCCAAATACTCCTTGATGTACAAACTGCTGTACCCAAATCCAAGGCCTGATGAATGAATGTGATGCAATATATATTTCCAGAAGAAAAAACAAAGTTGCAAAACCATCTAAAAGCATACTTGGAACTTATTGAACATTTAGTTGCCTCATTCCAAATTTTTTGAGCAATAGGTAATTCCTATGTTACTCCGGCTTAATTAAACCTTCGCCCAAGCCTAATAGAAAGCCAGGAGGGTTTTAACCCCACAGCTGGTACAAAGGGTAGCGGAATCAGGGATATCAGAACTATATGTTTCAACTGGTAGGTTCTGCGTCTACATGCAAAACCTCTATAGAACAAGAGACCGTGCTAGAGACCAAAATATCACAACTTCAAGTGAAATACTGAGGCGCCTCAACGGATAAAAATCTAAGAGCTTTGACAAAGAAAAAACCTAATTGAATACCTTATTCTCTCACTTGGTTGAAAGGCCCTTATGTGTGTTAAGAGCAAATCATGTAAGGATGGATAGGAAGTAGGGGTGGGCGTAACTTGTGTAATTCTCTCTAGCACAAATACTCGTAAATACTGAAAAATTACTCGTATTTATGCTTAATTGAGTGAGAAGTGTAACCCAGCAGTTAGAGCTATTTTCTTAGTGTGAAATACACCCTTGCATCCAAAATGGGCCAGAGGTTGCATTTAAGAAACTATCCATTAATGCTGCAGCAGTAGGCAGCAGCCGCTCGCTCTCTTAGCTGTTGTTCCTGTGCTAGGATTTTTCCTCAAATTACTCAAGCTGAAGTAATAGCGTAATATCAGTAATTTTGCACCGCAAGAGTAATGCGGAATTACTGAAATTATTCCAATTACTCCGGCGTGATTCAAATTTCGCCCAGGACTAATAGAAAACCAGAAGGGTGTTAACCCTACAACCGGTACAAAGGGAAACCAAGTCAGGGATATCAGCGGTGTGTGTTCCATCAGGGCGGCTGCTCTCCCACCCATTTCACATAACAAAAGCCTTTGCTTCCTTTTTCTGTGAACTCCACTCCTCAGAGGTAAGCAGTGCAGTCACTCAAGAAGAAGACTTCACAGAAAGTCTGGCTATACTGTGACTCACTGCCGATGTTTGTGCTAATCTCGCTCGAGAAATCTCGGATACGGAAATTGCGGATCCCTTCAAATCTATGATGACTGGAAAGAATGTGAGAGAAGATGGCTTCTTTTCTTATTTTTATAAGATCCCTGCTGTGATGACAGTTCCATTATTGGGAGAAGTCTTGCTGAAAGGGGAGGCCTCTGTTCTGAATTCAACAAGGCCTAAATTTCCTTGATTCTTAAACTGGGGAGCAATAAACCTGTCTTTACCTAATTGCAACATTAATATACAGGCCAAAATTCTAGCCCTGAGGCTGAGAAAGGTAATTCGATTGCTTATCTATAGAAATCAAGCGGGCTTTGTACCTGGACAGTAATCCAGGACTCCTAGGCTTACTCTGCTTCCTAAGTGATGAGAGGCCAGACATGAAGAAGACAAACATTTGTCTCTCTCCCTTGCTGCTGAACAGGCGTTTGATCGAGCAGAATAGAGTGCCTAGACCATTCTTTGGAAATGGATGGCATTGACCTTAAATTTATATCGATGATTAAATGGCTGGATCAAGACAACACAGCAATAGCAAACTGCAACAACTTCCTATCAGACAAATATCAACCAGGAAAGGAACGAGACAAGGATGCCCAGTGTCTCGGCTTCTTTTCCTCCTGGCATTGGAACACTTAGCAATGGCAATTAGAAAAACAGCCAACAACATGGGGGATTGGTAACACAATCCACATTTAGTCTTGTAGGGACTAGAGAAACAAATCAGGGCATGAGTGACAAAAAAGACGCCATTTGCAACAAAGAGGGTGACGTTAGTGATGGCTGCCAGTGCCATTAAAGAGAAAAAGTGAAATTGCTAACAAACCTAGTAAGAAAACTGCGGCTGATCTAGAGAAAGTGATAGAACATAAGAAGCCTTAGAGCGTTAAAAATGAAAGTCTCTGAGCCAGAAGTAGTGGTGATGTGTTTCTCTGGAAGATCTTGAAAGACTTTGATCATGGTCACATGTTGGCCTCAAGATCAAGGACACACTTGTTACAAGAAGCTGAAGTGGCCAGGAACAGGCTATCCTAAGCAGTGGTAGTGCTGGACATTATGCACCATCAGAGTTTTCATACTTAGAGGAAGAGAAGCATAAAGATAATGGTACTGAGCAAAGACAATCCAGAAAGGGAATCTTACTGTGGTGGGCAATTTACTGAAGCAAATTTCAAAGACAGGAAAAAAATGTAACCTCTACGAAAGGCAGCAGAGAAGTGAAATGCAGACAATGCACTTCATGAAAAATACGACAAAGTACTGGCAAGAACTGTGAATTTAGAGACATCAGAAGTTAAATTGTTCTAGTAGTTGATTCTAAGCCCACTTTAACAAGGAGCTGACAGACTGAGAGGATCTCACGATGAAGAAGTATAAAAGAATTTTAAAAAAAAGTATGTGGAATTGTTTTGAGTTTTTTCTGGGACCCCCGAATGTGCAAGAATATGGTTCTAAGCGTAGGAATGTTTGTCTTAACTGAAAGTAGAAATCAACCAGATGACTCTTAGAGAGATGTTTATTTACTTATTTGGAAGGTTTATAGAGCACTACAAACCATCCAGTTAGTATCGGAGCGCAGTCATAAGAAAGCAGATGATGTAGCTTTAGTATGGATGAAAAGCTGGTGGCTGAATAAAGGAATTTGGGCTGGTTTTAGGGGTCCAAAGAACACAGGGCGGGAACAATCAGTGGCAGCACAAAGAGGTGCCCTTGTGATTGTAAAAAAAGATGTGCTTTAAGCAGACTTCTGAATCAGTTGAAATCTTGCTCCAGTTTTAGATACAATTTAAGATAATTCCACAGAGAAGGTTTGTAATGGTGTAGAGTTCTACCAACAAATTTCCTATTGCAGTTTGGTCGGATGTACAGTACGTCGTGATTAGTGGATCTGAGGTTTCTGGATGGGAGGCAGGGAAGGAACAACTTGGTCATGTAGCCTGGAGAGCGGCTGTGCAGAGGTTTATAGATGAAGCACAGAGATCTCAAGTCAGCATGTTGATTGGTAGAGGCTAAAGGGTGGTTGAGAGTTACAATTAAGTAGAAACGTTGATATTACCTCATTGTTTGATATTCATTGCTAGGAAAAAGTATCTTTTCTGGCACTTGTCATGATTGTTTTAAGAAAATAAATTATACAGCCAGATGTGTTGTTTATGATGCTGTAGGCGAAAGTCAGAGAGAATTTCATATAGTTCTGTAGCCAAGGTGTATTAATGGCAAAAACATTTTTTGTCAGATATTCACCAGTAAAATTGATTTAACATTAAGATTCAAATTTGCAGGTGCATAAAATGGTGAATCCCATATCCCATACGATCGACCTAAATATGCAATAGTTATAGGCTGGCTTGTAAGACATACCTTTATTTTTTAGTGGAAATGAACTCTAAGATATAAATGTCAATGTGACATCATAATGAGGGGTTAGACATGGTGTGTGGAAAGGAGGGAAGGGAATGTTAATGTAAATGTGGCATTAAATCTTATTGGATAGTAGTATCTAAAGAGAGTCTAGTGAAACACATTTTTTATTGCAATTAGGTATAATAAGTTTCCTGGGTGCTATATAGCATTTAGGCTCTATAATCAAATTCTAGAAATGAATGACAGATGGAGGTAAGTGTTTCTTACTCGCGTAGTAATAAGCACGCAATTCAATCCCTAGCATAGAATATAACAGAGAAGCATGAGTTATGAAACACAAGAGAAAATACATTGTGAAAAAATGATACGTGTCTGATTCAAGGTGTCCATCTTAGCTATCTTCAGGTAATGGAATGTGAAAAATCTGTGTATATAGGGAGCATCTCCGTATCCTGCCAACCATGAAATACGCACTGGACAGTGGAGAGAGCTAGGATTGTATCCTATAGAAAAGGATGTGATGCTGCGAAGTTATAATTTGATACAATAAGGGAATTGGTAATGGTCGTGATGGGTAAGGTGACTAGGTAGGTTATGATGCCTAGTTTAAACAGACCAAATGTAAATGATGGCATCTTTTCCAAAGTGGTGGGCAAACTGACCAACCATATTAAAATGCGAAGTCGTAACAGCCCCATGGTGACGTCTGTATATCAACGTTCTTAGGTAATTTGTAAATCTTCAACCTACCTACACCATTACAGACAGTGTTAAAAACCACTTATAAAATTGGTATCAAAGCATGATACGCTGATCTCCAGGAGTAAAGCAAGCTGTAAGTCAATGCATTGTAACCACTGTATGGCTAGAACACCAAAACAGGTCAACTGATATATTAATGTCTCTTCTAAAGCCGATCATAAATCAGTTGCGTTCTTGTAGATGGGAAATGTATATCAAATGTTCTAGTGGTGACCACGCCGCACTACATTTATCTATCTATTCTCTTGAATTTAAAGACGAAATTTGACAAACTCCTCCATTAGGGGTCAAGTGAAAGAAAATGAATTGGCAACATACACTTGAAAGAGACTATTACCAATTCATCTCAGAACTTTGAGTGAAACAATGAACTTGAAAACCACAAAGTGCACAGGACTCTTTTAAAACCTTCCATCAGGGCATATTAATTGAGTTTCGTGGTGAAAATGCAATGCACTGAATACAGAACTGGATGGATTAAATATAGAAATAGTTTCAGGGGCGGCTCCTCCATTAGGGCGGAGGAGCGTCGCCCCATTGCTTTCTTGCAGTGCGAGAAGCAGAAACATAAAATGGTATTTTAAATACCCTTTTATCTTTCTGCTTCTCGCACTGCGAGAAAGCAGAAGGGTATGCTTGGTTGGGGGCGGGCGGGTCAGGGAGGAGTGGCTTGCCCAATGCTGTGGGCCCTGACTGTTTGGTCGGCCCTCTGGGGCTGACCAAACCAGTCATGCGCACTCTGCCTTTTCTCTATGTAGGCTACATGCAGCCTACATAGAGAAAATGGCCTCCCCATAGGCGCCCGGCTGGGCGCTGTCCCCACCAAACACAACGCTGCCATTGCAGTGTTGTGATTGGCTTAGGGGAGGGGAGGGAGGCTGCCTGTGTCTACTTCCTGTTCAGGAGAGCAGCAGGAAAACCCAGGACCCGGCCAGGAGCCGAAGCGGCGCGAGACTCCGTAAGGTACGTTTTTCAAAACTTTAATTAACCCCCGCCTGCGAACCCGCGCGACACCCTCCCCTCCCATTCCTCCCCCCGACTGCCACCCCAACCGCGAGTGATGCCGGTCGCGACTGAATAGTTTCCCTGAAGTGAGGGTTCTCTGTCAGAGGAGGCACTGGACTGGAACCAGATTGCAACTAGATTGAAATCTTGAGGTGGAAGTAACTTGGCGGTCTACTGCGAATACTGAACTCACAAAGGATAAAAACAAACTTGACAAGGTGATCAGGCGCGGACAAGGCCAGCCAGGTAGGCCAAGCAGAAGGAAGTGTAATACATTGTCTATAACATGACACATCCTGTGCATGAGAAAAAATGCACAGCGTTTGTTGTACTGTATTCTAGTTCAGTAATTTACGATAGATCTATTGATACCGTTATTGGACCTTTTTGGTGTTAGGTGGCTGGCTCTTGCTCTATTTACAGGAATCTAAAGCAAGTAGTCCCATATATTAGGCTTGTGACTTCCCTCCTGCTGTCCAGAAATCAGCTGAAGATCAGTGCTTAGTTTGTAAAATAATAAGTGCCAGGGCCCTGACCAGGAGGCCACAGCAGCTTGCACCACCCATTGCCCCGTCATCGCTGCCAATGACGGTACCAAAGCAACTACTAACCATCTCTCTCGCCACAAATGGGACAGTTAAGATTATTCCAGGTCCCCAAAGCTAAAGGAGGATGGGGATCCAATCACCAACCTGGAGGTTAGATGGCCTGAGAGCTTACTTACATCAACACAGCTCTCAGTGCTAGCCACCTTACTTGCACTGTCTCATGAAGCACTTCACAGTCATCAGCCTCCCACCTTACCCCAGTACTACATTGTAGAGTGTGAGTAGAGGATGTGTTGCTGAAGAAAGGAAGGGGCACTGCGTAGAAGGCACATGTGATTTATTTACAAAACAGCCCCTCCTTTCTCCAGCACCACGTTATAAAGTATGAACAAAACAAGTGCAGTTTACGCAAACAGCACACCTTCCTTTCTTCAGCACCGCAGCCTAACATGTAAATAAAACACATGTGCAATATACCCACACAGCAACCCTTCCTTTCTTCAATGCCACATTCTAATGTGTAAATAAAACACGTGTGCATTCTACGCAAACACCAACCCTTCCTTCCTTCGGCACCGCAGCCTAATGTCTAAATAAACAGTAATAAACTACAGGAGGTAGCCCATATATCCTTAGGAGACTAGGGCAATCAATTGTAACATACAACAATGTCTCAAAAAGGGTGATATTTGGAGGTCAAATACATGTAGCACAATTAATTACCGAGAATTAAATCAAAAAGGGGAGTAAACCAGGGAGACATTTCTTTTGTGATAAAAAATTGTATTTTAGTGAATATACATATTCGACATATTAGGTTTCATATGTACAAACACATGGGGGGTAGCACTGCGTTACATTGAATGACATGTAATTTGTCAGGTACTGTGTACAAGTGCTCGTGAAGGATTGTGACGGCGCAAGTGACACGTGAGGAAGTATGTACAGCGACGGTGACGGGCGCAGACAAGAAACAAGTGGAGTTGAAATTTACATATTTAGGATATCCGAACAATAAATTGTAATGAATACAAAGATAATCAAGAGGGGTATCCTTGGAAGGGGGCGCCAAGAGTTCCGCTGTAGAACTCGACGGCGTTTCGGCCTGTACAGGTATTGGGCCATCATCAGGACCAGGTTACAATTACTTATATGGCAGTGCTGGGGATAAAAGGATACATATATCCCTATACATGTGATCATTCCGTGGTGGACCAAGCAAAGGGAACAGATAAGAGAGAGTATGAGAGTTGTTTAACAATTGAGCCCAAACAGGGGAGGAGAAAGGATAAAGAACCAAACAATCAGGACGCCGCAGACAATTACCGCGTGACTAGGCTCAGATTAGGATTGTGCAAGAAAAAGTGCTATTTCACACGCGGGACATTGACTTACGCGAGAGGGCGCACTTCTAAAATCCGGGTGTGGTAAGGTACAAGGTAATTAGTGATAGGGCCTGCGGAAGTGTTGCCTGGGGGGAGAGAAGGGAAGAATGAGTCCAGTTGCGGAGTGGGGAGGGTAAGGGGACAAGGGGAAAGGTGTGTCCGGAACTTACTGGGAGGGACAGCAATTGGGGTCCCAGGAGAGTCAGCAAGGGACACAGGGCATCGCTCCAGTCGCGATAAACCCAAGGGCTGCTGGTGGGATCACCTGAAAAGTAGAAGCAAGAACGAGTGGGATGAGTGGCGAGTCCTATGTAAGGGTAGGTAAAGCCCCTTACTGGTGTTCCTACGAGGGGGGGCAGCTATAGGGGACCATGAGGGAAAGAGAACCTGCCTGGTGCAAGAGCTGGCTGGCAAGTCAAGGGCTACGCTAAGCCTATGGCAGGTAACCGTCGGGCTGTGAGTAGGGTGAGGGGGGGCAAGGAGAGCCTCCGTGGAGAAGCGGGAGTCCGCTTAAGGCAATGTTCATGGAACGGGGGACCAACGGGCAGAAGCTCCAGGTCTGTGGCGATCAGGGAGGAGGGTCGGCCATAATGCATGAGGGCAAGGGCGGAACACGGTAGCGAGCTACCGGAAAACGAAGGAGTGCCCCAGAAGGACGTGCTCGCCGAGTAGGGAACAGACAGGCTTGAGCACGGGATCAGGTGGCGGTTAAGAAAGAGCCGACCATGAAGTACGAGGGCAGCGTGAGCGGCACTCGAGGGAGAGGGTAGCGGGCTGCACTTATTTGGTAGAGTCAGCGGGATGTGTGGCAAAGCGCATCACGGGGCCGGCAGTAGTCAGGCTCTGTATGCGGTTCAACGAAAATGCCGGCTATGTACGCGAGAGAAGTCACGTGGGGCGCTCTGACTAGGGAACACTAGAGCGCGCACGAACAACCAGAAGGAAAAAAGAAGAAAGACTGGGGGTGTTCGCATTAGTGATTGCGAATGGAACATATAAATCCATAATAATACAATACTCATAAATGTACAATAGTATTTAGTATTTTAAGGTGTAGTTGTCATAATACCAGTGGGAGTGTGAGCAAACCCACTGGGAGAAACTCAGGAGCTTTCAATGGAGGAACACGTTATGCATCAACAGTTTGGTTGAAACAGCATACGGAAATAGTACATTTAGACAGCATAGCATAACATTAGCAATTGCGAATGGAACATATAAATCCATAATTATACAATAATCCTAAATGTACATTAGTATTTAGTACTTCGTGGTGTAGTTATCACAATAGCAGTGGGAGTCTGAGCAAACCCACTGGGAGAAACTCAGAGCTTTCAATGGAGGAACACATTATGAATCCATAGTTTGGTTGAAACAACATATGGAAAACATAGTATACACAGTATACTAAAGACGACTCAAAGCTTGAGCGGTCTATGAAGGAAGATAGTTACAATCATGTAAAGTTAATGGTAGAAAGTGGCCAATCAATTAGTGGAGATCAACAAACCACAAGATTGTGAAAATAATTGCATTGAGGAGAAACTAAAGAGAAAAAAGGAAAAATGGTAGGAAAAATCTGTGTGATCAGATATGTCCAGTAAATTATGGATGACTCATGTAAGTGTGGTATTCCATTCATCAAAGTGTTCAAGCCATGTTCAATGGTATTGCAGCGAGCTATCCAGCGGCATTCACATCTATTCAGGAGCCTCTGAATGTCACCGCCCCTGGTGGGTAAGGTTGGTTGGTCGATAACCATCCAAGTAAAATGTGTGACAAGGGGTGCTGTCAACACACCGCATCTTATGCGACTGCGATGTTGAATTATTCTGTCCTTGACCATTTGTGTGGTTTGGTCTACGTATAGGAGATTGCACGGACAGCGAATTGCGTAGATAACATTTTGGGGTCGGCAGTTGGTGAGAGATCTTAGTTGGTGTTTTTGGCCATTGTGCTCAAAGCATTTCGTGTTGAGTTAAGTGTAGCATGCTGTGCATCTTTGACATTTGTAGTGTCCAAGTAGAGGCGGAAGGCCCCATGGGCCCCTTACAGATTCGTCTCTGGTGTTTGTTTTGGGCCATGTAATGGCGTGTACCAGGTGGTTGAAAGGTTTTTGCCCCTGCAGTACGAGAACAATGGAGGTTCGTTGAATATGTTTAGAGGGGCAAGTGTGTTCCAGTTTCTTTTGATGATTTTTGAAAGTTTGTTACTGGTAGGGGAGAAAGTCGAAACAAATGGGATGCGTGAATTCACCCTCTTTTCCTTGGGTGTGAGTAAGGTGTCCCGATGGTTGTACCATGCGCGTTTACGCGCTCTGGATACCAGTTTCTTTGGGTAGCCACGGGCGATGAGCTTTTCAGTCAGGACTGCAGCTTCCCTGAAAAAGTCCTTCCTCCATTTAGAGTTGCGGCGGATCCGTAAAAACTGTCCAAAGGGTAAACCATTGTTGTAATCCCTGTGGATGGTAGCTGGAGTATAGCAGTAAGGTGTTTCGTTCGGTCGGTTTCCTGAATAACGCTGTTCCGATTTTGTTGTCTTCTACTTGTAGTGAAAGGTCAAGTAATGGTAAATGGTTTTCTTTACGGTCAATAGTGAACCTCCGGTGTTGTTGGCAGGTATGTAGCCAATCCACGAATTGTAGTAGATTCTCTTTATTTCCTGTCCAAATGAGCAGAATATCGTCTAGGTAACGACGCCAGAAGGAAATGTTGGTCCTGTAAGGATTGAGGTCGGTGAGGATCTTAGTTTTCTCCAGGTGGTGGAAGTACAGTATTGCGAAATTTAGGACAAAGCAGGCACCCATTGATGCCCCTTCGATTTGAAGGTAATAAGTGTCCTTGTATAAGAAGTAGTTGTTTCCTAAGGCAATCTCCAGGAGGGACATCACGAAATCTGTAGGGATTCTCGCGGGTTGTGGTCTTGTGTCAAGGATTTCTTTTATTACTGCCAGGCCTTCTTGGTGGGGTGTATTGGTGTAAAGCGATTCGATGTCCATCCCAACCATCAAATCGGTTCCTGGTGTGAAGGGGGTGTCTTCAATGAGATTGATTAAATTGGTTCCGTGAGAGGTACAAAATCCTTGATGATGCTGTCGATGGACAAAGACATACAGAATCCACCAGGCAGACCGATCGTGTCAGGGTGCGGCTCGATCCTCGAGCCAATTGGAAAGTACATCGACAGCATCATCAAGGATTTTGTACCTCTCATGGACACATATGTCCGTGATAGCATGGATTTAATCAATCTCATTGAAGACACCCCCTTCACACCAGGAACCGATTTGATGGTTGGGATGGACATCGAATCGCTTTACACCAATATACCCCACCAAGAAGGCCTGGCAGTAATAAAAGAAATCCTTGACACAAGACCACAACCTGTGAAAATCCCTACAGGTTTCGTGATGTCCCTCCTGGATATTGCCTTGGGAAACAACTACTTCTTATACAAGGACACTTATTACCTTCAAATCAAAGGGGTATCAATGGGTGCCTGCTTTGCCCCAAATTTCGCAATACTGTACGTCCACCACCTGGAGAAAACTAAGATCCTCACCGACCTCAATCCTTACAGGACCAACATTTCCTTCTGGCGTCGTTACATAGACGATATTCTGCTCATTTGGACAGGAAATAAAGAGAATCTACTACAATTCGTGGATTGGCTACATACCTGCCAACAACACCTGAGGTTCACTATTGACCCTAAAGAAAACCATTTACCATCCCTTGACCTTTCACTACAAGTAGAAGACAACAAAATCGGAACGGCATTATTCAGGAAACCGACCGAACGAAACACCTTACTGCTATACTCCAGCTACCATTCACGGGGATTACGCAATGGTTTACCCTTTGGACAGTTTTTACAGATCTGCCGCAACTGTAAATGGAGGAAGGACTTTTTCAGGGAAGCTGCAGTCCTGATTGAAAAGCTCATCGCCCGTGACTACCCAAAGAAACTGGTATCCAGAGTGCGTAAACGCGCATGGTACAACCATCAGGACACCTTACTCACACCCAAGGAAAGAGGGTGAATTCACGCATCCCGTTTGTTTGGACTTTCTCCCCTACCAGTAACAAACTTTCAAAAATCATCAAAAGAAACTGGAACACACTTGCCCCTCTAAACATATTCAGCGAACCTCTATTGTTCTCGTACCGCAGGGGCAAAAACCTTTTGGACCACCTGGTACACGCCATTACATGGCCCAAAACAAACACCAGCGACGAATCTGTAAGGGGCCCATGGGGCCTTCCGCCTCTACTTGGACACTACAAATGTCAAAGATGCACAGCATGCTCCACTTCACTCAACACAAAATGCTTTGAGCACAACGGCCAGAAACACCAACTAAGATCTCTCACCAACTGCCGATCCCAAAATGTTATCTACGCAATTCGCTGTCCGTGCAATCTCCTATACGTTGGCCAAACCACACAAATGGTCAAGGACAGAATAATTCAACATCGCAGTCGCATCTTATGCGGTGCGTTGACAGCACCCCTTGTCACACATTTCCTGGAGCACAACCATAATGACACTGACTTTACCTGGATGGTTATCGACCAACCAACCTTACCCACCAGGTGCGGTGACATTCAGAGGCTCCTGAATAGATGTGGATGCCGCTGGATAGCTCGCTGCAATACCATTGAACATGGCTTGAACACTTTGGATGAATGGAATACCGCACTTGCATGAATCATCCATAATTTACTGGACATATCTGATCACACAGATTTTTCCTACCATTTTTCCTTTTTTCTCTTTAGTTTCTCCTCAATGCAAATATTTTCACAATCTTGTGGTTTGTTGATCTCCACTAATTGATTGGCCACTTTCTACCATTAACTTTATATGATTGTAACTATCTTCCTTCATAGACCGCTCAAGCTTTGAGTCGTCTTTCGTATACTGTGTATACTATGTTTTCCATATGTTGTTTCAACCAAACTATGGATTCATAATGTGTTCCTCCATTGAAAGCTCCTGAGTTTCTCCCAGTGGGTTTGCTCAGACTCCCACTGCTATTGTGATAACTACACCACGAAGTACTAAATACTAATGTACATTTATGATTATTGTATAATTATGGATTTATATGTTCCATTCGCAATTGCTAATGTTATGCTATGCTGTCTAAATGTACTATTTCCGTATGCTGTTTCAACCAAACTGTCGATCCATAACGTGTTCCTCCATTGAAAGCTCCTGAGTTTCTCCCAGTGGGATTGCTCACACTCCCACTGGTATTATGACAACTACACCTTAAAATACTAAATACTATTGTACATTTATGAGTATTGTATTATTATGGATTTATATGTTCCATTCGCAATCACTAATGCGAACACCCCCAGTCTTTCTTCTTTTTTCTTTCTGGTTGTTCGCGCGCGCTCTAGTGTTCCCTAGTCAGAGCGCCCCACGTGACTTCTCTCGCGTACATAGCCGGCATTTTCGTTGAACCGCATACAGAGCCGGACTACTGCCGGCCCCGTGATGCGCTTTGCCACACATCCCGCTGACTCTACCAAATAAGTGCAGCCCGCTACCCTCTCCCTCGAGTGCCGCTCACTCTGCCCTCGTACTTCATGGTCGGCTCTTTCTT
Source organism: Calotriton arnoldi (assembly GCA_963921515.1). Lineage (NCBI taxonomy): Eukaryota > Metazoa > Chordata > Amphibia > Caudata > Salamandridae > Calotriton > Calotriton arnoldi. Next base: position 2,856,637 of record CAWUFW010001322.1, on the reverse strand, counting down.
AACCGCCACCTGATCCTGTGCTCAAGCCTGTCTGTTCCCTACTCGGCGAGCACGTCCTTCTGGGGCACTCCTTGGATTACCGGTAGCTCGCTACCATGTTCCACTTGTCCCGCCTTACCTGGCCCTCCTTGGGGCACTCCTTGGTTTACCGGTAGCTCGCTACCGTGTTCCACGTGTTCCGCCCTTGCCCTCGTGCATTATGGCCGGCCCTCCTCTCTGATCGCCACAGACCTGGAGCTTCTGCCCGTTGGTCCCCCGTTCCGTGAACATTGCCTTAAGCGGACTCCCGCTTCTCCACAGAGGCTCTCTACTCACAGCCCGGCGGTTCCCTGCCATCGGCTTAGCGTAGCCCTTGACTTGCCAGCCAGTACTTGCACCAGGCATGTCCTCTTTCCCTCGTGGTCCCCTATGCCCCCCCTCGTAGGAACACCAGTAAGGGGCTTTACCTGCCCTTACATAGGACCCCCCACTCATCCCACTCGTTCTTGCTTCTACTTTTCAGGTGATCCCACCAGCAGCCCTTGGGTTTATCGCGACTGGAGCGATGCCCTGTGTCCCTTGCTGACTCTCCTGGGACCCCAATTGCCGTCCCTCCCAGTAAGTTCCGGGCACACCTTTCCCCTTGTTCCACCCCTTACCCTCCCCACTCCGCACCTGGACTCATTCTTCCCTTCTCTCCCCCCAGGCAACACTTCCGCAGGTCCTATCCCTAATTACCTTGGACCTTACCACACCCGGATTTTGGAAGTGCGCCCTCTCGCGTAAGTCATCGTCCTGCGTGTGAAATAGCGCTTTTTCTCGCACAATCCTAATCTGAGCCTAGTCACGCGGTAATTGTCTGCGGCGTCCTGATTGTTTGGTTCTTTATCCTTTCTCCTCCCCTGTTTGGGCTCAATTTTTAAACAACTCTCATACTCTCTCATCTGTTCCCTTTGCTTGGTCCACCACGGAATGATCACATGTATAGGGATATATGTATCCTTTTATCCCCAGCACTGCCATATAAGTAATTGTAACCTGGTCCTGATGATGGCCTAATACCTCTACAGGCCGAAACGCCGTCGACTTCTACAGCGGAACTCTTGGCGCCCCCTTCCAAGGATACCCCTCTTGATTATCTTTGTATTCATTACCATTTATTGTTCGGATATCCTAAATATGTAAATTTTAACTCCACTTGTTTCTTGTTGCGCCCGTCACCGTCGCTGTACATACTTCCTCACTTGCGCCGTCACAATCCTTCACGAGCACTTGTGCACAGTATCTGACAGGTTACATGTCATTCAATGTAATGCAGTGCTACCCCCCATATGTTTGTACATATAAAACCTAATATGTCGAATATGTATATTCACTAAAATACAATTTTTTATCACAAAAGAAATGTCTCCCTGGTTTTCTCCACTTTTTGATTTAATTCTCAGTAATTAATTGTGCTACATGTATTTGACCTCCAAATTTCAGCCTTTTTGAGACATTAATGTCTAAATAAAACACAAGTGCATTCTACACAAACAGCACACCTTCCTTTCTTCAGCACCACAGCCTAACGTGTAAATAAAACACATGTGCATTCCTTTCTTCAGCACCGCAGCCTGTGTAAATAAAACACATGTGCATTCTGCGCAAACAGCAACCCTTCCTTCCTTCGGCACCGCAGCCTAATGTCTAAATGAAACACATGTGCATTCTGCGCAAACAGCAACCCTTCCTTTCTTCAGCACCGCATCCTAATGTGTAAATAAAATACGTGTGCATTCTACGCAAAGAGCAACCCTGCTTTTCTTCAATGCCACATCTTAACGTGTAAATAGAATACATGTGTTTTCTAAGCAAACAGCAACCCTTCCTTTCTTTGGCACCACACCCTAACATGTAAAAAAAACACATGTGCATTCTACGCAAACAGCAACCCTGCCTTTCTTCAATGCCACATCATAACGTGTAAATAATACACATGTGCATTCTACGCAAACAGCTCACCTTCCTGTTTTTTGGCACCACAGCCTAACATGTTAATAAAATACAAATTCATTCTATGCAAATAGCACACCTTCCTTTCTTCAATGCCACATCCTAATGTGTAAATAAAACACGTGTGCATTCTACGCAAACAGCAACCCTACCTTTCTTCAGCACCGCAGCCTAACGTCTAAATAAATCATGTGTGCATTCTACGCAAACAGCAACCCTTCCTTTCTTCAGCACCGCAGCCTGACGTGTAAATAAAACACAAGTGCATTCTACGCATACAGCAACCCTTCCTTTCTTCAGCACCGCAGCCTGACGTGTAAATAAAACACAAGTGCATTCTACGCAAACAGCAACCCTTCCTTCCTTCAGCACCGCAGCCTAATGTGTAAATAAATCATGTGTGCATTCTACGCAAACAGCAACCCTTCCTTCCTTCGGCACCGTAGCCTAACGTGTAAATAAATCATGTGTGCATTCTACGCAAACAGCAACCCTTCCTTCCTTCCGCACCGAAGCCTAATGTGTAAATAAATCATGTGTGCATTCTACACAAACAGCAACTCTTCCTTTCTTCAGCACCGTAGCCTAATGTGTAAATAAATCATGTGTGTATTCTACGCAAACAGCAACCCTTCCTTTCTTCAGCACCGCAGCCTAACGTGTGAATAAAACACAAGTGCATTCTACGCAAACAGCAACCCTTCCTTTCTTCAATGCCACATCCTAATGTGTAAATAAAACGCAAGTGCATTCTACGCAAACAGCAACCCTTCCTTCAGCACCGCAGCCTAATGTGTAAATAAATCATGTGTGCATTCTACGCAAACAGCAACCCTTCCTTCCTTCAGCACCGCAGCCTAATGTGTAAATAAATCATGTGTGCATTCTACGCAAACAGCAACCCTTCCTTCGGCACCGTAGCCTAACGTGTAAATAAATCATGTGTGCATTCTACGCAAACAGCAACCCTTCCTTCCTTCCGCACCGCAGCCTAATGTGTAAATAAATCATGTGTGCATTCTACACAAACAGCAACTCTTCCTTTCTTCAGCACCGTAGCCTAATGTGTAAATAAATCATGTGTGTATTCTACGCAAACAGCAACCCTTCCTTTCTTCAGCACCGCAGCCTAACGTGTGAATAAAACACAAGTGCATTCTACGCAAACAGCAACCCTTCCTTTCTTCAATGCCACATCCTAATGTGTAAATAAAACGCAAGTGCATTCTACGCAAACAGCAACCCTTCCTTCAGCACCGCAGCCTAATGTGTAAATAAATCATGTGTGCATTCTACGCAAACAGCAACCCTTCCTTCCTTCGGCACCGTAGCCTAACGTGTAAATAAATCATGTGTGCATTCTACGCAAACAGCAACCCTTCCTTTCTTCATCACTGCGGCCTAATGTGTAAATAAATCATGTGTGCATTCTACACAAACAGCAACCCTTCCTTTCTTCATCACTGCGGCCTAATGTGTAAATAAATCATGTGTGCATTCTACGTAAACAGCAACGCTTCCTTTCTTCAGCACCGCAGCCTAACGTGTAAATAAAACACAAGTGCATTCTACGCAAACAGCAACCCTTCCTTTCTTCAATGCCACATCCTAATGTGTAAATAAAACACAAGTGCATTCTACGCAAACAGCAACCCTTCCTTCCTTCAGCACCGCAGCCTAATGTGTAAATAAATCATGTGTGCATTCTACGCAAACAGCAACCCTTCCTTCCTTCGGCACCGTAGCCTAACGTGTAAATAAATCATGTGTGCATTCTACGCAAACAGCAACCCTTCCTTTCTTCATCACTGCGGCCTAATGTGTAAATAAATCATGTGTGCATTCTACACAAACAGCAACCCTTCCTTTCTTCATCACTGCGGCCTAATGTGTAAATAAATCATGTGTGCATTCTTCGCAAACAGCAACCCTTCCTTTCTTCAGCACCGCAGCCTAACATGTAAATAAAACACAAGTGCATTCCACGCAAACAGCAACCCTTCCTTTCTTCAATGCCACATCCTAATGTGTAAATAAAACACGTGTGCATTCTACGCAAACAGCAACCCTTCCTTCAGCACCGCAGCCTAATGTGTATATAAATCATGTGTGCATTCTACGCAAACAGCAACCCTTCCTTCCTTCAGCACCGCAGCCTAATGTGTAAATAAATCATGTGTGCATTTTACGCAAACAGCAACCCTTCCTTCGGCACCGCAGCCTAATGTGTAAATAAATCATGTGCACATTCTACACAAACAGCAACTCTTCCTTTCTTCAGCACCGCAGCCTAACGTGTAAATAAAACACAAGTGCATTCTACGCAAACAGCAACCCTTCCTTTCTTCAATGCCACATCCTAATGTGTAAATAAAACATGTGTGCATTCTACGCAAACATCAACCCTTCCTTTCTTCAGCACCGCAGCCTAACGTGTAAATAAATCATGTGTGCATTCTACGCAAACAGCAACCCTTCCTTTCTTCAATGCCACATCCTAATGTGTAAATAAAACACGTGTGCATTCTACGCAAAGATCAACCCTTCCTTTCTTCAGCACCGCAGCCTAACGTGTAAATAAATCATGTGTGCATTCTACGCAAACAGCAACCCTTCCTTCCTTCGGCACCGCAGCCTAACGTGTAAGTAAATCATGTGTGCATTCTACGCAAACAGCAACCCTTCCTTTCTTCAATGCCACATCCTAATGTGTAAATAAAACACGTGTGCATTCTACGCAAACATCAACCCTGCCTTTCATCAGCACCGCAGCCTGACGTGTACATAAAACATGTGTGTATTATAAGCAAACAGCAACCCTGCCTTTCTTCAATGCCACATCCTGAAGTATAATGAAAACACATGTATGTTCAGTGCATTGACCCGTCCTTACTTAGGAACCGCACCTTAATACGTAACTAGGGCATGTGGGTATTCCGTGCAAACATTGACTCTTCCTTTCTTCAGCCCCATAACATAAAGTGTAAACAAAATACACTTTCATTCTACACAGACAGTAAGAATTTCTGCGTCGCACCCTAGAGTATGAACACAACACATCTACATTCTGCGCAGTTATCTGCGAGGATGTGTATCTGATAAACACAGCATGAAAAGGACCCTCAGCTCCTGAGGTAGGTACAGTGTCTCAGGAGCCCACTTTTCTGTGTTAATAATAATGGAAAGCTTACAGTTATTTCACACTGTGGTGACATTCTCTGTAAGTTTAATCTTCACATCCAAGAATTGATTTTTGGTGGCTTATACATGGGCCCGGCATGAAGGGTCCACCTAAAAATATTGATCCACCGATCAATGGTTGTTCCCTTGATTGCACATTGGTCCGGTGGGAGAGCTATGGCGTGTGCGCTGCATGCTATAGAAGGGGATTGTGAACCAATCAAACTGCTATAACATAGTTTTGGGAGTTGATAGTGCAAAACTCCTTTACAGTTCCACTCCAAATTTATCTTGCAGAGTTCAATCCAGCGCCTTATTTATTTTATTTACATATGATTTTTTTTATGGTAAATATTTGATCAGCTCTTTTTGAGAAATTCTGAAAATGGCAGCAAAGATTGTTTAGAATTATTGTTTGGTAAATATTTACTTGGAATACGGTTGGTGAAGGTGCCCTAAAATTTTTAACCGGGCCGACCTGGTGGATCTCACTACCTCTGAGTATTTTTCCTTACGGAGAATCTCCATTCGTTTCGCAAATGCTTGAAGACCTGGCTTCTCCCCCTTTAATGGCACTGAGGCTTCAGAGTTGGTGTTTGGTCCAGCTCCAGTGCACCCTTTGGGATGATGGTTGCGCTTTCTAAATACTTAAAATAAAATAAATAAAAAAATACATCTACAGATTTGAGACTAGATCTGTGCAAAACGATGCAGAAAAAGGCAGATGGGTGGACTTAAACCGAGCAAAGTTGTCTTTCTCTGGCACCAGAATGTGTTCATGGAAGAAGGTTACAGTTGCCGAATGCAGCAGCTGGACCCTTGGGTGGAGCTGCTCACCTTCATAAACATCTGGTGCATCCAGGCTAACGGGAATATGGTTCAGTGGATCCACGGACCTAAGCTTGTGTCGTCATATTTGGACATGGGTATGTACAGTTCAAGGCCGTTTGTGCTTGGGCCACTTGTCCACGCCATATCCTCTTTGCTTGTGTGACCGTGCTCCATGTACTATGCAGAGGTTGATTGCATGAAGAGCATACGCAGTGGTCATGTCTTGTGTGCCATACATATAGACAGTAGCCATAGGTCTTTCCCTGCACACAGGACATGAAACTCCAATACATAGGACATGATTTCAGGCCTTGTCCGCCATTTATGATAACTTGGCCATACTAGGCCGGCTATTGTCTGTTTATGGTATGCAAATTGAATAATATCACTGATGATGTAATTTGTGATGGCCTGGACAAAGTTGTGGAATTTAATTTCGACACATTTTGCAAAAGTTATGTAGTTGCAAAACTTCCCATGAACTCTTTTTTTGCATTGTATGAAAATGAGCATGAAGGCATACCACACATTCAAAAGTTATTCAAGATACCAGCAAGGGGACTAGTTCCACGATAAAAATGTCTCTCGCAGAATATTTTATACTTGAACCAGTCTCTTGCTGAAAAAATGTGCAAGCATTGTGCAAGCATTTGCAGCTGTGAGGTTTGCAGAGTTTTGCTAATTTCACCCAATGCAAAATCAGCAAACTTTGTGAATTTCGCAGGGTAAAGAAAGGTTCTGTGCAGTCCAAGTGATGCAATCAATGATGTAGTGTGTGAGATCATTGACGCTGCATTTGGGGAGAGACAGTTGTGCTACTAACCATGACCAGGTAGCTTCATACATAATAAAGGATTCGCTTTCTCTAAGACAATACACTTTCTCAGACTCTAAAGATTGGACCGATCACCCCAGTATTAAGAACCCAGCTTTGATCGTGATCTGCTGTCCAAGGCTTGCATCAGGGCCGGCACTAGGCATGGGCAGCGTGGGCAGCTGCCCAGGGCCCCGCGCTTGCTCGCAGCCGTGGGCCCTTGCACCTTTACAGACTCCAGACTATTGAAGCCCAGGGGGCCCGCTAAGAGTTTATATTTTTTCTTTGTTTGAACAATCTCCCCTGCAGGCCTGTCTCGGTGGGGCCTAATGGCTGCATCTCCATGTTGATGACAGCAATTAGACAGTTTATTGAAGTGCCCTTGCCTGTGAAGGGTGCCCTGCCCCTGTATCAATGACAAGCAGAATATCCTGCTGGGCGCAGAACAAAAGATAGAACGGGGCACCACAATGGAAACTGCTCACCTAGGACAAGTGGAAAGAGAGCAGAGAGGGGGATTAAAGAGTTAAGACACACTGAATAGAGTGCGAGGAGGGGGGGGAGCAGATAGGTGTGCGTACGGCAGTGAGACAAGAGGTGCAGGCAGAGGAGCAGAATCGGCATGGGTCACTCAAGTCTCAAACCCGGTAGTGAATTAAAATGGACATTCAATTATTAACCCTGGGCGTAGTTTGCGTAGTAGCACTACACGTAGCTACGCAAAGTACACTTTGAACTACGCGTAGCTACGCAAGTTGCGTAGTGCGTAGCTGTGTGCTTGCCTGCACTGTGCAATAATTGCCAACAGCATCTTGCACAGTGCAAGTTAAGATAAAATAATTATCTCTGTCTTTATATGCTAAAATGCATATAGTCATTTCACAAAAGTGAAAACGATAAATTAACAAGCAGTGAGAGAGGTGATGATTTTGGGATCCTCCCTAACCTAGGGAGAGAACCTAGGGAGAGAACCAAGCAGATGCCTTGAAAACAAAAAGCACATCTTGTTGAACGATTCGGTGGTGGTCCCCACCTCTTAGGACCACCCCAAGCACAGTTATTGGCAAAAATACAATCCCAACCAAAGGCCCTGCAAAGCATTATGGGACGATATTAGCATTGGGCAGTGAATATTATAGTACCAATATCAAAATAATTCTACAAAGAGCTGCAGTTCAATCCAGTCGCTACTAGATGTCCCTCACGAGTCAAATGCAAAGCATTGAAATTATTATTACATCAAGCTGCAGTTCCACTAGTCGTTACTAGATGTCTCACGCAGTCAAATGCAAAAGCTTCATGAAAGGGTTTCAATGCTTTTGCATTTGACTCGTGAGGGACATCTAGTAACGACTCAGTGGAACTGCAGCTTGATGTATTAATAATTTCAATGCTTTTGCATTTGACTCGTGAGGGACATCTAGTAACGACTAGTTGAACTGCAGCTCTTTGTAGAATTATTTTGATATTGGACACTATAATATTCACTGCCCACTGCTAATCTCGTCCCATAATGCTTTGCAGGGCCTTTGGTTGGGATTGTATTTTTGCCCATAACTGTGCTTGGGGTGGTCCTAGGAGGAAGGGACCACCACTGAATCATTCAGCATGATATGCTCTGAGTGTTCAAGAAGGCATCTGCTTGGTCCTCCCCCTAGGTTAGGGGGGACCCCAAAATCATCACCTCTCTCATTGCCTGATATTGTCATCCTCAAAGTTCATTTTTGTGAATTGGTTATATGCTTTTTAGCATGTAAAATTGCTTTATTAAAGCATTTGTAGGTGTTGATGGTTTTGCTGCTACGCTACTTCAATTAGCGCACAAACTATGCATGCTCCGTGAGCGTACGCCCAGGGTTAATTATTATAGACAAGGAAGCCGTAGACGTTGCTTATGCAACTAATAACCACTGACAAAGCCAATAGTCCTGGCTTGTTGTAGGTGTAATTTTACTTGTTGCAATATTTATCTGGAGGCAATGACAGAGGCAGCAAAATACCAGTCGGGCGGCGCGCTATGCTAAGTACAGATTTATATAGCTTACATGTTTTTAAGCCACATCCTTAATTACATCAGCAATGCCCCTTTGAAAGACACCCCCAGTTTTTTCATCCCACTTAAAGCCCTGCTGTCAGGTCAGTATGTAGGCTGTTTTTTGGCTAGTTGTTAACCTGCTTTATTGTCTGGTGAGCCAGTTTTTACTGTTGATTTTTTTGATATTAAAGCAAACATTGCCTGCACCAAACTCAAATCAGTGCAGTCTTCCATACCTTACAAAAAACTTACACAGCATATCTTTACAAGTTTAAAACTGCCCTAGTTTGCAAACATGGGACACTTTTCTAGCTAACTAACTCACTAATGGGGGCCCCTTTTATTTTGGTACAAAGGCCAGTCTGATGCTGTATGTTTGGCAGGGCCACTGGAATTATGCGATTGTGCGGCAGCGGCGACTTATGCAGAATTATGCATTTGACACATAATCCATCATCTGCTGCATAAACTACAGATTTTAACAACAAAATTGCTTTCTATCTCAAATGGTTCAAAAGTTACTAAAAATGCAGCGACATGTCTTGCTGCATGTGGGAAGGCCCTTTGAAAAGCTGGAATAGTCAACTTTCTGTTTCCCACTGCTAAATTTGGGTGTTAAATTGGTACTAATGGGTGCAACCAATGCCCAAACAGTGTTATCATGTTTAAAAAGGGCAAAACATTGAAGTAATACGATTTTAAAATGTGCCGGATTATGCCGCATAATTTGCCTTTTCTTGCCACATAATTTACTCACCCTGCCACATAATTTAGCCCTCTCCTTCCGCATAATTCTAGTGGTCCTTATGTTAGGGTAATCCATGGCAGTGATTTTGTTCCTGTTTATATTTCACATGCTTTACTTCATCTTGCATTCCCCAAGTGTGCTAGCTATTTCCAGCATGTGTGTTTCTGTATTTCATTTCACAGCATATTACTCTTGGATGATATACCCTTTGTACTGAGTCGCCTCCAGGTGTTTATAACAGGCTACAGTTGAGCACTTTGGAGTTGAGGATGCAGGCAGTACAAATTTCACACTGTGCCTGTCTGTGGGTCAAAAAGGTGTTCAGATTACATGATCATTCAAAATATGGCCTCTCTGCAGAGCACAAAGAGCAATGGTCCTGCATTCCAGTTGTGATCCTATGCAAATGTGTGTGAAGGAGCTACTTATTGGTCAAAACAACAAGGTGAAAGGAAAATAATTTATTGTTGTTACACATTTAGCTTAAACAGCTAACAACCATTGACAAAACCCAGTCGCGGCCAGCATGAGTCGCGGGGGGTTGGTTTAATTTTAATTATAAAAAATAAAAAAAACCTTTGTTAGCCGGCCCGATCCGATCCCACGTCGTCTCTGTTTAGGGGCCTCACATGTTCCTATTCTGCCCGGGGCCCCACATATCCTAGGACCGGCCCTGGCTTGCATAGTTTTCAATCTACTCTAGCTACGAAAATCTGTGAGGAAATTAAACTCTAATTAACTGAACAACTTAATGGCTAAGGAATATTTTGAAACGGTTACTAAAGATTCTGGGTGAGGTGAATCGCATTTTGGAGTTTAGGGGTGCTGTCATGAGTTGGTTTTCCTCACCATCAGGCAGCAAGTGGTGTGAAGGTGGCGGGGTTCATCTATGGAACATCCAACATGTTGTAGATGTCACATGTAGCACCTGCTGTATTTTACTTGAATCTAGAGCCCCTGAATCTGATCCTTGAGAATGCAACCGTGTCCTTCCACCAATATCCCATCCGTATCGCATCCACTGCGTGATAGATAAATGATGACACGTGTCTCCACTTTCTTCTTAACCCCTCGGCAGCCTCGCCGCCAGGCTGATGTACATCCGGGAGTCATGGATGTGCTTTAGAGACAGGGTTGTAAATTGTTTTTCCTCTTACCAAAACATTATAAATCTCCTTGTTTGGCTGGAGAATAGCTCTGTGGACCCTGACTTTTTTATCACCTCTCGTGTGCTTCAATGATCCACTCTCGCTCCAGCTCTGTTCACCATATATATATGGGGCCTCTGGGAAGCTTGATGAAGGACTTCCATGTCAGTGGTGTCTAACACAAGGATGACGCACACAGGCATTTTTTAAATGCCCTCCATTGAAGGCCATAGACATTGTCAACCTCTTAGTTAAAACCGATAGGCTTCTTAACGACCATCCTCTCTGCAAGAATTTATTTGTATATCGGAGATTCACAAATAGCAGTAAGACCCTCACTTCATTCTCAAACAAAGTTTAAACCATTTCTTAAAGCAAATGACTTCTGATGAGTTGCGCAAGGGTTACTAGGTGCTTATACTGACTGTGGTAATGCTACACTAACCAGCCTCCCTGCAGTCCCACCCCCCCCTCCCCCCCCCGGCACCTCATACAGCAGCGTTCCACTCTTTTCACGAAAGAGTAGGTGTGATCATAGTAACACTCCTTTATAAAAGAACTCCACTGGTTTCTCATTGAAGGAAGAGTTAAGTTTAAGATAGCTTGTGTCAACCTCTGCTCTTTCTTCCCTGCTAAAACAATAAAAAATCTAAAACTAACATTCAACTAGAAACAAAGTTAACTTCCACATGGTCACTTGACAAACTTTTTATTGTCTAATCCGATCATTGAAGAATTGCGGTGGCGGCTGCCATGTACCGAGGGTGGTGGGGTGGGGGAGGGGTGAATGTAAAAAAATAAATAAATAACACTTACTTTGAGATGCGAAGTCCTCCTCCACCGGTCGTCTCTCGTCCAGGCAGGCTCCAATGCGGGACCAGGAAACTGCACTAACCAATCCTGGCGCTGCTCTCACCAGCGTGAGAGCAGCACCAGGATTGGATAGAGCAGGCTCCCTCACCGCTCCTAGGAGCACTGGAGGCCTGCGCTTTCTCTAACCCAGCTGTCTGAAGTAGCTAGGTTAGAGAACTTTAAAATGCGCATGTCTGGCTGGCCGCCCCAAGACGGCCGGCCGGCCAAAGAGACATGCAGCACTGGCCCCGCCCCGTCCTGTCACTCAGCTCAGGATGGGTCAGTTGCTGAAAAATAAAATGGTAATGAATAAGCTTTATTACCATTTTATTTTTCAGCTCTGGCCTGTAGGGCGGCTCCTCCGCTCAAACGGAGGAGCCGCCCCTGAGGAACCGTTTACCTTAGGATCACAGGCTCCAAGAGGGCCTGCTAATATTCAGAAAAAAACTGGGAACACCTCTTTAACCTATATCTAAAAGCGTAAGTGCTCCTTTTTCCCCTCTTCCCTCCTAAGTCCACTAACTCTTCCCCATCTTCTCTGTTGCCCTCTTGTGAGAGTGCCTCTCCTCCCGAACGCCTGAGTAGAGCAACTTACTACCACATGTCTGGGTTGCCAGAATTCGATTTGAGTCGCGGCTGGACCCCGATCCTGCCTGTCGCAGGTACTAACGGGACAGCACCCATAGTGGACTAAAGGTTGGTTCTGCAGATGGGTCCAATCCTGTCTACAGTGTTGGTTGCCCAATGTGGTGACCCAAACATGATCCCTGCTTGTTGATCCTTTTCTGGTGTACATGGCACCGTGTTGTCAAATAGAGGGAGGTCATTCCCATTCTCAAAAGACACCCTTCATTGGCACAGCCAATCACACATTTGCCTAATGTATAGCAAAGGCCATGCCCTGCCTTGGCAAGATGAGGGCAATCTCCTATTGCAAGCGGTAAATGCGAGTGATCCCTTCCTCAGTAGGCCATGGTTAGCACTGCCACCCAATGAGTCCCACAGTTTGCATGCATCCATGGCACACAGGCCCACCTGAAAGCCATTGTCAATGTGATCTGGCCCCATCTGATGTCAGCCATTCACTGTGTACAGGACACTTCCCCACACACACCCATGTACACTCTTCTTCATTAACCCTTTATTGATGTCAATCACTATGTAAGGCACCCTTGTGATTATAGCCATCCGTCCGCACACTTCTGTTAAGCCTTTATGGAGGCCAATGCTTCAGCATGGGATCTTTTTTTTGGCGGGGGGGGGGGTTTATTTAGCACGAACTAGACCCGAAGGTATAAGAGCACTTTACATGAGCACCAGTTGCATTACAGACGGACACATTCATTGTTTCTTTTTGGTTAGGCACGGAGATTGTGATTTGCCCAGAATCACAGGATGTTGAGCGTCCCTGCCGAGACTCGAACCCAGTTCCCCAGCTTCGAGGTCGACTTCTCAGCTGTTAAGCCACATCCTCTCCATTACATTCACGGCCACCTGCACACAGCTCTCTCAACTCTTTGACGGCCCTGCTAAGTTTTCCCAGGTCCATTCGCGATTAGCTGCTCCAGTCTGCATTTTTTCTTTGAATTCTGAGACTTGTAGTTTTGCTTATTCCATTATAAAACTAGTACTACAAGACCCAGAATTCAAAGAAAAACCTTGGAGGAGCTTATCACTCAAGGACCTGGGAAACCTGGCAGCTATGTATTGGGGCCAATCTTTCTATATGGGATCCTTACACTCAATGCTGTCTGCACGCTCCTTTGCTACTACTTAAGCGTGGCCACTGAGATTATGTGGCAGGGGAAGACCAAATTATGTAGCAGGGTTTACTAAATTATGCATAGAGAAAAGGCAATCCATGATTGGGTAACGCGGCATGTTTTGTGATGGTATTACCTCAATATTTTGCCATGTTTACACCAGTGGCGGCTGGTGACCTTTTAAAGTGATAAGGCAGAAATTGAAGTGGAAAGGGTTGGCTGTACCAAGATGCACCTTTTTTCTCTATCCCGACTTCTGATAGGGCTTGAGGGCGCATGATTGACAAGCCCTGAATCTTCCTTATCAGATATGCTGCACTATGTGAGGCACGTGCAGCGTGCAGCATGTCAGATATGTATTGCATCTGCGTAAGGACGAGCTGTAACAGCCCACGCCTGACACATGCGCAGTACAGCCCAGTGAAGCCCTCTTCTGGTCAAGGTGATATTGCAGCTTTAAAAAAAAAAAAACGATCTGTGAGGTTGTTTTCATGTAAAAGCTGTACATGCCAAGCAATTGGTGAGAGAGGGAGGTGGTGGGTCAATGTCCTGTGGACAAGCTGCTGCTGGTTTACACAAGTTAACAGTATCTGGGCAAAGATTTCACTTTATTAGCACTAGTCTGAAACAAATACAACAATTATGAACAGAAAGCTGAACAGTCAACCTTTGCAAATGGTCTTTCACTGCGCATTAACACATGTTGCCGCGTTTTTTAGTAACTTTTGATCTGCAGATTATGCAGTAGATGATGGGTTATGTGGCAACTGCAAAAAATCCATGATTATGTGGAAAATCCATGGCTACAGAATCACAGGATTCCAGTGACCCTGCCCTTAATTGATTCCATTACTCTGTAAGGGAGCCTTAAACCTGCCACCATGTAGACACTCCTAAGTGAACCCTCTGTTTAGGCGTTTAATCCCAGTTTCGTGCAGGTACGTATGTAGAAGGAGGGGGGTGTAGATTTTCAAAGGAGAGCACCAGCACAGCTTTTGACCAAAGGCTTCTATTTTAATCAAAGACTGGCATTAATGGATTGCAGAAGGTGTGCGACATTTCGTGGCTCCGCCCCCTCTTAAGCTGCCTCATCGGTCATCCTGTGATAATGGCAGTGCAGGAGATAATTACATTTTACTGGCTCCTTGGGTTGTCTCTTAATAATACTAATTGACACGCAGATTATGTACAATGTGCGCCTCAACATCCCAAACAGCGTAGCTCCATGCTTGTTTCCCTTTCTTGCTTTGGAATGTATTAAACTATGAGGCTGCCCGTGTTGCGTGCCTGTGTTTGGTAGTAATCATACGCTCTTACCTCGTGGGCTTCTCTGCTAAAGCCGAGCTTCTGCCCTACATGAAATGCAAACTGCAGCAAAAGGGTCGCTCCCCTTTTTATTTTAGGGGTGGCCTAGAGACTGCCTTCGCTGTCTAGCCAGCCTATTGCAATCTTGACTATTAATATATCATATTCTAAGCAATCCTGCATACAGAAAGGCGCTTTGGCCCAGCCTCCTTCAGCCGGTTCTGTCACTCATGTTGCAGCGGGGATAAACTGCACTTATTGGATGGACCTTTGATCCCGCTCTGAGGTTTAACATCAATAAATCAGCAATACATCAATAACCGTGAAGCACATTAGACCCCATAAGGATGACAGAGCGTAGTAGATCTACAAGCTATGAAGGTTCATTGGCAGATTAGCAAGTTACAAACTCAACTCATTCAAATTAGTCATAAATCAATAATCACCTTTGAAGTGCATTGGTCAGTATGATTCAAGGCGATGCAAAATAGCAAATGCAAAGACAAACTGTTTAAAGTTGCCATAAGCAAATGGAGCAAATTCAGTTTCCCATGATGTGAGGCTCCCTATTATGCTAGCTGACAAGCTGAGAGAATGGGGGAAGTAAAGCAGAAGGTGCCAGCAAATTAAAGCCTCTTAAAGACGGAATAAACTAAAGATTCAGTCAGGCAAGTGAAAATGGATTTGCTCAGGAGTCGATAACTTTTTTGAGCAGGAGTAAAGTAAGGCATTTGATCTCGGGAGTAGAAAGAGGCGCCTGAATCCAACACGCTGAGCAAGGCACACTTAAAACATGCCATTCTTTACAGTATGCAACACTCCCCACTGGTTCTCAAGGAGAGGTGGCCAATCAGGAACAAATGTTCTCTGATCAAATGACCCCACCCTTCTTTCCAGCTATCGCATAATGGAAGTTTTCAGCTGCACGGCCGTCAAAAGATGTCGTTGCAGGATGATACATCGTAGTCAGTTTGTCCCAGGAGCAGGTGTGGAAATTCACTATTTACTCTCTATGGAACACATACTAATAATCTATTATCACAGAAACCAAAACATTTTTGTAACTTTCTAATTAACTCAAACTATTGTAGTTTGGCTCCCGAAACGAGAAAAAGAGAGAAAGAACACAGCAGCCAAAAGTGCATTTTCATGTCAGTATCAGACCTACATTAACTATGGCTAACCTAACGTGAAAATCTCTCTGTGTATACATATTTGTAGGACAGATTAGTGTATATGTTATGGAAACGAAAAACAGTGACAGAGCGTCGCCACTCACACTTCAGTTTAGTTGAGCGCCCCGCCCGCCCAGGGTAGCATAGATAGAGTGGGAGTCGGGGTCATTCTCTTTCAGCCATTGGCTTATATGACAGAGTCCGCCAGGGCTCCGCCAGTCTGTGTTTGGTTTGTCTGGCAGTGTGAGTGTTAAGGCCCGCATTAAAAGTCGAGGGCAAAATTCCGATCTCTGTGCAAACAGCTTTGCTGAGGAATTAGATTTGAGTTTTGTGAGAATTATCACACTACATCAGGTCAAATCTGATAAAATTTATTGGGGGAAAAGGGCCAATAAAAAAAGCAAAACCATGTGGAATTTGGTGCGTTAAATATCAATTCTGCATTTGAAAACTTGGATAGGAGGTACTTACCACATGAAGTAAATACCTCACCCTGGGGTAAGAGCATATTACACGTGTGTTCCGGCCACCTTGTAATGACGGTGTATGCGTTTGTTTCTGCATCTGGAGGGGGGAGGCACTGACGGGCAAAAAGGTTTATACCAATCTGTGAACTTTTACTTTGCCCCTCCCTGCTTCACTGTGATTCAGGGAGATCCCGACTTGCCATCATCACTACCATTAGCACCACCATGACTACTCTCACCATTCCCACTACTACCCACACCACTGTCATCATTATCAGCACCACCATTGTCAGCACCACCACCATGTGTTTGGCAGTGGTGTGTGTGAGAGTAGGGGTGATGTGGGCTTAGGTGTGGGACACTTGCGTATGTGTGTGATATCAGTAATACAAATAAGTGTAGATCTGTTCTCTTTGCCAATCCTGGATTTTAATGGCTTGTACATAAAATGTCAAAAAACAAACACGGGGCACCCTGTATTCCAATGGAACTGGGGGAATTCAGGCCATAAATACAAAACAACGTTCCACTAGGAATCTCTTGGAAACGCTTTATGAAACTTGAGCAGGGGTATACTGGCTCAAGAGCCCTGCTAGCCCAATAAATGAGTCAAACAGTCCTCATGGAAGTGGTTTAATCAGTTGTCGATTGTTGTACACATATATACACGTTACACGCAAATAAACAGTGTACATATAAAGCAAACAACATTAAAAAGTCACAGCTGGGCTCATTAACACATTCCCTATAGACGTTTATGTGCATGATCACATCAAATTCATAGTACTATCTGTCACGTAAACATTTGACGTTTTGGTTTGTCTCATCTGCAGAACACTCTTACTTTGCTAAGATAAGGAAACGCCTGAACCAGATAACAAACTCTAATACTTTTTAAACAGTTAAAAAAAAAAATGTGTTAAACCAGCGCAATATCAGCGATACTTATATCTCGAAGTTCATGTATCTGAAACCTGTATTCAGTCAAATGTCCATCTACCGTCAGCTGTTTCTTCTTGACCCAGTCACTTGTAGAACATAAGGGAGCAGAAACTTTTTTTTAAAACTCCCACTTAATCTTTCGGGATGAAATCTACCATGGCCACCTTCTCTTTCTTGCACGTCATTGGACGGTATTACTTCTGTCCTGACAGTAAATCCAAAGAAATCCAATCATTTTAAAATAGTTTCTGTTCCCTTATCTTCTAGAAGTGAACGGGTCAAAAAGCAATAGCTGATGGTAGATGGACAGGTGATCCTGCGGCTAAATATATTTATTGACTGGGGTGTTTCATTGCAGGTGCGGCCGGAATGGCTCGTGGGTGGCAGCGTGGGCACGGGGGGATCGGGCAGGAGGGGGATTGCGGGGGGGGGAGGGTCGCGCTTGGTGCAATAATAAAAAAAAACAATTAAAAAATAAACTTACCTTGACGCCGGCCAGGTCCGCGTCTCTGCTCCTGCTCTCTTCTTGCACATCGAGGAACAGGAAGCTGGCCCCACTGACCAATCACAACGCTGCAATACAGCGTTGTGATTGGTTTTGACCGTCCTGGTTCGATGCTCAATCAGGGAATGGGGGCCTGGGTATGTTCTCCATGTAGGTTGTAATGCAGCCTGCATGAAGAACGGGGAAAGTGCACATGACTGGTTTGGGCGGCCCGCGAGTGCCGACCAAACAGTCATTGCGCACTTAGGAGTGGGCAAACCACTCCTCCCCTCCCCTGCTCCAAGAGCAGAGTAATCCCGCCCACCCACCCGCCCGCAAAGCAGCAGGAAGCAGCATAAAATGTTAATAACGCAAAGTTATCATTTTATGTTTCTGCTTCGCACTGCTTAAAAGCAGTGGAGCGACGCTCCTCCGCCATAATGGAGGAGCCAGCACTGTTTCATTGCCCGGGGAAGACATCAGCACAGCAAGCAGACAAGCAATGCACCTGTGCAGTGGCTTAACGAAACTTAAGGGGCCCCCTGCAAAGTGCATGGAGGCCCCACAACACTCCAGACCCAGTCAGTAGCTCTCAGATCAGTGGCCGGCTGCCCGTGCACAGTGCCGGAGGGGGTCCCCTGGAGCTCGGGGGGGCCCCCCTGCACCGTGTGGGCTGCGAGGGCTATTGTTACGTCACTGCACCCGGGCAGCTTGCTGTTAATTCCTGCACTACTGCTTCATACCCGTACATTAACGGAGGAGCTGTAATGCTCGACTAATGCATTTTAGTGCGGTGATGCAGACACTAGCGCTAAAATGGGGTTGTCTAACCATTGATATGTGGTACTTGGCAGGGCTGGGAGGGGCCTGCTCTGAGATTCCATGTGACACTGTTCAGGTTTTCTCTGTGTTTAGCTGTATTTAACATGCACCCCTATGATAAACATGACACTAGAAGACCACTAGTCTATGCCGAAACAGTAAAATCTTGTAGTCCAGTTTTAGAAGCCATGATACTGATTTTGTTTCAATGCTATATTTTATCCTAATAACTTGTTTTTCCTCCTCCTTTTCAGTCTGAAGACCTTGGGGCTTGTGCCCAGTTTGACGGCAGTCGTCACAACCGGATGCCTAGCTCCAGTTGCGTCTTCCCCACGTTCACTCTGCGGAAGCCCTCCTCGGAGACTGACATTGAGAACTGGGCCTCCAAGCACTTCAATAAACACACCCAGGGCCTCTTCCGCCGTAAGGTGTCCATCGCCAACATGTTGGCCTGGAGCAGCGAGTCCATCAAGAAACCCATGATCATGACTACTGACCGCCATGTGAAGAAGGAGGCCTGCGACATCTTCAGGCTGATCCAGATGTACATGGGTGACCGGCGAGCCAAGACCGACCAGCTCAACGTGGCGCTGGAGATCGCGACCAAAGGATGGAGCATGCAAGGCCTGCGGGACGAGCTCTACATTCAGCTCTGCCGGCAAACCACGGAGAACTTTCGCTACGACAGCCTGGCCCGAGGCTGGGAACTCATGGCCATTTGCCTAGCCTTCTTCCCACCTACTCCAAAATTCCACTCCTACCTGGAGGGGTATATCTACCGCCACATGGACCCCGTGAACGACACGAAAGGTAAGATCGAAGGCTGGCATCTCTCATAGATGGTGTACTGCTGTCAGTGAAGCCGCTCAGCTTAAAGGCAGCTCTGTCGTTGATTTTTATAACGTGGCCAATGAGTACCACAGTAGATGAGATGGATGTTCCAGTGAGAACGGGAGTATCAATGAGAATTGACGTTTTATTTGGTATATTGCAAGTTTGGTTTCAGATAGCATTTACAAGTTCAAACAAAACAACAGTGTCTCTCCAGGTCTTTAACAAAAATGTATCCAGTCTGGTTCTGTTGTAAAGTGCTCTAATGCCCTCGACTGGACACAAAACTCTCTCATAAATGTTGTATATGAAACCACTTGTGTTTTGGTGTCATGAACTTGAGCCAGAGGCTTAACACATGCCCCTGCAGCCCCTGTGGTGCAGGGGGGGCCCCAATTTCTTTGGGGTGGGGGGTGTGAGGCAGTCATTCAATGGCCCCCTATAACAGCCCAAGGCCAATGAATATCTGTGAAATATGAAACTCAGGGGCCCCTCATCATATTTTGCAAGGAGGGCCCATCATTTTGTGTTACTCCACTGCCTTGAGGAGGGTTGCAACATTGGGTAATTGTCGCTGGTTTATCGGTGGACTCTTGTCCTCCTTCTGTCTCCATCCAGTAAGCACCGGCTTCTCCGTCTGGTGGACAAGATGCGATGAGCCTGATGTAAGAAAAGTAAAGTGTTAGCTGTATGTACGGTTTAATAAAAAAAAAAGACCTGGCAATCTTGTGAAGATAATGAAGTTATTAGTTTGATGCATAATTCTGTGGCTGGCTTTCAAGACATAAATGTGTTCCTCTTTTTAAAACCTGCACCCTCCTCTTAGATAAGATTATTTTAATTGCATTTTACAGTAAGTGAAAAGTAAGAGCAGGTTTAGAAGAAATAGGAATGAGAAGAACTGCATTAATATTTGTTCTCAGATGTCATTCAAAGCACTTCCCAGAATTAGAGGGCGATAGATGTGCAGATTCCCCTATTGTGCCTCTTGCATAATGACTGAAAGCATGGAAAATAATCATACCTAGTTCCTGGAGAGAGCCAGGGGGTACACTGAAATTCTGTGTGTTCTTGTTTGTCTTGCAGATTCCATTAAGGCTAGGAGAAGTCTAAAAAATATTCAGGTTCATATTTATTAATGGGGAATATATTGTCAACTGCTGTCTGTAGACAAACAGCTATTGGTATAATTTCAAACTCATCTGGTTTCCTGGCCCTCTGTGGGTTGTAGTTTCCATTCAAAACAGCCAGGCTCCGCACTCGATTTTAGTTGCCAGTTCAGAATAGCCAGGCTCGTGTCTGCTTTTTAGCTCCCATTCAGAATATCCAGGCTCCTGTCTTGATTTTTTTTGCCTGTTCAATTGCCAGGCTTGTCTCTGGTTGGGTCTCACCTGCGACAGCACATGCACTGCATGCGCTCTCGCTTGTTTGGGATATTGTTTACAATAAAGGGCTTGGAGCCCGCCCATGCTTAACATTTGCAGACTTCATTGTTACTCTTCTTTGCTGCCTTCTAATAGACCAGTGCATGCCAGGTGTTACTTCCTTTTCTTTCTGTGTAGCATGAACCAAGCACAGATTCATTCATCTTCATTTGTGTCCGTCCGCTGATCGTGCTGTGATTGAGGTACGCGTTTCAGGACACTGTTTCCAGTTCTGTGCTGCTTTCTGTTTTCAAACACATTTTTAGACATTGCTCATTTACTCCTGCATCTTTTGGCTTACTCGTACAACTAAAATGAAATAACATTTTAAGTGAGTTGGATTAAGCCGTTATAATGTATAAATGCCACACTAACAACACATTTACACCTCCATGATGCTTGCTTCAGTACGCCTATTTTTGTTGCTTTAAGCGATTCATCCCCTTTATGCCTTATATCTTTGCACTGATTTTAAGTTTGGTTCCCAGTTTAAGTTACTTACACCCACAACGTTACTACTCTATGCCACTCTACTCTATGCTACTGCACTCTGCACCACTTTACTGTATGACACTCTGCCATTCTACGTCACTCTACTCTATGCCACTCTGTCCCATTCCATTGTATGTCATGTCACTCTATTGCACGCCACTCCATGCCACGCCAGTCAACGCTACTCTGTCACTGTACGCCACTCTACTCTAGGCTACTCCACTCTTCACCAATCCACTCCACACAATGCCACTCTATGCCTATCTACGCCACTCAATGCCATTTCACTTTATACCATTCCACTCTACACCATGCCTCACCTCACACTCCACTCTACAACACTTTATGCTAAAACACTCTACGCCACTCGACTCTATTCTATACCACTCTGCTCTACTCCACTGTATGCCACTCCATGCCATTCTACTCCACTCCACACCACTCTACACCACTCCACTCTATGCCACTCCACATAACTGTAAGCCACTCCGCACAATTCTACACCTCTCCCCACCACTTCACTCCATTTTACACCACTCTAATCTACGCCACTCCATTCTGTGCCACTCCACTCCATGCCACTCTACACCACCCCACTCCATTCTACTGTACGCTACTTTACTCTACACCACTTCACTTGACTCCATCCCACTTCACCCTCCACTGTATGCCACTCCACTCTAAAGCTATGCCACTCTACTCTAGACCACTCCACTCTACTCTATGCCACTTGCTCTACACCACTCCTTTCCACTCTCCTCTACGCCACTCTCCTCTACGCCACTCTCCTCTACGCCACTCTACTCTATGCCATGCCACTAACTTCTAGTCATGCTGAACAGCAGCCACGCTGCTGCACAACATGGCTAAAAGACATTGGCAAATCCAATAGCTCTCGAATAGGCGAGAGCTATTGGTTTTGCCAATGCATGTTTTCAGTCCTTGTTCAAAATCGCCAGTCTAGTATCTTTTGTGTTAACTGAAGGGCTAGAAGAAACTCCTGAAACTGGTGTATTTGTTGCAGTGGTTGCAGGTGGGGCCCATGTGGACTCTTTTTTTGGGGACCGGTACTTATTTTTCCTCATCAGATTTTTGCCGCGGAGCAAGAGAGGAAAAACAGAAAAGAGGAAATGGAGGAAGAGAAACAAAGGAAAAACGAGTTAAAGAAAGAAAGCAGGGATGAAAAAGAACTTGAAAGTGTAAGATAAAGTGTCATGGAGTGTCTGGTGTTGGATGAAAGAAGCTTGAGGTGGAACCAAGACTATTTAGCCTTGGTATTCAGTACTTCCAGCATTCGATTGTGCCAAAACTTGTTCCAGTAGCCAGGGCAGGAAGATGTGATCCCTCTTTCTGAGTCCAATATCCAGGTGGACAGACACATTTTGGGCAACTTGGATCCTCTCTAGCAGGGATTTGGGAGATCCAGAATATGTAAGGTTTTAGCACGATATACATTCAAGTTTACATGGTCCTTGACTACCACTGCTCTCTGTTTCAGTAAAAGAAGTGGTCTCTAAGTTTTTTAAATCACTGAACGTGGGGGAAGCTGCTGCTCCCTACTGCCAGAGTGTGAGGAAAGAGAGGCATATCAGAGTCAAAGTGTAGAGATGTTTTATCCTAGTTGTGGGAAGAAAGGACAGACCTCAAAAGAGAAAAGAGAAATTGGTTTCAAAGAGGCTTTGTCTTTTCTGCCAAATGCAATGGTTTCCATCGTAGAGTTGAGTTATTCTATAATCAATGCTGCAAGGACCATAGCCAAACCGGGCTCTTGAGACCTTAAAATACATGTGGACGACAAGGGCACAGGACTAGCCACGACATAAGACATGGGAATCCTGTCAGCAAGGAGGATCACAGTTTTTGATTCATATCTCCAAGAACAAAGAAAAGAGCCAAAATTGTGATAGAAGGTGAGGTCTTTGACCACAATTCCATGGTCCACGGTGCCCGAGGCAGAATAAAAATCCAGCATGAGTAACGGGACCTCATGACTCATTCACCGTTCAAGAGGTGTCTTCTCAAAAGCCACACCGTGATCCTCCTTTACCATGTCTTGGTTAAATCACTACTGGATTGTAAATGAACATTTTTTTAAGATCCAAAAAAGTTGAAATGACTCTGCTACCAATTTTCCGAGATTTTAGCTGAAACAGGCTGGTTTGTGATGGAACGATAGTTGGACAAAATGTTTGACTCGAGATTAGCTTTCTTTTTCCTTTTTTTAGAAGAGGAATAACCTGACCCTGTTTTAAAGGGACCATCAAGCACAAAAAAAATGTCTTTGTCCAGCCATGCATCACTAACATTCAGGAACAATAGGCATTCAAGAATGTTTGATGATTTCAGTTGAGGTTTTCAGATCTTTTGTGACATCATTCACCGGATGGTCTCTGTAATGTAGGCTCAGCCACTCCCTCATTGACTGAAATGTCACTAAGAGGGCTGGCAATGTCCAAAGGCCTCAGGATGTTTGTTTTTAGTGGCTATGCTGCTGCCGCATCTTAAGGTAAACTAGTAGGTGCCAGACTAAAGAGCGAGGAAACAATGGCGGGGTTCTGTTGTACAAAGAAGCATGAAAACAGAAGAAAGAGCAGCTAAGCCAGAACAAGTAGCGCTATCAGGTCTCTGGGTTTAGCAGCCACTCAGAAACCCTATCCTCCACCTGGTTACAAGGATCTTCCAGTGGGCTGACCTGAGGTACAACGAGAAGGAATTTTCCACAGAAGAAGACAGTTTATGTAAAGCACAGGCCCGACTGGAGGCAAAAGTGAATCCTCAAACCATTGCCAGCCAGGGCAGATATTGAATTGTGAAATGAGCCGATGGCAGCATTTTTTTGGAACATCACTGATGCCCCTCCCCCAAGTCCCTGTCATCAGTGATGACACACATTTTAATAGCTTACTAACCAAAGGCCTGAAATATCGAGCAGTCCACAGTCTTACCACAGAGAGAGGCCTCAGCAAAAGATGTCCAGGAGGAGATGTTAGAAGAATAGGCCTGCACAGGTAATATCTGCATCTGAAAGGCGGGAGTCCCTCAGGTGCCACCATTTGCAGGGCAATCAGAGCCTCAGCCTATCTGACACTCAGAAGGCAGCGCCAACTCTCATTACAGGCGACTTTGTGAGCATGGCAGAGTGTGTGCCAACAGACCTAGATGGCATGCACTACTCCTGACGGCCACCTAGGGGCAGTATTGCAGTTAGCCGAGGTCTCCAGATGACAGGTAAGACTGAATCTGTGCAGTCCTCAAATGATCATTGCTGCAAGTCTGGAGTATCTCTGGTTCCTGCTGGTCATGGTCCCCGGCACCAAGTCCTCATCATCAACCTGCAGCTTCGCATTACGTTAGCAAGGTCCCTGTCCAGGTCTGGACCCAGTAACTGGGGGTGCACCTGGAAATAAAGTGAAGCGTGGGCCCTTAACCTCTGACACAAGACTGAACATTCATATTTGACCTATTGTCACAGCCTTGCCTAGCAATCCCCAGTTTTTGGCCTCATGAGCCATTAATGAGATGTTTTACACACACACACAACTCAGCCTTTCAACCTGATAAGAGTGAATACATAGAGACTTGTATTACTGGTATACCATTTAGGATACAACCCTTGCACCAGAAAACCAATCAAAGGTAAGGGCCTTCTTTGAATCTCTCTAGGAGTCCACTCTCTCACATGGCTCCATGTCCGGCTCAACCACAACCAGTGCCGTCCCCTTTTGAGCAGGCCAAAGCCAGAGCCATTCCCTGAAGGGAGGGCTGTGCAGACTGCCCAACTCTTGGCCATTTCTATTGTACCACAACATTTACGGCAACCCTCCCCCTTAGAGTACGAGTAACAGGCTCTACGTAGAATAGCTTATCGGCGTGCCCAAAGTAGGGTTTAATGTTGTTAAATACAGCAGACCGATCGAAACAGAGGATCTTCAGCAGACAGACCCACACAGAGGATCCTCAGCAGACAGACCGATAGAGGATACTCAGCAGAGAGACTGACACAGAGGATCCTCAGCAGGCAGACCGACACAGAGGATCCTCAGCAGACAGACCGACACAAAGGATCTTCAGCAGACAAACCGACACAGAGGATCCTCAGCAGACAGACCGATAGAGGATACTCAGCAGAGAGACCGACACAGAGGATCCTCAGCAGACAGACTGACACAGAGGATCTTCAGCAGGCAGACCGACACAGAGGATCCTCAGCAGACAGACCACAAACAGACCGACCGAGGATACTCAGCAGACAGACTGACACAGAGGATCCTCAGTAGACAGACTGACACAGAGGATCCTCAGTAGACAGACTGACACAGAGGATCCTCAGTAGACAGACTGACACAGAGGATCCTCAGTAGACAGCCCGACACAGAGGATCTTCAGCAGACAGCCCGACACAGAGGATCTTCAGCAGACAGCCCGACACAGAGGATCCTCAACAAACAGACCGACACAGAGGATCTTCAGCAGACAGACCGACACAGAGGATCCTCAGCAGACAGACTGACACAGAGGATCTTCAGCAGACAGACCGAAAGGATCCTCAGCAGACAGACCGACACAGAGGATCTTAGGAACTAGCGCTCCGCCCTTTGCGGGAGGGATCAAGTGTGCAGACATTGAGGTTCGCATCCTGGCAGGGCTTTGTAAGCCATACCCATCCCGCTGTGATCCAGCAGTCCATAAGGACCTAGTGCAGATGGCAGGAAGCATGGCTCGTCGGAGCAGAGCCCTCTACATGAGCAGTTACCAGGAAGAGCTTCAGTCCTCAGCATCACCCAGTTTATTAGGGGCTATTTTGGAGAAAGTACATGAAGCTCACAAATATAGAAAATGCAGCCTGGAGAGCAAAAATGTGTTTTTGGCTAACGTCAGTTGCCTATATTTAAAGGTAGAAGTCCAAAGTTTATGATTGATGCTCATTGGCTTAAAGATTAGGCTGGTTCTATGTATATTCACTTGCATTTTATTGGTTGTTGCACATCCTCCAAACTTCTCATAGGCTCTGATTGTAACTTCATAAAGTGGAGTGATTGGGGCTCAGGCCAATGAGGAGACCGTCAGGTGATGTCACACCCTCCTGATTTTACACCCGGTCCTCCCACAACCCAAGCTACACTGGCGTCCTGTCCTACCTGAAGGTGGCAGCACGCAGTCAGATGGCCGCCCAGCTGCAGCCCTGGCTCTTTGGTTGGAGTCAGTCAACCGCTGGTCTAGTCCGTTTATTTGAGAGAATTAAAAGTAAGTTGTGAAGTTGTGACTTTTCATGAGGCCTCTCCCCTCTTTTCTTGCACAGTAAAAACCCTTCGCAACACCTGCACATAGTAGTAATCTAAGACTCCTAGTAGGTGGTAGTGAGCAGCAGAAGACAGGTTTTATGAATATGGAAAGAACGAAATGTACAATTTGCTTAAACTGAGCTGAATCTACGCTTTGATTCCTTCTTGTGATTATAGACAATCACTGGTCCCTTTATGCATCTTCTTGCCTTCGGAGGATGACGGGTATTGCTACTGCGCTTCCTACGTACTCCCTCACTCCTGGGGACAGCATTTCCATTTTAAAAGGCGAGGCGTACCACAGGCATTGCCTCCCCCGCTCCCAGCTCTATCCGAGATTCACACATTCAGGGATTTTCCATATCTGAGGCAATAAAGAAGGGGTAGCTACGAGGGGGGATTTAAGTTTCTGTACATTGCGGGGTTGTACTTTTCTTTTCAGCAGGAGCTGTCATTCCCGCCTCTTCAGCGCGTGTTCTATAGAAAATTGTGACATCTTTTCCAGGAAACAGGGGGAGTTATTTGTTTTGTTTTTTCATTTTTTTAAATTTTTTTTACGTTTTCAATTTTCTTAGCGTTTCTCTTTCTTGGGTGGGCAGGAAGCGTGGCGCCCACCAGATGCTCGTCCTGGTTCTTATAGATCTGGGGTATTAAAGACATAAATGCACCCAGGAGTAGTCTTACGTTCTGAATTGTACGTTATAAGGTACTACCGCCATGAGAAAAAAAACCTCCTTCATCGACTTAAGTCTACGCTCTGAGGGTTTCATCAAATGCAATTACTTCTTCCTTTGAAACATTGAGAAGATCACTGGTCAACTCTATAATATTCTTAATGTTGCTTCCCCGGCTCATGTCGGCGTCCAGTAAATATTGCACAAGACACCACAGAAGCTGGACTATCGGTGAACCTCACATGGAAGGCAGGAGTCAGCAGTGAACAGGTTTTTCATGTAAAGTGCATGAGTGCAGCTTTTCAAGAGATTTAAGCTTTACGTAGTATGACCACACTCGGTCCTGGGTGCTCTCAGATCTTGCTTCTGACGCTGAATGTTCTTCATGGTGGTGCTTCCAAGATAAAACCAGGTGTCAACTACGCAATGAGGAATGGACAACTTGAATAACACAGGAGACAAAATATTGTCATGTGTGGGATAGGTTCGGATTGTCTGAATTCGGACACTCTTAGGGCTCGGTTTTGTCTGCGTCTTCAGCATTTGGACATCTTACCTCTCGTATGTAGGTAGACAATTTGTAGAAAAGGAAAATGCATGTGGACCTGTGGTTTTGGGCATTAGGCATTTGGGGTTTTATGTATCTTTTTTTCTGTTTTGTCTGCTTTTCTTCTCACTGTTTTTTTTTCCCTTAGATTTTTGGCCCTCTTGCCTTACTTCACCCCTTGTTCTTATTTTTGTCTTCTTTACTCTTCTAGGCTATTTGTAGCCCAACTTTCAGGGGTGGTTTAAAGGGATGAAAACTAGTTCGGGGTCCACCATCAAAACCCACAGTCTTTCAAAACTGTAATGAATATCTTGCGGTCAGTTCTATTGAGTCCTGCTAAAAAAAACTCCAAAAAGACCCGCAGACAGGCCATCCATCATTCATAGTGCGGAAGGCGCGATCCTGCAGCCATAGAGTGCCAGTTGCTTTTCCTAAAACTGTTAATGTAAGGGGAAAATTGAGACTCCCCACTCTTCCTGAATTATTATGAACCGTGATGATGAAGAACTGTTCCCCAACGCCGAAAATGACTGATAGGCGAGTTGAACCTCTTCTAGTACTTACTCCGTCCTAATACTATGGATTCCTCTGTGGGTACCTACCGCACTCCAACTGTTTGTTGACGTCTTCAACCAAAGGTCCATTAGAAATCAAACTCCCAATGATGGATGTTTCAAAAGCTGAAGCTTTCCTCTAAGGTGAGGGATACCTGATCTATTGTGACATAATTCACATTGGACAGCGCAGATCCCGGAGGCCTGGAAACAGGCTAAGATCCTACCTCTTCTGAAAAAACCGTCCCTTGACCCACTTAACCCGGTGAACTACCGACCCATATCTCTGTTGCCGGCTGTGTCTAAAATCTGTGAAAAGGTCGTCAATAGCCAACTTACCGATGAGAGAGAGAGAGAGAGAGAGAGAGAGAGCGAGAGAGAGGGCCTTCTTCACCCATCACAATCTGGCTTCCGCTCCTCACACAGCACCGAGTCGGTTCTGGTAGAGGTGGTGGAGGCGATTCGGGAGTGTCGAGACGCCGGGGGGAGAGCAGCGTTAATCCTGCTCGACCTCTCGGCGGCCTTTGACACGGTCCCCCATTCCCTTCTCTTACAGCGCCTGACCCAGTTCGGTGTCTCAGGCACGGCCTGGGGCTGGATTAAGTCCTTTTTAGAAGGTCGGACGCAGCAGATTTGGATCCCTCCTTCTTGCTCGACTGCTCAGCCGGTGACCACGGGCGTCCCTCAGGGGTCCTGTTTGAGCCCCTTCTTTTAATGTATATCTGACACCCTGATTTTTGGCTGAAAGCCTAGGTACCAAGGTAATGGCCTATGCCGATGACACCCAGCTGCTTTTTACCTGGGACAACAAGGATGAATCAGTAGTGCAGATTCATCACTGTCTCTCCTCCATTTTTAAATGGCTAGCAGCGGCACAACTGAAGTGCAACGAGGAGAAATCTGAGATTCTTCTCTTTGGTAAGTTCCCCTCGGATTTCCGTGCCACCCTTTGGCCTCCTGAATTCCCTGTGCCTGCTTCTGTGGGTAAACCAGCAAAGAACCTGGGTATCTGGTTTGATGAGAGTCTATCCTTCTCATACCACATCAATAGGCTAGTAGGAGGCTGCTTCGGCATTTTAAAGACTCTAAGAAAATTCTTTCCCCTCCTCCCGCTGGCAGCCCGCAAAACAGTCACCTGCGCTCTCATTCTGTCTAGACTCGACTATGCCAACGCATTGTACGTGGGTATACCTGGATATTCGCTTCAATGGCTCCAGGTCATTCAGAATGCAGTAGCTAGGCTTCTGCTGGACATCCCCTCACGGGAAAGTGCGCGACCTCACCTATACTCACTACACTGGCTGCCGGTATCGGATCGTGTGAAATTTAAATCCTTGACTCTCGCCCATCGGGCTCCTCATGGTAGTGGACCCTTATACCTCCAAAACGGCTCTCCTTTTATACCCCATCTAGACAGTTGCGGTCAATGTCTCTTCATCTGTCACAGGTCCCTAGATTTAAACTTCACAGACTTGGAGGTAGATCCTGGTCTAGAAAGGCGGCAGAAGCCTGGAATGCTCTCCCACTGGCACTTCGTTCCATTTCTGACACTGCATTTTTCAAGAAGAAATTAAAGACTTTTCTCTTCGCCTAACTGAGCACTGTTTCCCTTGGGTTCTGCTCGCGCCGGGACACTCTCGAGTATCCGTGCGCGTTACAAGTTAAAATAACATAACATAACTCCGAAGAAACTCAGACTGCAGATGGTCCACCACCAGGCAACTAGAATGTTGTCTGAATCTATGGAAACCGACCATGAATGTCATCCACTGGCTGCCCGTGGATTCAAGGGTCAAAATTTAAAGTTCTGTGCACCATACATAAGACCTGATGGAGCAAATAGCTAGGGTAGGAGCAGAAAATGTCAGCCTTGACACGCTTGTCAACCACACCTGATTGACTAACATATTTTCCAGCAGCTAAAACACTGAGACGGGTCTCTGGAAGCCAGAGTCCCTAATATGTAAAGTCACCCTACACGCCCTTCAAAAAATTCCAGACAATTGATCCTGATCAAATTGCTTTCAACGAACCCCTCCGAAGGTCGGAGAGTGACCGAGGAATGTCTCATAAAGGCGCCCACGTCACATCCTGTTGGATTCCGGCTCGCCGACTGTCCGGCTGGACACTCCAGAGTGCGTAGATACTGGGGCCACTGGGCTCTCTTAATGAGGGAAAGGTCGGTGTCTCCAATTTTTTTTTTTTTTCCCACAAATCTTTTTGATGATGCAGTTAAGAACAAAAAACAATGCACTGCTGTACACCGGCAGGATCCTACAAAGCAACTTTTCCTCAATGTCAGTCATTTCCTGTGTCCCCTCCCGCCCGTAGCATCATGAATTTCAACACCCAAGGCAGATTGATTAGGGATCGATACATCGGAGCCAATGTAGGTGGGAGGAGCGCAAGGATTGCCCCTGTATTCATTCAATTTTCCCCAGATTTGGGGTCACATCGATTGAGCTGCACCCCTCCCACTCTTTCTTCGTTCTCTGGATCAATGTGGGAAAGTTACTTAATGCAATAGCTGTGTAGGGTGCAGCACGACACAATGATCAGAGTTAGAATAAAGTATGCATTTCCTGCCAAAGTTGTGTGGAACGCGCCACTTTTAATCATGTTTTATGACTTATAAAATACATTTACTGTATGAACAGCATTGGAAATAGTGTAAATTCACAAGACACATGCAATAAAAAGCAGCTGGAGGGAGCTTGGCATTAAATCAAGAAATCTAAAAATCTTCAGTGAGAAAGGTAATCTTATGAAGGAACTGGAAAGCTTAAATGGTAATCTCAAATGAAATATAATTACAAATGAAAGACGGTAATCACCATGGCAACTCCCTGTATGCAGTTTGCAGAGTTCTATTCTTCCCAAAGCACAGACAACACCTTGTGCGGGAAGAGACAGAACCAGTGCCAGGTTTGCAAAGATCAAAGTCAGTGAAAAGGACACTGGCGCTGCAGCTAAATGGAATATTCCCATCGTTCCGTCGACACGGGTCATTCTGCACCTCTGGGATGTTCATTCATTCAAGTTCATGAGCTTAAAAGTTTGTGATCATCTAAATAACGCAGTGTGAAGCAGACACAATAGTAGCTGTTGTGCGGTGGCAAAGGTGCCTTTAAAGAAGTGGACAGTTTTTGTCTTAACTTTACGGACGCCATGGACACACACTAGACTTGAGGATGGACACCTGGTACCAGACCAGGAACTCATGGGCTCAGAGCAGGCCACGGATGCCTGGATCCCACAGCCTGGCCCTGGACCGAAGCGCTCAGCAGGCCACGGGTGCAACAAAGAGGATAAACAGAACAAAAGCAGGTCGGCCCATGGAGGGATGTGCTCATCTACAGAGCCGCCACCATCTCACCTGATCTCACAGGAAGCACAGCTCTGCCTCAGGTGTGTTCTTGATGGGTTTAGAGGATGTGTTCAGACACTCGCCATTACTGAAGTCAGGTCTGCTCTAGGGCATCACCAGGTAATAGCGCCAAAGCTGGGCAGTTGGGGAGATGCCCACTACCAGGCACTGACTCGCACATCCACACAGCTCACACTTCCAGCCAGACATCCTGGGGCACCATTCTCTTCCTCAGAGATGAGTCTGGATAGGCCAGCCCCTCGCTGTGCAAGGCAGATCCTAAGCATAGTGGAGCAGGGAGGAGGATGGATGGGGTGGTCCTCTGTAAGCAGCATCCCTCCTTCCTCTTGCAAACACTGTTTGTGCTCTGAAGGAGGCGCTCCCAAACAGTTTTGGGTAATCCTAGGAAAAGGTGCAGTTTGAGTCTTTGTTTTAATGTTTAAAAATCTCAAGTCTTAAAGTATTCGCACTAATGTTCGTAAAGGATTAAGCCAGGGGTGAGGTGCGTAATGTTTGTGAACACTACATTTATTAACAAAAAATAAGCTGACATAGCGGGACCACATGCGCCCCAATCTCTGGACCTAATTTTGCATGGGGATGTTGGTAGGCGGCTCTCCAGGGATAGCACGGACGGGTGTAAGGGAGGTTGCCTGCTTGAGGCTTCATGCGGTAGGTGGGCACCCACACAGGCTCTCCATTCTCAAGGAACCTCGAGGCCCCCAGAGCTGGGGAGTCACTAGTGACCCAACAAACTCTGCCAAAGGCAAAAACCCATGGGAACACCAGGGAGGCAAGAATAAATGTCGGGAATGGCACAGCTACTGTCGGTCAAGGAATTTCGTCCGCACACCTATGATCTCGTCTTTGCATAAACCGTGCTTAACTCTACAGTGGTTTTTTCACTGTCTCTTTTTTTTTTTTTCATGTTCCAGACTTTCCTCATACAGGTCTTTTCGTGCTCTTTGCTCTTCTCCCTACATCCGTGATTGTTTTTTTCTTTTTTCCCTCATTTAATCTCTTCAAGTTTTCTTTGTATCTGTCTGTGCTCATGACAACGACAACTTAAAGGGGTTTAGTACTGGCCAGGCACTTGGTACATACGTTTTATTTTTGTGTTTTCTTCACCTTAAAATCTAAAGGTTTACTTCATACACACATATTACAGTTTTGGAAAAACTGATTTCGTCTTTATAAAAAAATGTATCCGCTAGTTCCAAAAGTTATTTTTTTTCTAGTGTTATGGTTGGCACTCTTGGTGATGAAGTAACAGCATCCTCGTGTTATATTATATTTATATCGGGAAGAGTTGTCAGAATATAGACCGTGTTCCTTGTAAAGTGAAAGACTCCTTTCTTGATTCACAAGGATCCACCCCCCTCTCCAGGCCCCAGGCCCACCTTCCTGTGAGTTGCGTGGATGTTGCACAATGACTTTTGAGAGCGACACACACAAAGGCTTTTGTTCCTAAGAGGTTGAAGTCATTTGTAAAAGCAAAAAGAGGCAGCATTGAAGTTCCCCTGATGACATCACCCCCTGTCCCTCCTCTGTTCCCTTTTTCAGATTTCCATCTGTTTTTAGGCCGCTCTTGTGGGCGGCACAGGCACAATGCGCCTGTTCTCATTTGACCTTTGGCACAAAAGAGGTCCAGAGAGGCTAGCAGCGCTGCCTGGGCATCGCCAGGGTACATTAGGGCCTCTGTGTGCTATTGCTGCCCCCTGCTAGTTCGGTAAAAAAGCAATGGCTTCCTAGAACCGCTCACATATGTGCAGACCGCTCCCTCTGCGAACACACAAGCGGGTGCATGCAGTAATCGTAATTCATCAGAAACATTGGACTCCATGTGAGGGGGAGGCAGGCATTGTTGTTTTATACAATGACTCTGAATGTATGGGAATGAAAGGAGCCACATGAAGGAAAAACCACTGGCCAATTTTAGTGGGCTGTAAAGCAAACCTGGTGGGCAGGAGCAGGCATGTCAGAAGTTAAATATTTTGCGGGGCCCTTTTAGGTGACCCGTCCCTTTTAGGTGTCCCATCCAAGTTGCATATCACAATTTAGGTAACTCCACCGAGGAAAGGGAAAACGCTATATTTGGTGCTAACTAGTGGCATTGCAGCGTTAGCTGTCACTCAAGTGAATAGGACAAGCTTATTTCTTATTATGCAAATACATGCTGTATTAGGAGCGCGGGTCCACCAATAACTACGGGGCTAGGAGCAAAGAGCCATGGCTCCCCTCGGCTAGTGACACATATGGACAGGAGGCATGGTAATATATTACACAGTATAATACCCTCATTATTTAACTTTGAAGTCCTTCTCTATCTCCCTTCCAATCGCTTGTGACCCCTTCTGCAAAAGAAGCGAGGGCGAGCGCCATTTCTAAATATACACTGTCATTTAAATAGGGGTAGCAGTCTTTGTAGGAGCAGCTGTTTTCTGCAGGTATTTTTCGGAGGCTGACCACTTGCTTGGGGAACTGCCATGTTGTTGATTACTGTCCAATCTGAGTTGAAATTCGCTTGGATCTATCATAAACCATCTCACTCACGTACAACAGAAAACGACTGGACTGACTTGAAAGCAGTCACTTAGAATTGGTCAAGACCCCACGAAAGGACTCGTCTTGATGGCCCTTCAAGCATAAGTGGTCCATAAATAAAGCGAATTGTTCTTCACTTCGTTCGGTACCACCTGTGGTACCGATGCCATCCTCAGCCCTGCCATGCTTGGCAAAAACTCATAAGCAAAGAAAGTCGTTGGAGGTGGAATCGGTGAAGGATGAACACACGGTACATAAGCCGCATTTTTCCCACAGTGACCATGTTTTACCAGTTTACTTTTATGTTTTATTTCTAATACTTTAAATGGGCAACTCTAGTGACTGATTATTGATTTATGGATCAAATAATCCGATATTCTTGAATTGTAATTATTGCCGAAAAAACAAAAAACATTTCTTCAGATTGGTCCCAATGGGGCGGGATTGTGTTTTGGAATGGCCGACTTTGTAAAAAAAGAAATACCAGCATCACATGGTACACATTTATCCACTAGAGTTAGATTGGTGCGTTGTATGACATGACTAAGCGAATTATGCAACAGAATGTTCCTGACATATTAAACAAATTTAGTAATAGGGCCCTGCAGGTGAGATTTATGTTTTATGTAACAGGATTATGAAATTGTGAATTTAGCAGAGCAAAAACTGTGCACATTTTTATAACTAATATATTATATTACATAGTTTATTAGTTAGATAACTAATATTTGCTCTGACAATGCCGTGCTAGCCCTCTGGGAAGAGATCGATTTGGAAATTCCATTACAACGTGTGTGTTTGGGGCTTCTAAGATGCCGGTCCATAAAGAAAGACTCGGGTTGTAGTTTGAGTAGTCTGTCTTCACATTCTATTGCACCTTTGCTTGAAATGCTCATGTTTTGGAAAATGGCGTCCACCATGATTAAGGCTTGCATCGGATCTCCTGCATGCTGTTTCACAAATAAAAGCACTGCATCAGACTTTGTGTATGTGTGTCCTCTTGACAAGCGTCCATCAATAAACGCAACAAGAGACTAGTCAGAGGAACCCAGATGCAAGAGCTAACATTACAATTTCATTCACTATTTAAATTAGCCTCGCGCTTCCAGAGCACCATGTGCTTTCTTCATATATGTTTAGCTGCTTTGGAGTAAGAGGCGTTTCTACTAATTTTCTAGCTTGTGTAATACTCCAAAGGGAAGGGTCCAACCATGTCCGCCACTTTCAAGGTACTCTGTAGCCTGTGCAGCTTATCAGTGGTGTAGTAACAACCCCTTTGGTGATCGACAAAGCACATGTCACTCTTCACCTACACATCACAGTCTCTCTTTCCGATGCCTTAGACCCTTTCAGGTAGGGTTCTCTATGCTAGTGTATTTAGTTAGTGTGTTGGATTTCATCATTTAATGCCTGGTCTCTGCCTCAGAGGCCTCTCCAAAGCTCCATTCCTTCATCCCTGTGTGGACCACTATCCCGGTGTGGGGAAGCCAGCGCGCTGCCACACTCTCCGATAGTAACCCAAGGACTCTGTCAACAGGACGCCATCTTACCATACTTTCAATTAAAAGCAATCCTATAATGGTTCACTGCTTGAAAAAAAACTGGACTAAAACACCAGATTTCAGTGGTTGGTAAAATCCTAGGGCTGAAAGGGTCATGACTAGGCCTGGGCGGTAAATTCCGTTCAGCTCGCGGAATTTCGGTAATTTCGCGTTCCGCGGAGAACGCGGAATTACCAAAAATTCCGCGATCTGCAGCTTTGCGGAATTTTTTGCTTGTTCGCGCTTTCAAAATGCGTGTTCGCGAGATATTTCTCCCCGAGCACGCAAACAGCGTTCGCAAACAGGAAAAAAGCATCGCGAACGGGCGGAACAAGCAATTCCGCGTGTTCGCGGAACTTTTGCGTGCTCGCAGAGATTTTTTACCGTTTCGCGGAGCTTTGCGTAGCACGACTACGCAAATTCCGCCCACCCCTAGTCATGACCTGTTGAAACGACACCCATTGTTACCATGGTCACCATACCACCCTCATTTCCCGTTTAAGCGCATGCTATGAACGGTTTACACCTTTCTGCCGTTTTGTTCTTGTTCTATTACATTTCAGTTTGCATGCTTCTCATGTCATGTTGTGTTGTTTTTTGGTGCCTTGTTTTCAAACCATGTGTTGTGATCTATGTACACCTCCCAAAATGTGCATTACTTGTTTGTCGACGTTTTGGTTGCATCCTCAACGCAGATTGCCACGTAAAAGGTAGGAAAATTAAGTATTTTTATCAACCTCCGTGATCTCCTTATTAATGATGAGGGGAATGAGTGGGTGATGGGTATTGAGGGGCTACATCACCGACCCCAGCTTAATGCCCTCCTGTGCGGAGAAATCTGCATTTTTCTTCTTCTGCCTATATTAAAAAAAATATAATAACTCCTGGTTGTATCGGAATTTTCACTAGCCTCCAAATGTAAATTCAGTCTGAGCCTGACCATGCTTTCTGTTTGTTGTCAGACTGGTCTGTCTCTTTTCAGCATATATTCTCTGTGTTGCCAGACTGCTGCACCTCCTTTCACCATCCTTTCTGTCTGTTGCCAGTCTGTTGCGACTCCGTTCACCATCCTTTCTGTGTGTTGTCAGCCTGTTGCAACTCCTTTCACCATCCTTTCTGTGTGTTGCACTCCTTTCATCATCCTTTCTCTGTGTGGCCAGACTGCCTTGCCCTTTTCTGATCGTGTGTGTTGCCATCCTTTGGTTTTCTTTTAACAACCCATTATTTACGCTACTAGACTACTTTGTCCACTTCGACCGCCCTTTCTTGGTTGTGTGATCATCAGGCGGACTTTGACCACACAATGCCCACTTCTGCTCTTTTTACTTCGTTTTTCTAGACTGTCCCGCTACCACGCTCTTCATTGCCACACTGTTCCGCTGCCACTCTCTTCCTTGCCAGACTGTTCCGCTGCCACGCTCTTCATTGCCAGACTGTTCCGCTGCCACTCTCTTCCTTGCCAGACTGCTGTTTTCACTTCAACTATTCTTCGTTACCTGGCAGATTACAATGCCTACTTTGGCCTTCCTTTGCCTGTGCTGTCTAAGAGGGCAGTGCCCAATTTTTCTTTTCGGTGGCCCCTATATCTAGTTGTGCGGCTGAGCTCCTGCTGTATTTCCAGATGGCCATGTCCTGTAGAACATTCCAGGGTGCCTCTGAACTCCCTTTCCCTATGTTGATTGACTGCTAGGTCCAGTGCCACTATTTCTAGGTTGTGCCTACCAGAGAGGACAAGCTGCCTGCTTGCAAAACAACAATTGCGGGCAATAACTTACTGAGGCTTAGAGCCCTCCCATTGCTTACTATTGGTTGGCTTCATTGTCATTTGCTTGCTTCTTATTCAATGACTTTCCTTGTCCCCACTTATCTATCTTGTGTTTGTCCCTCCCCTGGAGCATACTGTCCCCTGGAGCATAGCCTCTTTACCATCTCTCTGAATGGACGGCTTGTAGCGTTTCACTGCTTTCTTTTAGGGAACTGCTTTTTTCTTAATCACTCTGTGAGAGTGCATGTGTTTTCCAGCTTTCTGCCTCATGTGCTTCTGCCCCCTTCAAATACCTAACCCCCACGTTCCATGTTCCTATGTCACTCATGTTGCAAGATCTTTCTTGTATGCTTCTCCCCTGCCAAACTCCTTTCTTCCCCTGTGCTTAGTGTTGTTTTCTTGCATCTGTACTTCTCATCCCACCACCACTGTTGCTCTCCCTTGTGTGCTGCTTCTCCCCACCTCCAGCTCACTCACTATTGCTCCTCCACCCGCTCCTCCATTTCCCCCATGCCCACCATCTTTATTTTTTTAGGGTGGTAGGACCAGGCAGCAGTTGTTGTCAGCCCCTCTGCCTTAAAGAAATGATTTCAAACTACTTTTTTATATGCATTTTTTGCATCATATTTCTGTTCTGTCATGCTCCTCTGACCTCTTTGTCCTTCCACCGGCCAGACTACTTTGCCCTTTTAGGCCATCTTTTCTCTCGATTGCCAGATGGCTATGCCTTCTTCATCCATCTCTTCTTTGTTTGCTTCAGTGCATAATTTATTAAAAGAAATAAGTGCCAGGACTCTCATCGGGAGGCCACTGCAGCTTGCATCACACATTGCCCCTGCAATGCTGCCAGTGATGGTAACAACACAACTACTAACCATCACACTCCTTACATGTGTGACAATTCGGACTATTCCAGGCCCTCAAAGCTGTAAGAATGGCTTGGGCGGCACGTAACAGCCATTTTTAATGTATATTGAATTAATAATTGACTGTTGTTGTTTTCATCTCTAAATTAGCCAGACATCGCCACCTTGTGGGAGACGGCTCACAAGCGCCGGTGTTGACAATTAAGTGCTGGTGCTGAGCTCCGGAAACCACTGGCTCAAATTAAGCACTGGGTTTGGCTCCTCGCATCCTTTAACCATTCTCTCTCTGTGTGTCCAGATTGCATTGCCCTTTGGACCGCCCTTTCCCTGGGTTTGCATTTCCCCCTTTCACTCCAGCATGGTTTGAAAACAGGGCCCTCATGGTTCAACCATTATGATTTCTGTCTTTGTTATGTTCATTTGTGTTCATCGTTTTATTTGTTCCCCAGCGACTCAGCACATAAAGCAGCTCCTGGAGAAGGACAATAAGAAGAAATCCAAGCTGAGGAAGAAACCAAAGCCCTATATCGAAGAGCATGATGGTAGGGGTGTCATAACCGCTACTCCTTAGTCACTGTAGTACAACCGTCCTGTCTTCTGACTCTCGCTTCTCTCTTACCTGACTACTGACCTCCTAAGTGCTAGTAAAACCCTCTGTCTTCAGCTCTTACTTCTCTCTTATCTACTAACCTACTCGGCAGTATACGGAAACGTGTAAACCTAGCCAAAGCCGCGTTGACTCCATAGTCTCTGTAGTACAATCTCTCCTCTTTAGACTCCAACTTCTCTCTTACCTCACCTACCTTCTCACAGCTCTTACTAAAAAGCAATACTTCACTGAAAACAGAAAGAACTGAGTGACTTCCTTGTGATCCCAAATAATGGCCTTAACTTGCATGACTAAAGCAAACATTTGTAGACACCAAAGTATGAAAATTTAACTTTTCTTAGAAGATTTACAGATTTGTAGATTTCCAAGTGATGGTTCAAACCTGTTTTCCCCTGGTGCTCGTAGCAGTTTAAGGTCGATTTTCTTGCTGTTCTTCTGAAAGTCATTGTTTATTCTGCAATGTTTCCAGATCTAGACAATTGATACCTTGTTGAATTGTTGGGGGTTGGTCTGTGCTGGTTCTAGACGTATCCGGTTTAGTCCATGGGAGTTGAGCTTGGGGGACAGTTTGAGGCATTGGTGAGTCTTTGTTGGCTCGTAGACAGCTCTGGGGTGTAGGTGCTATCTCTCAGGTAGCCTACAACATAGTCATCGCGCCTATGCGGGACTGGGACAGTGTTGTCCTCAGGAATAGATCAGGCAAAGTGCCCCCAAAGATAGGATTCAAAACAGCATTTCAAAATACAATCCATAAACATGGACTGACAAAAAAAGAGTTCCAGATCAGTCAATTAGAAAAAACTATGAAGGTTTATTAAAATATTAAAATGCAATACAGAAGGCAAAGATATAGTCAGTTTAAATAAGGCGCCGCAATGAGCAGAATCTGAAAAACAGACCAAGCCCGGAATGTGCAGCAAATCGATAAAGAATCGGGCTGCCTCCCTAGAAGAGACCCAGAGATTTGTCTGACCACCAAATTGAGGGCCTTTTGTAATAGTTTTCACTGTAGAAAGAAATTGAATTTGCACAGTGAGCACCGGGTGAGCAAATGGAACAATACATTGACAAATCATAGCACAGTATTATAAAACCTTTTATAATACCTCCATCTTAGCACTATCCGCCTAACTGCATAATATGTTCACAGTGACCTAATATCATCAAATGTGTTTAGCACAAATGTGGTTGCAAAACAATGCAAAGGTTCATAGACAAGTTCCCTATAGTGAGTGAACAGGAAAGGCCTTGAAAAAGTAACTAAAGGCTTCCTTCAGAATTTCTTTGAGAACAGCATGTCATTACAAAACATCAATGCACATTGTTCTAAGTGCAGTGTCAATGAAAAAATATAAACACATGATTAATACGGATGCTCCTAAAGACAAGATGGAGTCGAGGCCTTGTTTGGTATTATCTAGAAAACATATTTCTGTACATCACAGCATTATTGTATTAATTGCAAATGATTCATATTAATTATCACATATAATTGTAATAAAAAATAAGTTAATCGCAGCTGGTGTTATAGTTTGCAAGATTAGATGAGGTTGGTGACTGTCTACAGTATGATTCCGTTATCTAGCTTTTCTGTTTGAGGACTCTGAGGCTTTCATTGAACTAGTCGCCATGTCTCTACTAACAGTAAGAAGCATCTATTTAAGAGTGTAGTATATCTTCTTTGGAGAGGAGGTCAGAGTTCTTTCTTTAAGGGCTTTATCCAGCTTAGGGGAACTTCTGATGTTGTTTGCTGTTGAGGATGAGGTCATTGTGAAGAGGATGTCCTTGGTGCTTTGTTTATGGAAGAGCTGTGTGGTCTAGAGCTTTGATCACCAACATCTGTTAAAAAATCAGGTAGATGGTGTGTCTCAGTGTGAGTGGCATCTTTGAACATTTGTGGTGGCCGCGTGGCTTTGAGTTCTTCGGGGCAGGTTGAGGCTAGGGAATCTAGGATAACATATCTGACTGTAAAGCATCTTTGGGAGATTCTGTCTACTCGATTAAGTCAGTGTAAAGTGTCACTAACTTTAAATTGTTACATTTGGTAAAGATTAGCTTGCAGACATAAAAGATAAAAAGTCTGCATTTGTCAATGAAAATATGCATAACCCAACCTTTAGCTTGTACCTTGATTCGGGGGTGAAACCCGGCGTAAAGGTCTGTATGCAGGGACCACATACTGTGAAGATCATCCTAGGAAACATTCTTTTCTGCCTCAAGAAAAGCCCTCACTGGCTGCAATTCTGCCAGAGCTGAGGCAGTGACAGTCTAACTGCAGAAAATATGTTGTATTGAGGAAATCTGAATGGCAAATAATTGGTGATTCCATGCGCAAATCAAATTTTTCTTTGAGGCTTGTTGGAATATAAAATTTAAATATGGAGGTTGGTAGTTCCTTTTCAGGAAGGAAGGGTGTTCCGTAGCCCAGGTTCATGAGGTGGTAGCCAACATACTCTGCGTGAGCAGAATCTGCAGCTGCAACCCATCATTGCTCATTTTGCCTTCATACCTACACCAAAAAAGGTGGAACAGCGCTGAAACCTAAAAACAACTGGTAATATACTTGTGTCTTGGAGGTTTCTGTTAAAATATGATAAACCACACAATTTTTAGGTCTCGCCTAGCGATGCAGCGCAAAGCGCTGCTCGCTATGCGAGATCTATTGTTGCCGACTTTTGGTCGGAAGCGGGACAGGAGATGTGCACGCGCATGGTGCGAGCAGGAGTTGTAATAACGCCGCAAGCCGTACGCGTGCACATCAACTGTCTGTGCCGAAGCTTAACAGACAGGAGATGTGCACGCGTACGGCTCGTGGCATTATCACAACTCCTACTCGCACCATACGCGTGCACGTCTCCTGTCCAGGCGCGGCAGGGCCTGCAAGCAGCCATTCAAGTTTTAAATAAATGACATCTATCCTACATTTGAGTGTACACGATGTGTTAGCTTGTTTTATCCTTCGCTTGGTGGAACCGGGAGGGTGCAGGGCCTCCTCGATGCTGCCAGGTACTTGTTGCTAATACTGTTTGTGATTGCTGTGCTGAGAGTTTCTTTCACTCTGTTGGTGCAATAATCCAGTTCCGGACAAACTCGTGATTGTCAGGCATGGCGCATCAAACTGTGTACCAAGCGCTTTGTGCTCGTTGGGACAGTGACAGTTTATGTTGTGGTTGAGCTGTTGCTTCTTGGTTTTCCCTTCCCCTGGTTGCATTGTGAGCGCGGCCTGGG
This sequence comes from Calotriton arnoldi, assembly GCA_963921515.1. Taxonomy (NCBI): domain Eukaryota; kingdom Metazoa; phylum Chordata; class Amphibia; order Caudata; family Salamandridae; genus Calotriton; species Calotriton arnoldi. The sequence goes on along the minus strand of CAWUFW010001322.1, from coordinate 2,814,372 downwards.
GTTTAGTCCGCGGTGTACCGATGTGCCTGCCTCCAGGCTGGGCCCTTACGGGCGCTAGCTCGAGAACCGTCGCAGCTCCAGGGGCGTCCTAAAGCCAAGGACAGAAGCTCGTCTGCTGGCCCAGCCCTCAGGTACGTTATTTAGTTTGCTAATTCACTAACGGGGACCACATTTATTTTGGTGCCGAGGCCTATTTTCTGTCCCAGTGCGACACTGTATTTGCTCGGGCTCAGTCGGTCTCACTGACTGGTGCAGGGTCTCACCGTTTCTTTGGCCTGTGGCAGTGGATTCTCTGACTTTAATACACCTGGAAGCCATATCTCTCTCTTGCTATCTATTTCCCTTTATCACTTTATTTCAATATGGGTTCAGAATACATGCCTATTTGACGCTTGAATTATTAGGCCCCGATTATGAATGCAGTGAAACTCGGGAGAGCGGGGTGTAGTACTAACACGCCACCTTATTATCGATGCCCTGGGTGGTTGTCCTATCCTAAGTTTGCAGGTGAAAAGTGGGGTGTTTTCCTCCCCTAATTCGGCTAATATTACATTTTTTTAGCACATCACTCCAATACATTTTGCAAGATGTTTGCTGATTAATCAGCCAAAATTACAGGAAAGGAGGGGCAGGAGTGAGGGACTGCATTAAATAAGCACCTTAGGAAATAAGGGCACGTGCCATTCTATATCAAGGTTTAGATATTAATCAGGTAGGTAGCTTTCTTATTTCAGTGCATCTTACGCAGTTACTTCTCGTTTTGGCATTTCGATCTTTAATTATTTTATATATTATTTTCCGACGAATATCCCTTGCTATGGACTGCAGCCCCTCGAGCTGCAGTCCCTGATTTGCAGGTAGCTTGCATGGAAGGATGCTCTGGCGTCTGAGTGGGCTTGTGTTGTGAGCTGGAAGTGTGGTTGCGGACATGAAGAATAAAATCTGAGTCTGTAGTGCAAAAATGAAACACCCAAATCAGTAATGTGTTTCAAAAACGTTAATAGAATCAGTTTAATGTAAAATGTCTGCAGCTCAGAATGTGCGTGACATCTGCAGAGGTACTATCTTTCCTGCAATGAACCATACATGTGCAAAACACATTCATATAAATCTCTCCTTTGTGCTACTTGCTTTTCATTGTAGAAAAACAAATCATATGTACGAAAAGTGTTTAAACTGCAGCTATGCTATTGTCATGGTAGTCCCTGGCTTTGAGGGGAACTTCTTTTTATGAGGATGCGCTTCTTGTGAAACATGGGTGAAGAGGGCTGGCTGATAGCCCCTGTAATGAAATGGTTTATCACAAGACCTTAAATACAATTTGAAGCTTCTTTTTAGGGAATTTCACTTGTACTGAGGCAACAGCTCATCCTTACCTATATGCACCATCATGGACTCTTAAGGCAGAAGCATTGGCAACGCCAATAGGTTTCACCTATGCAAGATCTATTGGCTTTGTCAGTTTTGTTTTACCTCGGGTGTACAGCAGTGCTAAAAGTAAAAATAAAAAATCAAGCATTGGCAAAGCCAATTGGTCTTGCCTTATGTGAGATCGATTGACTTTGTCAATGTTTTTTAGGTCAAGCCTAGCTGCAGCGCACATGCGCTGCTCGCTCTGTGAGGCATCATGTATTAGAGTATGCACTGGAAGCCCCGCCCACTCTCCGCCCATATTTGTAATTGGGTTGTGTCATTGTCCTTCGTAAATGCTGGCTTCTGATTCGTAAATAGGCTTGTTAGTCTCTCCTTGGTACCGCCTTGTCTGCATTTACCTTCCATAACGACTGGACCTTTTACTGTTACACGGTCTGCTTTATAAGTTGGTGAGCACTATTTTCTTTAATGCTCTTCCCCTATTCCACCCTTGACATCCTTCTTTAATACTCTCCCCATATTCCACCCATGACATTGCAGCACCCGCCCGCTTTTATATTATTAATGTATTTATTTACTTTACAGTGCGGTGTGCTTCAACTATAGCAGCCAGGCTTATTTATTTATTTAATTTACGGCACTGTCCGCTTTCAAGCGGCCATGCACCTTTATGTTTTTCTGAACTTGCCCATTTTAAAATGTATTATTTGCTTATTTATTTTGCAAGCACGGCATGCATTTATTATAGTGGCCACGCACCTTATTTTCCCCTGGAGAAGCAGCCAATGGTAGCCCCACGTCTTTTTTTCAACAACACCCCCCCCTCCATAGCCGTCGGAACCGGAAGAAGGCATCTCCATGGCAACCGGGAGCTGCGAGCAGTCCCATTCGGGGTACGATTTCACGTCTATGGGTAAGTAGAAATGCTTGTTGTACAATGCAATAGGTATCGCATTTACGCTGAGTTTCAGCTATTGAATTGTAAATGACAATGCCTTTTATATTTTGGTATTTAAAACATAAATAAAAGGCATTTTCATTTACAATGCCAATAGCTTAAACACGCGTAAATGCGAGACCTATTGCATTGCAAATGCTTGTTTTTGTTGTTGTTGTTGTATTGAATTCAACATATTAATGGCAGTGTGGCAGGGAATGCCGTGGTTGGTGGAAACTGTGACATTAGCAATGGTTACATTTTGGGGTGAAGATACACAAACAGAAAGTGGGACACAGTGTATAGGGTGAAGCATGGTGTAAGTCTTTTCAACAAACCTACCAATACTAAGGCAATCTTGCTGAATTTTCACTACTTACTTTGTTGGTTGTTATATCACATTTGCAAAACAGTTGTGAAATATGTTGTTCTTTGACAGCCTAGTGCCAAACTCAGTTTTCAAAAGCACTCGGTTTGACCAATTCAGTAGTTATTAACAACACTGTTACAGTAATTGGAATACATAGGCTCTCTTTAGTACTTGCCACAAATTACTGTTTAGATAAAAAAAAATGAAGAGAACTTTCTCAGAGAAGTCAATCTGACCTCAAAAATCTGAATGACAGCTACCCACTGCTATTGCTTCCTAAAATATCATAGAATCTTACCCTGTTTGCATCGTGTTTTTGTATTTATGGTTTTGCATCTTAAGCCTTGAAGATGAACGACCGCCATGAAAAGATAACAGGTTTTAAAAAGAAGAGGGGAAGGTGGCTCCTCTCAAAGAGAAAAAAGAGGGAGAAAGAGGAGAAAAATGAAGCTAGAAAAAAAGGAATGCAAAATGGAGAAGAATGAAATAGGATTTAGAACTACAAGTCCTGGAAAACTGTAAATTAAAAGATGACAGAAGCTTGGGCAAGACAGTATACTATAATGTGGAGAAACCCAACAAGTAGCATCTAACGGAGGATGCTGCAGATACAGTGTCAAGCACTATTATGGTAATCTTGGATGGCCTTCCATAGCTGCAGAAACCAACAATTGGAGTCTTCTGCAAAAATACGTAACTTATACTGTGTATGAAACATCATGTACACTAAAAACTTTTTATGCTTCTTACAGAGGTTCTCTGTATGCAAATGTAGAAGGCTGTGTTAGATTCCATATGAAATCTCAATCACATCATTTTAGAGAGGAGGTGTTCTAATATGTAGGGCCAGGTCCATGCCATGCTCTCTGGTTAATCTCGTACTATGAAAATGATTTCCATTTAGATTAATTTTATGCTAATCTCTTTTATGTTATGTAGATATCCTTAAAATGTGGCGTGTAACAGCGTGTGAAAATACTAGTTTGTGAAGAAATTATGCACACACTTGAATTATGAGATAGCGAAGTGTAGCTTCTTTAAGTGCTACAATTGTGCCATTTGCAAACATTCTGAAAAATCTTTTATAAAATGCAATGTCTGTGTGTGGCTTCAATGTATTGTTTGGAAATGTTGGCAATCTTGCATTCTCTGAAGCCTTCTTCAGGATATGTTTTAATAATTTAACTTACAGCGTTTGTCTGTGTTGTCCGAGCTTGTGCTCACTGTTTAGCAAAATGATTTGGTAAAAGGTAAACTCCTGTGTAGATGTATGAAAACCTTTGGAAAGATCCTTACGTAAATTAGAGGTTCTGCGGCTAATTGCAGATGTGTGTACAGCACTTTCCTTTATATTGGAGTGTTCTCGATGGACAATATTTATCAGTAGAGAGGGATGCAAAGGAAAGTTGATCTAGTTTGTTTGAATCATGGTTATTGTAATTGAGCTTCCAGGGATATTGATGTTCTGGTGGTAGGAGATCTGCCAGTAATCACTGTCATCGACACCAGGGCCTCTATCACTGTTATGGCCCAAAAAACGAATGAGACTCTGGCCTGCCGGCCTGTTCATCAAACCCACCAAAGAGAGAGTGCACGCAGAGGGGCATCCAGACCCTCAATCAATGGCACCTATGATGTAACCACCTCAGGCAAGGTATATTTGACAAGAGGAGGGGTGGCATGCTCCTGAGCTTTCTTCATGGAAATGACAGAATGCACTCCTTTGTCAACTTTGATCAATTACTTTAATGTGTGCTCTTTTGGCAAGGTTTTTGCGTGCAGACTTGCTCATGCTATGCTCCAGCCGCACGTTTCAAATTGTTTCAATGCAAATGGAGCGTTCATTACGTTCCAGACACGTCGCACAGCAACGAAAGTAGAAGAATCCGATTTTCTTCAATATTCCATTTATTTCATCCTTCTTTCAACCATGATTTATGCCACAAGTTCATCACATCTTTTTTCCATTTTTCATATAAAGACTTCGTAAATCCCATATTTTTCTGATGCTAAGTAAATGCCTATCCAGGCCTTTTCCATAGCACGTGAGATTACGCTGTCCCAGGCAGATGTCAGATGTGCCAAGCTATGGGGAGCCATTATCTACCAGCGGCCATCATCATGGAAGAGATCGCAAAAATCACTGTGGGGCAGATTCAGGCAATTTGCTCGATGGCCGGCATATGCTTGTAGTGATATATGACTATCCAAAGTACCCAGGCGTTCAGCTTGTTCCTACTACTCCTGCCAGCGAGTTAATTCCTAAGATGGAGAATACAATGGTCACCAATGGGCTGATGCAAGAGATCAGGATGGACAATGTACCCCCTTTTCAAGGGCAAAAGGCAGCCACTCTGTAGCAACCACCGAAAAATCGCACGTGCTAGCCGCATGCAAGCTGAGAGGCTGAAAGTTCAATGTGAACCCTCTCTAAAGTAATCAAAAAAGCCCAGGCCACCCATAAGAACGTAGAATGGGCAATCCACTCATTGATCCGGGAGTGCCAAATGACACTCCGTGTGACCACCGGTCAGCACCCAAGCCAGCTGTGCATGGGCAGAGTAGTAGCAGATGGCATTCTGCATCACCCCAGGTGAGCTCCCACCAAATCAAATGACAAGGCCACGCTACAGCGAAGAAAAAAACTGAATGCCCCTTTCAGCTGGCATCGCCGGGTGAAAGCAAAGTGATCTGCAGGCAGGAGACCTGCTGTTGATAAAGGAGATCCATCTCTGCAGCACTTTGGGACTCGCATTCAAACTTTTTCCCTGGTGAATTGTTGGTGTATGCTGCACTATGGTGAAAGCCAGGAGTGTCAAGAAGGACATCACTAGAAATGTATACTTTTTCCATATATTTTGGGGCTCTATCCTGGCAGGATGCTGCGTCCCCGAAGGTGCTGTGGTGCCCCCAGCTAGAGGAGTTCATCGGGAGCCTGATGAGGGCCCGCGTCTCGAGGACATCCTGGGGAGTCTAGTGAGATTTTGACGTCTCAGGACTCAAGCCCGCTGGCTGGTGAGATACTCCTGTTCCCATGTCTTTACCCGCTGGGCTGTGGGGAGTGAGGCTAACCAACCTCAATACACTGTCCTAGCAGATCCTACTCCAGCTCAGAAATATCGAGACTTGGTGCATTAAACGAAGCAATAGGTAGTTTATTGTGTTCTCTTCTATTGGCTATTGCTACGTTCTGTACTTTGGGAGAAGTGTAGTGTTGTGCATGTGCAGCAATGGGCGAATCCATGGGATGGAAGCACCCCTATTGTTTGATGGGTATGTTGGTCTCGTCCTAGTGGTGCTGGAAGTTATAATAAATAAAGGTGACTCCAGGCTTCGGGATTCCAGGGATGCAAGCAGCGACTCGGGTCTGTTTTTATTCTTACTAACTGTACCAGCCAACAACACTGTGTTCTTGAGCCCTGTTCGTCTTTCACATTCAGTTTAATCCAAGTGGTTATTTGTTGTCAATGCTAAATGTTAATTCTAAAATAATTAAGGTTAAGGGCGGCCATGAAATAGTACTGGCTCACCATAAGCTTGGTCTTGTGATATCGGGGTGGCTCCTCAGTAATGGCGGAGGAGCGTCGCCCCACTCGTCAGTCAGTTACAGAAAAATAAAATGATGATAAAACATTATCACTTTATTTTTCTGTGACTGGCTCTGGCTTAGGCATGCTTGTAGGGCGGGGCGGGGCAATGACAGGGAGGAGTGGTGGGCACTTAGAAGTGCCCATGTCAGTTTGGCCGGCCGTCTTAGGCTGGCCAAACAGACATGCGCCCTTCTATTTCTCCAACCCAGCTGTGTTGCACAGTAGGCGAAAAGCTGCAGGTTCCCACGCACTGTCGGAGCGGCAGATCAGGCCGCTCAGACCAATCCTGGCGTTGCTCTCATAGCATGAGAGCAGCGTCTGGATTGGGTGAGGAGCCTGTGCTTTCCCAGAGACTGCTGGGAGAGAAGCACTGAGGCGGCCGTCGCCGTCGGAGGCAGCGGCAGTGAAACGTACGTTTTTAAAATTATTATTTTCCCTTAAGCCCCCCCCCCTTGTTTTGTGGCAGCCACAACTGTGTGATATCTAAAAACCGATTTTTAGTGTGTTATTGGGACAGACCTATTTTGTATCTTTTTTTTTTTAATGCCTTGCAACGTGGTACATGCACTGAACTGTCAGCAAGTCCTGTAGGCTTGTAATGTAGGTACAGGAAACCTGTCCTCAGCGGTATTTTTGCGATACCCACCTTGGTGACCGCAGTGCGTGGTGCAGTTGCCATCACAGCTATTTTCCCCCCAGATTTTGTCCCATATATGCCATTTGGAGCCATTTCAGGGGAAGAAGCGAGAAGCAGCAGCAGGACCCTTTAATGCGGCCTTTTTCCCTCCGTTTCCCCCGTCACACTGCAGATTGGTTGTCAGACCCCCATCCCCCGGCCTGACCCTATAACCACCATTGCTCATTGGCACAGACCAGTCAAAACGTCTGTGTGAATGCCTGGACTGTGTGGACCAAAGCCCTGCATACGGTTCCTACCCCTAAATAACCCTCACAGCTCTGTTGCTTTCTCCTCCCATCCCTGCCTCTCGTCATTGTCAGCTTCTCATTTTGTCCATCACTTTTCTTGTGTTCAAGCATTCTGCAGCCTCGTAGAGACTTTGATTGCACCAGACCTCCCCACTCTTTGCTTTCATACATAGATGTATCCCCCCTTTCTGCCTTCTGTTGCTTCTGCTGGTGGTGTCTGTTTGCTCTGAAGTCACTGTGTCCACCATGGACGGAGATGCAGTCCGAGTAATTACCAGTGGCTGAGATAAATCCAAGCCTCCCATCCATCATCTTTTTGTATACTTCAGTGCTACGGGTATGCCCAGACATGGGTCCCTTTCTTACTGGGCCTCCGGAGCTAGCTGAACCGGATAATGAGCCCCCAACTAGAGTGAAACTGTTCTTGGGTTGCTTATGTTCCGGTTCAGAGAGGACTTTGCTTGTCAGTTCAGGCTGGACTGTTCCTATTGGAGCAGGATCAAGGCTGATTTGCATATGGCTGGGTCTAATCTAAGGTGGCATTGTGGGGAAAAATGATGGACTGAGATGCAGTACCAAGTGCTTGCCAGTGGATGAGATAAATTCAAGCACCCTACCTATCACTTTTTTGTATACTTCAGTTCAACAGGTCTGTAGCTCTCTTTCACTCCTGACCTCCAGTACCCGGATCTTGTTATCTCTATGACCTTTCCCTGTCCACAGCTTCAAAGATCTGATTAAGGTCTCCACGCTTTGCCATGCTCAGCGCATAACTTCAATTTCTTTCAGTTGCCCTGGTCTTCGCCATGTCCAGGCTTCTTCTGTCGCCCTTCCCTGCCGCCACGTGCACATGACCCTATAGGAGAATTGACTGCCTTTGCTTTTCCATTGCCACCTGGATCCCCTGTTCAATTAATAAGGAAGTGCACATTTAACAACCAAGTGACCGCTCTCTCCTCCTGTCACCACTCAGCTTCTGTGCATGTATTCCTCACTCCCCACGTTATTGTAGAGGATTCTAATACCCGCAGGCGCGACTTCCTTACTAAACTAAAGTAGATATTTCCCCAACACTAAATTTATGTAGAAAATACTAGATGTTGCTGAGCTGAATGTGGCAACAGGAAGGCGGCCATCTTGCAGCTGTGTACCACTGCATCCGCACGGACTTTGAAGAATATATATTTTGATATATTTTATGTCCATTTAGAAATCGTGGTTCTTTCCGAAGAAAAACAGGAGAATACACAGTCGGTTCATCTAAGGAGACAGTGGAGAGCCGTTTTCTTCCAGTTTGTAGGAGTTTTAGGGCCGATCGTCCCAGGAAAGAAGGCCTCAACCCCTGCCCCACACACCCTTCCCTAAGCATCACCTGGAAATGCCTGGATATTTAACTTTCAAGATCTGTGTGTTCTAGAGATGGCTACCGTATATGTCACAAGTACATTTTTGCAAGTGAAGCTATTCTGCCTCTGCCTCTGCTAATAACACTCACTAACAAAGGAACTTCCCTCAGCAGCAGTTAACATTCATGACATACACAGTCATTTTCCAAAATGTTCTTCCTTAATGCTGCTGAATGCTTGCATCATTAGCATTTATATTGCACTGTTTTACAGGAATTTAAAGCATTTTAAAAAGCGCGATAGCTGAATACTTGAGTGGTACCCCAACATTGTTAAAAGGGTGCAGCATTTATTCTTGGGACTACTTTAAGGAGGTTTTTCACTTCAAAGAGCTGTAAATTATTTGAATTCTCTTCTTTAGATCAGTAGTCTGTTTTACTTCTCAGATAGAACATGGCACACTTTAGTGCCCAATGTGCCACTCTCGGCCACATTGGTATGTACTTGCTTTTCTTTGTTATTCAGCAGTTTATGACGCTCTTGCACCATAAGATATTAGTGCGTTTTACAGAAAATAAGTATCATAGTAACATTTGGTAGAAAGCAGACAAAATATTAGCATACAGGAGAGGTGAGTGAGGTATAAACAGTTCTGCAATTGGAAAAAAATGACTCCTTGGGTCCAAGGTGTGGCAGTTGAAAGGGGCTGGAGTCACACGCGGTGGATTCATGAAAAGTGGAGTCTGGCAGTCAACTTTTACATTTTTTTTAAAACTCTGCAGCAAAGAAACTGGCAACAAGGGCAAACCTGGCAGTAAAATCTGTTCTGGTTTTCTTAACTGTCACAAAGAGGCTGTATTCTAAAATATCTCAAAGGGTTAAGGCACCTGCTGCAGAGATCCTTGTGTGCCCAGCAATTGTGTTGGGATAATAACGATGTTAAATATAACTCTGGTGGTTAGTGCTCTTGCTGGAGAGATCTGTGCTTTGTCTAGTCACAGTTGTTACTCGTAAAGTAGCATAGAGGGTTAAGATGCCTGTTGCAAAGCACATCGTGTAAAACGCAGATCACTATCTGTATTTTAGAATTTCACACAGAGGTCCTATTGTTACTTGCAGTTCATAAGTTGCAATCCTTTTAATATAGCACAGTGAGCTATGAACGGGCATCAAGGAGCTGCATGAAAACTGCAAGGCACGGGTTCAGAACTCATTTCTTTTCTATCTGGCGTTATTCTAAGGTTGATAAAAAGGGTGCTTTTGGATAGTAATAAAGTCTTATTAATACAGACAACCCCAACCACTACATTACATTTTAAATCCTGACTTTGTGTTTCTCACGACCATGCACTCTTTCATTTCTTTTGGTTGTTTTTATAATTTCTCATCAGCAAAACAATGCAGGAAAGGATATCAACATGAATACATTGATACAGTTATTATCAATAAATAGTTCCCAGTCTGAATACTCTTGTACTACTATCCAGAGTATATGATGGGTCAAAATATATTAACAGGAACATGCTGGGCGAAAAGAGTAAACATAATGATCACTCATTCAGCCATCAGTCTGTAGCAGTTTTAACAACCAAACATGCCCTCTTAATTTATAATGCCTACCAGTAAGAACATGTCACTCCTACCTTGTAACCCTAGTTCTCTTATGTAACATTGCCTTCACATTCATTTACACACTTGTATGGTCTGTATAATTTGAGTGTGTGAAGTAACGCACATGGACACCCCACATTGAGATGAGTAGTGCAGTAAAAGAAAGAAGAACAATAAATTAGTAAGTGCTATTTAAATTGTTTGTGTAATTATGCATACAGACAGGTACAGCTGACATTTTTACAGTGCAGTATCTCTTATAAAACAGGGATTGAACAAAGTGAAAAACCTGCCTCAAAATCATAGTCTCTTAAGTAGTTTTGAAATAACAAGCTGAGCGCCAGTGTTATAGGTCATAGGTCACTTGTAGAGCGCACGTTCACCATAAGGTCTCCTGGCTCTAGTAGCAGAGGGAAGCGTCAAGCACCGGGTTAGGCATAGGATTATCGGAACAACCAAGTTTTAAGAGTCTCCTGAATTTGCCGTAGTTGGATGCTGATCTAATATCCAAGGGGAGGGTGTTCCATGTGAGAGGAGCCAGTACAGAAAAACTGGCCCCTCCTAGCCTTTTGCTTCTTGTCACCGTTAGTAAATTGAGATGAGCCAATCTAAGATGGCGAGTGGGCATGTGGCGCTGAATTCTGGTCGATATAAAACCGGGGGTTTTACCATGAAGAGCCTTAAAAATCGTACAGGCTGTTTTAAAGATGGTCCTCTGGGCCACAGGGAGGCAGTGGAGCTTTTCCATCAGTGGCTTAGTGTGACAATGTCGTGGCTGGCAAAAGACCAGCCGGGCCGCCTGATTTTGCACCAATTGCAACCTGTGAATTAATCCAGTAGGGAGTCCCAAGTAGAGGGCATTTACATAGTCAATCCGCGATATCACTAGGGCGATGATAATTTGAATGACAGCTTTCCCTGTAAAATATCTGCGGACTTTCCTTATTCTTCGACTTTGGAGATGGCAAGAGGATGACACAGCTCCAATCTGTTGGTTGAGAGCCTTTATCAATGAGAATCCTTGGCTTTTCACTGCTCTCTTAGGCGTGGGGGAAAAGCCTAATTCAAAAGGCCAGAAGGAGGCGTTCCATTGGATCTAGTTTTTATTTTTCGTTACCACCACTTCAGTTTTATCGGAGTTTAACTTTAACTGATGAAAATTCATCCAGTCCCGAATATAAAGCATGGTGTTTTGAAAGAGTACCTTAGACTCTATACTGTCGTCGATTGCAAAAATTAGCTGCATGTCATCAGCATAATTAAATATTTTGACATCTTGCTTCTGAAGAGAGTGTATTAAAGGGGGATGTAGAGGTTAAACAAGTGGTGGGACAAGGACGATCCCTGAGGCACACCACAGTCCAAGTGGACCTTGGCAGAGGGATATGGAGGAAGGGAGACTGACAATCCGATCTTTAAGAAAGTAGGTCAACCACTCAAGTGCAGTACCACCCAGTCAATCAATAAAGTCGTTCCTTTTTTTTTTTTTTTTTCCAATTTTTTTATTTTAGCGAGGTGTACACATATAAATTGGAAAGCAGACAAATATTATACATTCAAATAAGACAAAAAAATAAATAAATTAATACTTAGGCAAAAACAATCCGAGACCATCCATAGTCAATTAGAAAACATATCATATTAACATTCGAGGAAATTCCAAATACGATTAAATCTTATCATTGAACGAATAGATCGAGTTTTGGCTAATGCTCGTTCCTTTTCATAGATATCCTTCATAAGAATCAGCCAATCAAAAAATGAAGGTGGATTAGAATTAATCCACTCTCTAGCTATACATAGACGGGCTGCCACTAATAGAATAGACATTAAGTTTCCCATATAAGGATCATCACATATCTTATACCCCAGCATTATTTCTTTGATCGATATAGTTAAATCAAGATTCAGCTGTTGACCAATATATTGTGTGACTCTTTCCCAGAACTCTGATAATTTAGGGCATAGATAAAACATATGAAGGATATCAGCCGCCTTTTGACCGCATTTAGGACAGATTGTTCTATCCATACTCCTACTGCCTGGTACTTGTGTTACTAGTTGCCATTTTGTTATTTTGTCTGGAGTATAATATAATATAACATGCAGATAGTTCGAAACTGTTGTAACTTTAGACTTACAGAATGTACTGAGTTATTTAATTTGTCTAGAGCCATTGTGATTTCAGATGTTTCTATATCCATATTCAGAGTCTGATTCCATTTATTTGCTAATTCGCTAAGATCAGCACTTTTAACACTCCACAAATGTCCGTACATTGTACTAATTCTAATTTTGTGAGCAGGATTTAAAAACAAGTAAGGACTATATGAGAGTGCGGCAAATGCATTAGTTTTTGTTTGAAGAAATAGTCTCTGAGTTGCAGATACTTAAAAAATGACTGATGTGGGAGACCAAAAGATTGTTGTAATGATAAGTAGGTGGAGAAGCCAGAATGATCATATAGCTGTCCCAATCTATCAATACCATGTTTAGCCCAATTGGAAGCAGATCCGTCATGAAATATATTTGGAAGAAATGGATTGTTCCATAGTTGAAAATATTCATGTCTAACAAGGTCATCAAAAGTAAGCGATAGATAACAAAGAATTTCCTTCCAAATACATACAATGTCCCTTATAGTCTTAAATCGAACTCTTTTATAGTAATTAGGGTCGTTAATCCTATACAAGAACATACGATTGTCATTACCTAAAGCTAAAGTAAGCCCATAATATGAAAGCTTATCAGTTAAAAGGCTTTGTATACGTCCTGTAAATGCTGCCCAGAAGTACAATTTAAAGTCAGGAAGTTGCAAACCCCCAAATTTATAAGGAAACTTAAGAAGTTTTATCGATCGACAAGCTTTTTTATAGCCCCAAATAAAACTACTGATTGCACCCTCTAATTTATGAAAAAAATAATTGGGAACCCGTAAAGGAATCGCCCGAAACAGATATAAAAATTTAGGTAGAATGATCATTTTAATTATATTAATCCGGCCAATAATAGTTATGGGTAGCTTATTCCAATTCTTAAACTGTTTAATTACTGTCTGTAACAATGCTCCATAATTTAATTTCCAGATTTGGTCCACATTTTTAGTGATCCTAATACCTAAATATGTGGCCTCTGTACAAGTTCCACGAATAGATGTATCAGGTGGCAGATTATGTATTATTTGTGTTTTACTTATATTAAGCTTATAGCCCGAGAAAAGCCCAAAATGTTTTGCTTCTTCCTTTATTATATCAGCAGTAGTTGCTGGGTCTGATGTAAATATCGCGATGTCATCCGCATATGCGGCTACTTTAAGTTGATACGCACCGTTATTGAATGGGGTGATATCTACATTTTGATTCAATGTTTCGATGAAAGGCTCGATATAAAGAGCAAAAAGTAGAGGAGAAAGTGGACACCCTTGTCTCGTACCACGTTGTATGCAGAATATCTTGGAATTCAGATTAGCATATATTAGCTTGGCCTGCGGGTTAGTATATAGTGCCTTAATCCAGTTCATAAACCGATCTGGTATTGCATTATTACGTAGTATCTGCCACAATGCATCCCATACCACCCGGTCGAATGCTTTCTCAGCATCTAATAGAATCATCCCCATGGTACTCGATGTTTTATGAGCGATATCAAATGCAGTTATAGCCGTGTTAACATGTGCGGTAGTATCCCTGCCTGAAATAAATCCGTGTTGGTGTTCAGATACCAGATCTGGCATATATGATGCCAGACGATTTGCCAATACTTTAGAGAATATTTTAGCATCAGTATTTATAAGGGATATTGGTCGATAAGACCCACATTCATCTGCACTCTTCCCTTTTTAAGAAAAAAACAATATTAATCATATCCCAAGAATCAGGAACTTGCTTGCACTCAGCTATCTGGTGCATCACTTCTTGGAACAGTGGGAGAATTAAAGTTTTAAAAGTTTTATAAAACTCCAGTGGTAGGGCGTCGTCTCCGGCTGCTTTGCCTAAAGGCAGCGCAGCTATAGCAGTTGCGATTTCATCTTCTAATATATCAAGTTGTAGGTGTTCTATAGCCTCTGGATCAAGAACAGAGGGCCTCAATGATTGTAAATATTCTTCAGCCACCGCTGAATCATAATTTTCTGACAGAGCATATAATTCCAAGTAGAATTGATAAAATTGCTCCAAAATTAGATTAGTCGAGTTGTATATAATACCATCTTTGCCTTTAATTGAGTCTATCCTGGTTTTAGCTTTCTTATCTGCTACCTGATAAGCCAATAAGCGACCGACTTGATCCCCGTATTCATATCTATTCATTCGACTTTTATTATAAGCAGCAGCCACTTTCTCTTTAAATCGCCGGGTCATAAGTGCCCTTGTACTTATTAATTCAGAATATATAGCTTCTTTATTTAACCCATTCGCCATAATCTCTTGAGCATGTAGCAGCTCCAATTTTGTTAGATTATTGCATAGCTCCTTCTCCCTCCCTTGAATAGCTTTATTCAATTGATAAATATATTGCTGTGTAGATCCTCGAATCACAGCTTTCATTGTATCCCATATTATAAAAGAAGAAGCAGTGCCTATGTTGTGTTGTAAATAATCAGTAAGAACCCCTGTAGTACGAGAGATATATTCGGGATCGCATAGCAAATGCCTAGGAAATGAAAAAGAGCGAGAACACTTGTCCTCTAAGGAAAATTGCAAGTATATTAATAGAGGGTTGTGATCAGATGTTATTCGCGGGCATACTTCGATATCTATTCTCCCTAAAAGGGAGCAATTCACCAGGATTAGATCAATTCTAGAGTAATGTTGATGAGGTCTAGAATAATACGTGAAGCCAGGTTTAGTTGGGTATAATGTACGCCATACATCAGCCATCCCATGAAGTCGGGCCATTTCCAAAATTGATCTTCTAACTCTATTCATTCTTGGAGAAGCATACCGATTAGATGAATCCATAGAGTAATTTAAGGTACAGTTAAAATCCCCTAAGATTATGATTTCCCCCTGCCAACCCAAAAGCTCCATCATTAGCTTCTCGAAGATAGTAGGATCATCTTGGTTTGGACCGTATAGTGCACATAGGACTAACTTCTTTTTGTTAATCTCCAATTGTAGAATTACCCATCTACCACCTGGGTCAGAGGCTTTTTCAAGTTTTTTGCATATAAAATGTTTGTCTTTAAGGATGGCTACGCCTCTGATTGTTGCACCCTGTGAGGTACACTCAAGCATTTCTAATCCAAGCTGTTTAAACAAACCCCTATCTTTGTATGCTAAATGTGTCTCTACTAAGACCACCAGATGTGGTTTATGTATCCTTAGCTCCTCCCTCACCAAGCACCGTTTACTAAATGAGTTTAGCCCAGCCACATTCCAGCTTATGCACCTGATTAACCCCATTGCATGTATTTGAAAGAATTTCGGGCACACATTAAGTTTCCCTAAAAAAAAGTTTTTAAATTTAGTTTTAAAGAGAGCATCTTTTCAAATGATTGAATAGCCAATTTAAATAAGTTATTCTTATCTTTACGGATTCTGCAGTTTATATCAATGTTAATCATATATTTTAATTTAGTCTGTACACCCCTTAATTTACACCCCCAGCTCCATTGTTTGCCGACACAAAGTCCCTTAATCATCAGTAATCCTTGCCCTACCCTTCGCCCTCCCCAACCTTTCCTCAACCTATGAGGAGTAACCCCCTCCCCACCCCGTATCCTGAAAAAGGAATCACCCCCACCATCTTGCTGTCGTTCACAGACAGCTAAGGAGGCAGCGCCACTGTGAGTTTCTCCCAACAATATTTAGTAAAATATAAATTGTAAACAAAAACAATAAGAATTAGGAACCAATTTTAGCCATATGTCCATATATCCATAGTCACTGTTCCGATTCATCCTAATTATAATTACTCCCAGATCTAGAACTTATAGTCTGAGACCCCAAATCCCAGAGAGGGAGTACAAAGAAAAAGATATTTATATTCTGCTTCCTTATTTCAGATTCCAAAGTGATTATTTGGAGCCTTGTTGAGCTTGTTGAGCTTGTTGAGCTTTGGTGAGTGCCAATTTTGCCTCCTGATCTGAGAAATAAAGCTGCGATCTACCATCCTTAATAATCTTCAATCGAGCTGGCTCTTGCAGATAGACCAAGGCTCCGAGAGCTTTCCAAGAGTCAATAAGTTGTCTCATTCTCCACCTTTTGTCCATTGTTATTTTACATAAATCCGACCTTGCGACAATAGAGAATGACTCAACTATGATTGGTGTAGAGGTTCGAGCTTTGATTGCGATTGCCTGACGTAACAAAAAATTGCCTATTTTGATAAGTATTGGTCTTGGACGTCGTGGGTTAAGCTGTGCGCCTTGGTTTAAGAATATAGGTAATCTATGAGCTCGTTGAATTTGAGAATCCCAGTCCCAATCTGATAGGTCAGGGAAAGCCTTCTGAAAGATTCGAACTATGAACTCACGTGAGTCTGACCCTTCGCTGCCCTCCGGAATCCCAAATATTCGCAGGTTATTCCGGCGCTGCCGATTCTCAAGGTCCTCGACCTTTAACTGAAGAGCGTTAACTTGTGTATCATGCTCTTGAAGTAGTTTAGTTGAATGTGAGACTGCATCCTCATTATCCGATATCCTTTGCTGAAGGTTAGTCATCTCAATTGTAATTGCTGCCATCTTATCAGTTACTGCCACCATAGCCTGCTGTATATTAACATTGTCTGCCCGAAGCTGAGTAAAGTGTTCTTGTGCTTCAGCTCTTTGAGTTAATAATGCTTGCATAATTGATGCTAATGATGGTTCTAGTACTTCTGATGAGCCTGATATATTTGTGGTGGCTAAAGAAGTCGTTGGGCCAGGGGCATCTCTCATAAGATGCATAGTGCCAGTATTAAATAATCCATTGATATCAGAGTTCTCATTGGCACTGCTAATCCCAATAGTATCACCTGATATATCATGCCCCATCTGCTGAGGAAGTGGAAGGTATTGAGTACCGGTAGTTGCCAGATTTTCCCCCAAAACCGGGCCAGAGCCAGATAGTCTCGATATAATTGCTTTTACTTCCCCTTTTGAGGTCACCCATTTACGCAGAGGGCTGTGTTGATTCCTAGTTTTGGCTCTTACATGTATTGCAGATGTTGTGCTTGCTTGTTTCTGGGTCATATTGCTGTTGCAGTTTGATTCAGAAAGATTTCGACTGAGTTTGCCTTGTTTATTTGTTTTAACATTGCATTTCTTTTTTACCGACTGCACTGACTGAGCTGGCTGTAATGTTAATGCTGGTTGCAGGACATTAGTCTCATTTTCTGAATATATTGATATATCGTTGTTAGTTATTGAGATTGGAGATAAGGATATCTCATCAATAGCAGCATCTGTGGGCAATTCAGCACTTTCCTTGCTCTGTTGAGTTATTAGATCAGCTGTGAGCATCTCAGAAATTTCCCCTTCCCTTTGTGCTTTAAAAAGTTCTCTTGTCCCTCCTTCTCCCTGCATTGATTCCAAATCTGAACTTGCCACAGCTGGAGTGTCTTTCTCATATCGAGGAATAGCTTCGTTATTTCTAGTTAACGCATTTTGCCCATTATCAAAGGTAGATTCTGCAGTTATTTCCGCCACTGCTGCCGATTGATCTATTAGCGGTGCGAGTGCCGGCATAGCCACAGGCGAGATTAAACCAGCTAAAACAGCTGACTTAACACCATCCACGCCATCCATAGATATAGAGCTAAGGGAGCCCCCTATAACAGCGCTATGATCGCTAGGATTCAAAGACAAATATTCGTTTTCATTACCGGTTACTTTCTGCGGTATAAGCGCCAGAGTTCCATTCTCCCTGGCGTCCTCAGACCGCATCTCCAGCGCCTGTGCTGCCTCTCCGAAAGCGTCCATCGCCGCTGCTCCCTTCGGTGATTCCCGCCTTGATTCAGGTGAGCCCTGTAATCCGCGATGCACCATCTCCAGCACCGCCTCAGCCATAGCGGATCCCGGTGTAGTCATACCGAGCTCTTTGGCTTTTCCGGAATGAAGCAGCTTCATTATCGGTCTTCCCACACGGATGGTTCCTTTTTTTATTATATTTTCGTTCTTCTCAGCACTCGCATTACCTGCGGCAGCAGCCCCTGCACAAGTGCGCGTTACACGTCCAGTCCGCACAGTATTCAGCTTAGATGGAGCCATAGACAGTGAAGCGGATAGACCGGGGCTGTAGGTCACCAGACAGCACTGACCGTTCTGACCCCTCCGACGCCGATGCAAACAACTCCGGGTATCGCCAAAAAGGATTAATTGCCAGGATTCAAACCGGAACATTTAAAACGCTGAAAGCTTTTTCTTTTACATGTCGTTTTTTAGCAAGAGTCTTTTGTTTTAGCGTTCGGTAGTCAGCATTGTCGGGAGAGCTCTTTGAACGCTGCCTCTCACGGCGGAATCAATCCGCCATCTTCCTTTTTCCCGGCGGCACCACTTTTCCCCTGAAGGAGGCGTTCCATTGGATGCAGTTGCCATCACAGCTATTTTCCCCCCAGATTTTGTCCCATATATGCCATTTGGAGCCACTTCAGGGGAAGAAGCGAGAAGCAGCAGCAGGACCCTTTAATGCGGCCTTCTTTCCCTCCGTTTCCCCCGTCACACTGCAGATTGGTTGTCAGACCCCCATCCCTCGGCCTGACCCTATAACCACCATTGCTCATTGGCACAGACCAGTCAAAACGTCTTTGTGAATGCCTGGACTGTGTGGACCAAAGCCCTGCAACCAGGTTCCTACCCCTAAATAACCCTCAACGGTCTGTTGCTTTCTCCTCCCATCCCTGCCTCTCGTCATTGTCAGCTTCTCATTTTGTCCATCACTTTTCTTGTGTTCAAGCATTCTGCAGCCTCGTAGAGACTTTGATTGCACCAGACCTCCCCACTCTTTGCTTTCATACATAGATGTATCCCCCCTTTCTGCCTTCTGTTGCTTCTGCTGGTGGTGTCTGTTTGCTCTGAAGTCACTGTGTCCACCATGGACGGAGATGCAGTCCGAGTAATTACCAGTGGCTGAGATAAATCCAAGCCTCCCATCCATCATCGTTTTGTATACTTCAGTGCTACGGGTATGCCCCGACATGGGTCCCTTTCTTACTGGGTCTCCGGAGCTAGCTGAACCGGACTAATGAGCCCCCAACTAGAGTGAAACTGTTCTTGGGTTGCTTATGTTCCGGTTCAGAGAGGACTTTGCTTGTCAGTTCAGGCTGGACTGTTCCTATTGGAGCAGGATCAAGGCTGATTTGCATATGGCTGGGTCTAATCTAAGGTGGCATTGTGGGGAAAAAATGATGGACTGAGATGCAGTACCAAGTGCTTGCCAGTGGATGAGATAAATTCAAGCACCCTACCTATCACTTTTTTGTATACTTCAGTTCAACAGGTCTGTAGCTCTCTTTCACTCCTGACCTCCAGTACCCGGATCTTGTTATCTCTATGACCTTTCCCTGTCCACAGCTTCAAAGATCTGATTAAGGTCTCCACGCTTTGCCATGCTCAGCGCATAACTTCAATTTCTTTCAGTTGCCCTGGTCTTCGCCATGTCCAGGCTTCTTCTGTCGCCCTTCCCTGCCGCCACGTGCACATGACCCTATAGGAGAATTGACTGCCTTTGCTTTTCCATTGCCACCTGGATCCCCTGTTCAATTAATAAGGAAGTGCACATTTTATCAACCAAGTGACAGCTCTCTCCTCCTGTCACCACTCAGCTTCTGTGCATGTATTCCTCACTCCCCCACGTTATTGTAGAGGATTCTAATACCCGCAGGCGCTACTTCCATACTAAACTAAAGTAGATATTTCCCCAACACTAAATTTATGTAGAAAATACTAGATGTTGCTGAGCTGAATGTGGCAACAGGAAGGCGGCCATCTTGCAGCTGTGTACCACTGCATCCGCACGGACTTTGAAGAATATATATTTTGATATATTTTATGTCCATTTAGAAATCGTGGTTCTTTCCGAAGAAAAACAGGAGAATACACAGTCGGTTCATCTAAGGAGACAGTGGAGAGCCGTTTTCTTCCAGTTTGTAGGAGTTTTAGGGCCGATCGTCCCAGGAAAGAAGGCCTCAACCCCTGCCCCACACACCCTTCCCTAAGCATCACCTGGAAATGCCTGGATATTTAACTTTCAATATCTGTGTGTTCTAGAGATGGCTACCGTATATGTCACAAGTACATTTTTGCAAGTGAAGCTATTAGGCCTCTGCCTCTGCTAATAACACTCACTAACAAAGGAACTTCCCTCAGCAGCAGTTAACATTCATGACATACACAGTCATTTTCCAAAATGTTCTTCCTTAATGCTGCTGAATGCTTGCATCATTAGCATTTATATTGCACTGTTTTACAGGAATTTAAAGCATTTTAAAAAGCGCGTTAGCTGAATACTTGAGTGGTACCCCAACATTGTTAAAAGGGTGCAGCTTTTATTCTTGGGACTACTTTAAGGAGGTTTTTCACTTCAAAGAGCTGTACATTATTTGAATTCTCTTCTTTAGATCAGTAGTCTGTTTTACTTCTCAGATAGAACATGGCACACTTTAGTGCCCAATGTGCCACTCTCGGCCACATTGGTATGTACTTGCTTTTCTTTGTTATTCAGCAGTTTATGACGCTCTTGCACCATAAGATATTAGTGCGTTTTACAGAAAATAAGTATCATAGTAACATTTGGTAGAAAGCAGACAAAATATTAGCATACAGGAGAGGTGAGTGAGGTATAAACAGTTCTGCAATTGGAAAAAAATGACTCCTTGGGTCCAAGGTGTGGCAGTTGAAAGGGGCTGGAGTCACACGCGGTGGATTCATGAAAAGTGTAGTCTGGCAGTCAACTTTTACATTTTTTTTAAAACTCTGCAGCAAAGAAACTGGCAACAAGGGCAAACCTGGCAGTAAAATCTGTTCTGGTTTTCTTAACTGTCACAAAGAGGCTGTATTCTAAAATATCTCAAAGGGTTAAGGCACCTGCTGCAGAGATCCTTGTGTGCCCAGCAATTGTGTTGGGATAATAACGATGTTAAATATAACTCTGGTGGTTAGTGCTCTTGCTGGAGAGATCTGTGCTTTGTCTAGTCACAGTTGTTACTCGTAAAGTAGCATAGAGGGTTAAGATGCCTGTTGCAAAGCACATCGTGTAACACACAGATCACATATCTGTATTTTAGAATTTCACACAGAGGTCCTATTGTTACTTGCAGTTCATAAGTTGCAATCCTTTTAATATAGCACAGTGAGCTATGAACGGGCATCAAGGAGCTGCATGAAAACTGCAAGGCACGGGTTCAGAACTCATTTCTTTTCTATCTGGCGTTATTCTAAGGTTGATAAAAAGGGTGCTTTTGGATAGTAATAAAGTCTTATTAATACAGACAACCCCAACCACTACATTACATTTTAAATCCTGACTTTGTGTTTCTCACGACCATGCACTCTTTCATTTCTTTTGGTTGTTTTTATAATTTCTCATCAGCAAAACAATGCAGGAAAGGATATCAACATGAATACATTGATACAGTTATTATCAATAAATAGTTCCCAGTCTGAATACTCTTGTACTACTATCCAGAGTATATGATGGGTCAAAATATATTAACAGGAACATGCTGGGCGAAAAGAGTAAACATAATGATCACTCATTCAGCCATCAGTCTGTAGCAGTTTTAACAACCAAACATGCCCTCTTAATTTATAATGCCTACCAGTAAGAACATGTCACTCCTACCTTGTAACCCTAGTTCTCTTATGTAACATTGCCTTCACATTCATTTACACACTTGTATGGTCTGTATAATTTGAGTGTGTGAAGTAACGCACATGGACACCCCACATTGAGATGAGTAGTGCAGTAAAAGAAAGAAGAACAATAAATTAGTAAGTGCTATTTAAATTGTTTGTGTAATTATGCATACAGACAGGTACAGCTGACATTTTTACAGTGCAGTATCTCTTATAAACAGGGATTGAACAAAGTGAAAAACCTGCCTCAAAATCATAGTCTCTTAAGTAGTTTTGAAATAACAAGCTGAGCGCCAGTGTTATAGGTCATAGGTCACTTGTAGAGCGCACGTTCACCATAAGGTCTCCTGGCTCTAGTAGCAGAGGGAAGCGTCAAGCACCGGGTTAGGCATAGGATTATCGGAACAACCAAGTTTTAAGAGTCTCCTGAATTTGCCGTAGTTGGATGCTGATCTAATATCCAAGGGGAGGGTGTTCCATGTGAGAGGAGCCAGTACAGAAAAACTGGCCCCTCCTAGCCTTTTGCTTCTTGTCACCGTTAGTAAATTGAGATGAGCCAATCTAAGATGGCGAGTGGGCATGTGGCGCTGAATTCTGGTCGATATAAAACCGGGGGTTTTACCATGAAGAGCCTTAAAAATCGTACAGGCTGTTTTAAAGATGGTCCTCTGGGCCACAGGGAGGCAGTGGAGCTTTTCCATCAGTGGCTTAGTGTGACAATGTCGTGGCTGGCAAAAGACCAGCCGGGCCGCCTGATTTTGCACCAATTGCAACCTGTGAATTAATCCAGTAGGGAGTCCCAAGTAGAGGGCATTTACATAGTCAATCCGCGATATCACTAGGGCGATGATAATTTGAATGACAGCTTTCCCTGTAAAATATCTGCGGACTTTCCTTATTCTTCGACTTTGGAGATGGCAAGAGGATGACACAGCTCCAATCTGTTGGTTGAGAGCCTTCATCAATGAGAATCCTTGGCTTTTCACTGCTCTCTTAGGCGTGGGGGAAAAGCCTAATTCTAAAGGCCAGAAGGAGGCGTTCCATTGGATCTAGTTTTTATTTTTCGTTACCACCACTTCAGTTTTATCGGAGTTTAACTTTAACTGATGAAAATTCATCCAGTCCCGAATATAAAGCATGGTGTTTTGAAAGAGTACCTTAGACTCTATACTGTCGTCGATTGCAAAAATTAGCTGCATGTCATCAGCATAATTAAATATTTTGACATCTTGCTTCTGAAGAGAGTGTAGTAAAGGGGGATGTAGAGGTTAAACAAGTGGGGGGACAAGGACGATCCCTGAGGCACACCACAGTCCAAGTGGACCTTGGTAGAGGGATATGGAGGAAGGGAGACTGACAATCCGATCTTTAAGAAAGGAGGTCAACCACTCAAGTGCAGTACCACCCAGTCGATCAATAAAGTATGAATGACTGTGTAAAATGCCGCTGAAAGATCCAGCAGTGCCTGTGTGGACCCATTGTCTGCATCCTTCCTCATTTTGGCCATAACAGCGAGAATGGCTGTCTCAGTGGAAAGCGCAGGCCGGAAACCGGCCTGGTGGGAGTTCAGGTAACCATTGTTTCCCTCCCTTGTATTGGTGTTATGCTCCAGACAGCTCCCAACCAAGATGATACTCGAACAAAAGGAGGGTTGATGGCCCTTCAATCAGGCCTTTGTTTTGGGTGCAGGTTTAAGTGAAAATAAGAAAGCGGCCTCCTGTTTGCAGGTTGTTGCTCCGAATACAAAGCAAACAACATGGCGATGTTGAAAGTGTCCTGATGTAAGTTTATTACCTCTGATCAAATTCAGCATATTTCACTGGGACTAGCCGGATTCTGCTCAGTAATAGCTGTCGGATCCGGTATCTGCCTGGGACCCCCTCATTTGCTGCACTGGGTATAAACATTGAAACATTTAGTGATTATTTCAGGCAGAGACGGTAAGAGTGAGTGTTAATTGTTTCCTGAAGAAAGAAGGTTGTGATGAGTTCTAAGGTTCTCCAGCAGAGTCCAAGACTGCTGAAGCAATGCCAGTGAAGGTTGCATTTTGTGCCTGTGCAGTTTTGAATCTCAGCACTTGCAGATAGATGAGATTTTGGTACTAAATGATGATCCCTCTTTATCCACCCGAGATGATGAGCAGGTTTGCTAGTTTGGGTGGCGTCTTTATGTGAATAGCTTTCTACATCTGGAAAGAGATCTTCAGTTTGATCCTGTGGGTCCCATGGATGACAGTAGATCACCTGGGGTGGGCTGGGGCAGCGAACAGATCGAATGGCTG
This sequence comes from Calotriton arnoldi, assembly GCA_963921515.1. NCBI lineage: Eukaryota > Metazoa > Chordata > Amphibia > Caudata > Salamandridae > Calotriton > Calotriton arnoldi. Next base: position 2,790,163 of record CAWUFW010001322.1, on the reverse strand, counting down.
AGATCTCTGGACAGTGTCCTAAAAGGTGATTATTACTAAGGCTGAAACGTATACAGACCTCCAGCCGCACAGAGATCGATTGTCTCAGATGCTGGGGTCACAAACCCCAGTCAAATGGATCAGATCTGGCCATGTTTCACATCTGGAGACAAGAAGCGGGCTCCTTTGCCCAACTGATCTGCTCTCATTTGTTCTTGAACTGAAGCTGGACTGTTAGGGTCCCGGCTGCACATCCCCTGGTGCTGATGCTGCAGGGTGCTGGAAAAAAGAGACAATCTTTACGCCTCCTTCCATCATTTGACTCTGTCACTGGCAGAGGGTCGGTTCAGTCACTCCGGATATGAGTATCGGGTGCCCCTCCCAGCCCTCTGTGTGAACACACAGGTGAATTCCCTGACTATCTGCAGCAATCAGAAGGTGTTCCTGGGTCCCGTGAAGCTGGCGCACTCCATTCTAATCCAAATGGTTATTTGTGTTGTCAAGGCTGAATGTTCATTTTACATTAATTAAGGTTAATGCCGGCCATCAAATAGCCCCGGCTCATCGTAAGCGGGGGCTCGAGGTATCTAGGAACTGAATTAAGTGCTCCTTTCATGAAAGGCAATCATCTTGCAATGGTGCAAATTGCTGCCTGCGGGGTTCCCATGGATACCCATCTTCTAGGCATATTGGCTTGATTCCCAGTAACAAGGAGGCATGATTCCTTCAAGATCGGCAGCAGGTTCTGGCCTACTAGTTCAGCGTGCTCCTATAAGGCGGTCGGCTGGATTGGTGCTTTCAAATCAAGGGCTCTGGCTGTCAACCCTAGAAGCATCTTAGTGTCAGTCAGAACGTGTAGTCTGATTTTTATTTCTACTTCCAAATTCACTGTGCTCGGCTTTGGGCTAGCTTTGCTTCACTTACGATCCTGTTTTAATTTGAAGTACTGTTCTGTAATTGGCAATCACTACCATCGCCCGAGGATTCCCAAAAATACATTTACCCTGTTCTCTATCTAGTTTCTTAATAGTATATTCTCCTACACTGTTTGCCACCCATGATCGTTTCCAAAGTCCAGAATGCAGCCCCCTCTCCCGCCCCCTGGGATTACTAGACAGGAAATGACGCCTACAGGTTGGGGACGAAAGGAAACAGCCCTGACTGAGGCTTGCTCGAATGAAAACTCTCAAAAAATCGAATCGCTGCTTCCTCCAGGTTGGTCTTTTTCTGACCACAAGGGTAGGCCTGGCGGGGGTGTGACATTTCCCTAGGACCCTCTGAGGTTCACTGCTGTGAGTCTCGGGATGCTGTAGTTAAGTTGCTTGGCTCTTCAAGAGCTGACAATGAGATGATACAACATTCTGTAAACGTATCTACATAAAACTCCTGGTTTATGATTTTAGCATCCAAGTCATCTAATCGTTCTCACTTTAGGGTGTCCTTCTGGGGATCTGGTACGCGCACCTTCCACAAATGTGATCTTAGGCTGAGTCTGCCTGCAGTATTACTACTGTTTCCCATCTTGCCTTGCATGTTTGTGTCCTACAACTGCTATGCTCTTAAATACTATGGATACTATGGTGTAATGTGTTCTTATTGATTTTGTTTCAGTGCACTTGTCTGCAGTTTTGTGGCTATCCCTGTGGAAGGCTTCATGGTGTGGGTGAATCTTGTGACCTTCCACCCACCTGCCAGTGTTGAATTTGTGAGTCTTGTGGGTGGGAGGTGATGTGGTTGTTGTTGCTGTTGGGTCCTTTGGAAGATGCATGCTCTTGTTTGCTGTTGTGGGTGGGAGGTTATGTGGTTGTTGTTGCTGTTGGGTCCTTTGAAAGATGCCTGCTCTTGTGTGCTGTTGTGGGTGGGAGGTGATGTGGTTGTCTATGCTGTTTGGTCCTTTGGAAGATGCATGCTCTTGTTTGCTGTTGTGGGTGGGAGGTGATGTGGTTGTCTATGCTGTTGGGTCCTTTGGAAGATGCATGCTCTTGTTTGCTGTTGTGGGTGGGAGGTGATGTGGTTGTCTATGCTGTTGGGTCCTTTGGAAGGTGCATGCTCTTATGTGCTGTTGTGGGTCGGAGGTGATGTGGTTGTTGTTACTGTTGGGTCCTTTGGAAGATGCATGCTCTTGTTTGCTGTTGTGGGTCGGAGGTGATGTGGTTGTTGTTACTGTTGGGTCCTTTGAAAGATGCCTGCTCTTGTGTGCTGTTGTGGGTGGGAGGTGATGTGGTTGTTGTTGCTGTTGGGTCCTTTGGAAGATGCATGCTCTTGTTTGCTGTTGTGGGTGGGAGGTGATGTGGTTGTCTATGCTGTTGGGTCCTTTGGAAGATGCTGCTCTTGTTTGCTGTTGTGGGTGGGAGGTGATGTGGTTGTTGTTGCTGTTGGGTCCTTTGGAAGATGCATGCTCTTGTTTGCTGTTGTGGGTGGGAGGTGATGTGGTTGTTGTTGCTGTTGGGTCCTTTGAAAGATGCCTGCACTTGTGTGCTGTTGTGGGTGGGAGGTGATGTGGTTGTCTATGCTGTTGGGTCCTTTGGAAGATGCATGCTCTTGTTTGCTGTTGTGGGTGGGAGGTGATGTGGTTGTCTATGCTGTTGAGTCCTTTGGAAGATGCATGCTCTTGTTTGCTGTTGTGGGTGGGAGGTGATGTGGTTGTCTATGCTGTTGGGTCCTTTGGAAGATGCATGCTCTTGTGTGCTGTTGTGGGTGGGAGGTGATGTGGTTGTCTATGCTGTTGGGTCCTTTGGAAGATGCATGCTCTTGTTTGCTGTTGTGGGTGGTAGGTGATGTGGTTGTCTTTGCTGTTGGGTCCTTTGGAAGATGCATGCTCTTGTTGGCTGGTTTCTATGTGAGCGAAGCGCACCTGCCTTAGCTGCGGTATAGTGTTCTGTCTTTAGAGTGGTGTTCTGGGCTAGAAGAAAAGTTTCTTCACGCTTACACCTCACGTCATGAACTGTGGGTTTAGTAGGGAACAAAATGTTGAATTTGGAGGTTGAGCTGAAGAAAGGGGGTTGAAGCGAATTGCTGAGTGGATGGCTCGAAGAGTAATTGTCTAGTTAGTATTTACTGGGTTGAGGTAGAAGGGGCAAGAAGAGCAGGAAGGATGGGAGAGGAGTGGCAGAGAGTTGGTGGGTAAGAGGAGAGACATAATCGCATGTATTTATTTGTCAGAGAGCATTTGCAAGGCCTTTGTCTGGGTCCTGGTGCAGTATCTGTTGAGGGCGCTGCTGTTTCCCACTAGTGTCCTATGGCTTCAGGTGCTGTTGTACTCTGAATAATCCAAGTTACTGCCTTTTTGTACTTGACTTTCCAAAGTTAGCTTGGGTGAGCAGTCACGGTTTATTGCCAGAGGTGTTAGGTTTGTAACTCTGATACCGTAGAGCACAAGTAAAATCATAAAACCAGTGTAAACTCAGAACTATATTTTTGATACACAAAATATATTTACCCGTTGGAACTTTAATATAAGGAACATCACTAAACAAAGTCATAGCACCTTCTGGGTTCATGATATGATCCCAAACACACTTACAGCACTTGTGCAATAAGGTGCCTTGGTATAAATAATATGGGAGCTGTTGCCGAGAACCACCAGAGATGGTGAGCCTGTTTCCAGATAAGTAGGGGTGCTGGTTGTGATAGTTATAGAAATGGTGCAGCTGGTTTTGAAGATGGTGGGGTCTGGCAAGGGGAGCCAATGGAGTTCCATCTGGGTGGGGGTGATGTGATCATATTTCTTCAGACCCTAGATGGCATGTGTTGCGGTGTGTAGGATGCCCTCATGGGGTGCTAGTGTGGAGTTTGGAAGGACACAGCAGGGCGTTGCCATCATTCAGATGTGAGAGTAGGCAGGCTTGAACAGAAGTCTTGAGACCCTCACGGGTGAGTAGCGCGCTTACAATTCCCAGATTGATTGAAGTCGCTTTCTGAAGAGAATAGACAGATGGAACCAGATCGTCTTTGTTCTTTGGCAGTGTGTTCCTTGAACGTGAGGTTGATATCCAGGGTGAATCAAAATGACTTGGCATTCAGTGAAAGTTGGGGATCAAAGCTGCCAAGGTTCGTGCCACTGAGACAGGTGTGTACTATTTTATGTTTGTTATTCTTAATAAATAACAGGAATTCTATCTTGTTTGAGTTGGGCATCAGTTAGGCACTGAACATCCAGGTCTGGAGGATAAGCAGGCAGTGTTTGAGGTGTTCATTGTCTGAAGCAGTTGAGAGTTTGAAGTAGTGTTGTGTATCATCGACATATGCATAAATCTTTATTCTGTTATCTGTGAGTAAAGAACCAATCGGCTCCATGTAGAGGTTGAGGATGACAGAGTTTGAGTTTGGTTTTGTAAGTGCTTGAGTGCCCGTGGGCGTCTTGGCTCTGCTTCTACAGCTAAGAGAAAAGCAAAGCTGATTGCAACAAAGCCCTAATACGACTAAACTTATTACTGAAAAGCCATGTTTTAAGAGCTTTTCCAAAGGAAATAAGATTTGGACTTTGGACAGGAGACAGTATAGAAGCCTGGGGGACTCTGCAGGTGATTGAGATCTTTTGGGACCGAAAGGTCTTCATGTGAACAAACTAGTATCAGTGGGGAAGGTAGGAGAACCAGTGAATCCCATTTGAGACTCTAGGGTGCATATGAGGGTGGAATAGTCGACTGTGTTGAAGGCAGCCTAGAGGTCCAGTAACAGCAGGAGGCAGGGGTCATCTGCATCTTTGGTCAAGAGGGCATTGTCTATGATATGTAAGGTGGTGGTCTTGGTACTGCAGCATGATTTGAAGCCAGACTGGTAGTCATGCAGGAGATGGTTATCATTGATGGGATCTTGGAGTTCAACATAGACAGCTTTTTCAATGATCTTGCCGAAGAATGGTAGGTTAGTGATGGGACGGTAGTTATCGAGATCATAATGGTCTAGTGTACGTTTCTTTAGGAATGGGACATCTGGCTTGTCTTGTGAGCCTCTGGGAATGAGCCTTGAGTGAGGGAGGCATTGGCAATGGTGAAAGTGCATCCCAGAGAGAGTAAATACCAACCCTTCAAGCAAGGAGGTTCCATTATGTCTGTTTCATGACCACAGAGGGGTTTCTACCAGGAACAGAGCTTGGTGCATTATGGTGTCCCCTCAAGGTTAGGACCAAGTCAGGAGAATCTCTGTTGCTGTGACCTGTCCTGAAAAAAAGAGGAAGCTGTCTCTGTGTATGGTTAGTACCAGGTCACCAACAGAAGTACAAAGAGCATGGCTGGGCACACTGGAGCCTGTGTGGACGTTGTCTTCTGAAAAGCAGCTCTCCAGTAGCCATACAGCCAAATAGGGTAGGGCCAATCTGTCAAATCTCTGCAACATTATTTGGGTTGAGGACCTGTATACACCATTGCAGAACAAAAAACGTTGTTAACCTATATCATTTTTCCCTGCGCTGTACCCTCCCTGACTTTGTAAAAGCCTGTATCGCCACATTTGAACCTGAGATGGACACACAAGCTTTTCATTTTTGCCCTGATGCCCCCCGAATGAGGTATGACACCGGGTGGACTGGGGCAACTGGCCCCAGCTCTGGTGGTTGGGGACATTTGCCTCGTGTGTCCTGATATCCATCCTACTATGGTTCTGCAAACGGAACCAAGTACACTCTACCCGCACCTCACTCTCATGGTAGCGAGGCGCGCAGTCAAGGGCTCCTCGAGGAGGTAGTGTTGGAGGCATAGACTCAGGACTGAAACAGTCAAACAATAGACACAATACTTCCCTGCCCAGTCCAGTGCGTGTTGCAATAAAAAGAAAATACTTTAATGTCACAGCAAAATGCAATATTACACAGGTTGATGGAGGCCAACCACAAGGTTGTATGATCCCACCTATGGGCTCTAGTTAATCATCACTCCACCCACACTGCCCTATTTTGGTTCTAGGGTGCCCCCCCCAATATCTACGGTAACGTTTTCGGAAATACTGCCATAGGCACAGGTGTGTGTTCACAAAGCAATCACCCCGTAGGTCAGTTCAATCAGTTCTTGAGCCAAAGAGTTCACAGTGGTAAAGGTTAGCTTCTGGGTGTCACATCTAAGCCAGGCTTTACGTGAGTGAGGCCAGTATGCCGCAGTCACCCTGCACTCATGGACTATACATTGTAACAAGGCTGTATGGCTCACTTGTGAGACTGCAATACAGCGAGGTTTACAAAGAAAGGCGGAAAAGAAGTTACCTTGATTTACTTCATGGAAGGGGAATGGTTAGATTAGACTGTGTAATAGTAATAGTCTGGGGGACTCTATTTTACATCTAGAATTTCTATCAGACAAATGAAAACGTTAATTTCTTTCTGTTGTCCCGCCATAGGGCATTTATGGAAGTCCTCGCTGCAGCTGAACGAGCATGCGTCTTGGCCCTTGCTGTGACTTCAGGCCATCGGGAGTTCACTCAGCCGGATGTGCTCGTTTCATTAGACGATCTACTTCCGCTACAAGGCTCCTCTGCAGGGCTCGACCCCCTTTTCTTTATCTGCTGCCCCTTGAAGGGGAAAAGTAAGATTACTGAACACCTCCAGGTCGCAGTGATCTAGTTATGAACAGTCTACATGTCTGGAGACACAAACAAACCCTAGAGCAAAGGTTTTTAAATGGCTGCGTGTTTTTACTTTGCAAATCCTTGTTCAGTCGTCTGCAAATGTGAGGGTGTAGTGAATACTGCATAACGCGTGATTTGTCATATTTACTAGTGGTGTAAAACCTTATTGGTAGACCCTTAAATAAGACGAGCTCGGTTTCAAGTCACAATGACACCGGCTCTGGGATGTTAGATGCTAACTTCAGAGCCAGACGAAGCACACAACACCCTTTGTGAACTAGTTACTTTAGCATAGAGGCAGCGATTGTGTTACAAATCACTCCTCTCCTCTGCTGCAGAAACTCAATGCGATCAGCTGCGTTTGAGTTAAAGTCACTCATCGATCACTGATGTGATGCAATGGCCAAGATCATTGACCATCTTGTGCCGCTCTCAAGGAAGAGGCTAAAAACTCCAAAACCAAAGAAATGGTTCTTGTGATAGGCACGCCTGTGTTACACTTGAGAGTAAAAGCTTTTCTGCCAAGGCTCGACCCAGTACCCCACAGTATTCCTCGGGACGCACATATTTGAGAATGAGGAAAGGCAGGCAAGGAGAATTATGGCTCATAGCACGCATCCGACTGAAGCCGCCAAGAGAAGTTGGGCGGGTCGCTAGGGCAGGCGAGTTTACACATTTGGCCGGGAGGGGGATAAGTAGGACAGAGAATCGGTTGCCCGAGCCAAAAATCAGTGACCACGAGAAGAGCAGGGTTTTGGTACACCACAGTTGCTGGGAGAGCACCGAACCAAACAGCCATACTATTTTTTGCCAACAGGAAAGGGAGGTGTGAGAGGTTTTTAAAGGAGGTGGAGCCGGTGACACCCTTTAAAGAACAAAAGCCAATCAGACAATATCAAGGAAAGGAAGTAGAAGGGTCAGGAGAGCCAATCCAAGAGAAGAGTCAGGTGTTTATGAGGGGCCATCCCTAAGCAGCCCTTTAAACATCTGGAAGCAGAGGAAAAGGGTGAAGAGCCTTTACAGTAGAAAACTTTCCCCCAGCTAAGAAAACAGGTCCAAACAGGAAAAAGAGGTACAATTAAATAGTGATGGTTAGAGGAGAGAGAACCTTTCCAGCAGGAGACTCCTTCCTTTTTGTCTCTTACCCAGGAGCGGGGACCTTTTCATTCACAGGACTAGGGAATGCAAAACTCCACCCTAAGCCCCTTCAGTAGAGAAAGTCCAAAAGCCCTGAGCTATTTGTAACTAAAGCCAGACCTGGAAGGAGATGAAGTAATATCCCTCAGAAGGGAAATACAGGGGGAGAATTTTTAGGATTAAAAGACTGTGATCCTTTTATAGAGGGGATTCCTAAAGAGAATGGACTGATGATATCAATTGTAATTTATATATCAAGTAAATGTCACCATAACACTAAAATCATTCCCACTGTTTTCCTTGCTTCTCAGTACTCAGAGATAAGCAAGGAGGAGAAAGCTCTCGGATCCACTGAAGGTGTCTGTCTTCAGAGTCCCTCTCAGAAACATCTTGAAGCGCTTCACGGTGCATGCAAACAATGCAGGAAACTAACGTATGGAGCAAAAACTGAATGCCCCAAGGCTTGAAGGACTTTCAACCAAAAATTACTCAAAGAGCTGTTCGGGGTCTTGAAAAAGAACATTGACACTCCTATCCCACCAGCCAGTCTTTGAGGAAACAATAAAGGACATTGGACTACCCCTCATCCACCTGAAACAGAGCCTGATCAAAATACCACTAACCTGAAACTGATTTTCATATGGTCACCAAATGTGGACTTATTGGCATTATTGTGAAGACCATCTTTCTGACACTCTCTTCCAATACTCACTAACTTTCTGAAAGCTAATATCCCCTCCCATGCTCCCAATGGATCAAGCAGGGCAAGTCTTCTGGTCATGGACAGTAAGGGACTATCTAACAATGGGGCATGTCACAGCCCTGCTATAAACAAGCCAGTGCAAACCCAAAAGAGCTGAACAGCTTCTCTGCCAAATAGGCAGATACCCTTCCTTGCCAAAACCAAATTTGTGTTGAATTCAACATAAGAAATGTATCACTGAAAAGTAACTTCTCTATGATTTCTGTTCAGGCTTTTGAGCTGACTGAAGCCGTCTCTGAGGCCTTATCTCCCCTCCTCCTTTCCCCATCCCAAAGCAAACATGACTCAACTAACTCAGCAAGTTTGACTGCAAGTCTTCCAACTTTGATTTGCTAAGTCCCTGGCATTTATGTCAAACAAAACCCTGAACCCCTGGCTCACTAAAATTGCCTATGTAAAGGACTACTGCATCAGAACAGACGTCACCCAGCAATTAAACCTTTCATTCCTGGGATGAGGTTAAGTTGGTTGAACTGTCCTGGGTGCTATCCAGTGCTGTCTAGGATTGACTATAGAAACTCCCTACTAACAGGTATCCCCGGGCTCCACTTGGCCACCCTGAAGACTGGCCACTTTAATGTCCGATTACATATTGCATCTTATGATCACCTTCAAATGGCTACCTTTTGAACCCTGTACCCCGTACCCCTGTGCAGTCTTGAATTCAGAATTTCCTGACCCACAAAATCACCATCTCAGGGGGGATATGCTTCCTGTGAATCTCTGACAATTCCGTCTTGTAACCTAGCCCTTAAGATGAAATTATTTCTTAAAAACATCATCTTAGGAAATGCATCTAAGTTTTGGACCTGAACCCCTGCCCAATCCTGACTGTATATTAAAAAAAGAGCAGACATGCCTCCTATTTCAATAGCACTGCAGCCTTTAACTCCTCATACAAGCCTGTCATTACTGTTTCTTCCAATGCTCCAGATCTCTCCACCTAATCCAGTTGTTAGTTCCTTGATGCCACTTTTGCATTATCACTGCTAAAGTACATATGGGTACTCTCTTGTCTATGCTACACTAGTTTTCTATTAGTATAGGCTTTAGGTTTTTTCAAATTCGAACTCCTGATGTAAATGTTTACAGGAAATCCACCTCTCTGCTTGGTCACTCCTGATTTTTCACCTTTTGGTGGACCCTACATTTTTGCTGTTTTTTTTTTTTAATTCAATGCTCTTTACCCAAGCTAACCAGTAGTAAAGTGCCTGTGCCCCCAGTTTAAACATGGCCGAATTGGCATACTCCTAATTGTTATATTTTACTTGCCTGTAAGTCCTTAGTATATGGTACATAATGTACCCAGGGCTTGGATGTTAAAAGCCACCATTGACTGCAACACCTATTGTGCCTTCTGCTACAGTGTCAGTGCAAACATGGCTTTAGGCCTGCCATTGTTGCCTGACTGTAACAGTGAAAAAACTGTGATTCGTCCTGCCAAAATAAACCCTTTCGAGGGGTCAAAACCTTCCTTTTTAATATTAATAAGTCCATCTATGTAGGCCTTTTAGTCCATAAGGTAGGGTGAATGGTATTTAAAAGTAGGACATATAAAAATGTAATGTTCACATGTCCTTACAATGCCTAGCACCCAAAAGCCATTTTTCACTGTGGCAGGCTTAACTGTCCTATGTAGACTACAGTAGACTACAGATTAAAATCCTAATACTGTATCTTTTGAATGGGACTACCTAGAAAAATAATGAAACAGCTATTTTACTAGTGATTAAAAATCGAATTCAATTGGGAAGTCAGATTTTTTATAAATATTAAGAAAAAGTATCTTTTAGAAAGTTACCTTTTCCCTGCCTTATGTTCCCGGAGGCCAATTTGCATTCTGCTCCTCAGCTTCTCCCAGCCAGTGATAACATTTGAATAGGTGTGAAATCTCTCTCGCTCTCTCCATATATCTATATATAGTCCTTTGTCTATCTTTTAAGGCACATAGTTAGGACAAGATGTCCCTGATTTATATATTGTGACCAATGCCCAATGGGGCTGAATTTATTTTAATCCTACTTTAAGTTGTTGTGTTTATGCGCGACAGGACTTGTTTTGTACAACCATGTTAATGGTAATTATTGTATTTTTCATTATGAGACCTGCATTGAAAACATGCTCTAAAATGGCCAACAGTTATATTCCAAGACACATTGCATAGAGATTGCCTCTTTCTATGACTATTATGTGTACAACTTTATTTAATACTTGATTTGTGAACAAAGCGGCGTCGTGAACAAGGCTTTCGAGCTGAAACGGGAGACGTTGTCTGCCTTTGCTTTAAGAAAAATTAAAAGAATTCCGTTTCCACGGAGTGCCGTCTCCTCGTTTATTCTGTTGGAGCTGCTTTGTATATATATATATATATATATATATATATATTTCAAACGCTCGTTTCCAAGTTCTTCGTGAAAATAACGAGAGTGGACCCAATTCGGTACATTTAAGTGTTTATTTAGCGCTCCACCAAGCCGCCATAACGCGTTTCGGCCGTTGCCAGCCTTGATCATATATATATAATATTTGGTATGGTGAACGGAATCAATAGCTGCAGAATCAGAATTGTAAATAGATTAAATTAATTAATAAAAAGCAATCTACAAAACAGTGACTATAAAAGGAACAGTATCAGTCATTATTGTTGAATTATCAGTAACAATAGAAAAAGAAACAAATTGTTTTTAATCAACACAGAGGCACTAAGGCACTTTAAACACCCTAAGACTAGATTAAGCACATTAGCACTTTAAGGTGGTCGTTTTGCACAAATAAATAAACCGGTAAAACAATACCCAAAGATTTAGTGAATTTGAAGAACGTGGTATTAAAACACCGTGGGTAAGAATGTATTTTACAGCTATATTCACATACATCGTTTTAAGGATGTCTTTACCTACGAACTAATTTCCATAAATCAAATTGGGAACAATCATGAGTTACATACAATTCTAACAAAATGTTCATGGTTTTAAAATATTTATTCAAAATATTTATTAACGATGTTCAAATTTGTCAAATGTGTTTATAATGTATTGTTTCTGTAATGTATTCTGGTTTCCTTTATGTCTATGACTGCATACTGTTTGCACGTTGCACGGAGCACTTGTCACTTTAAAAATAAAAGGCTGAAGCCGCAGCGTTTGTCATGTGATCAAGGCTCGTTCTGAGCCAAAACGCCTAATGGCTGCATCGCAATAAAATAATTTATGCACTTACCTGGTGGTCCGTGCCCATGTGTAGGAAGAATCTGGGGAAAACAACGGAATCTATGATATATATATATACACGTGTGAGCAAGGCGTAACTGCCGAAACGCGTTGCGTTAGAGTGGAATAAACTTCCTGAACTTCAATTGAATGGTGTCCTGAGAGTGCACTTATTTCGCGACGCGAAACGAACTTGGTTATATATATATATATATATATATATATGATCGCTAGTGGCAAAGAACTCAAAAGATGCTTGAACAATTACAGGACTCCAGGCGCTCTCAGCAAAGATGAGTTCAAATTTCTGAACAATGAATTTCCTGTATTACCAATTCTGTACTTCCTGCCTAAAGTACACAAGGAAACATCGCCGGTACCTGGCAGGCCTATTATATCGGCACGCAAAAGCCTTTGCGAAAACATATAGAAATATGTGGATTATTTCTTACAAGAGCACGTCACCAAACTACCTACATACTTGAGAGACTAGCGATTTCCTGCTTAAAATCAAAAACATTCCGTGGTCACCAGACTGTATCCTGATGTCCCTCGACATAACTTCGCTCTACCCGAGCATCCTTCACCCTGATGGACTGAATGCATGCCGTGAATTTTTGACCAAACGACCTATTCACTGTTATAAACATAATGAGCTCATCATGTTTCATATTGAGTGGTGCCTACAGCATAACTATTTTATGTTTAACAACAAGATATACCAGCAGCTCAGGGGTGTGGCTATGGGGGCCTGCTTTTCCCCCAGCTACGCCTGCCTTCATGTGGGCTTGTGGGAGGAGCGGGTCCTCCAGGTCACGCACTCTGAAGCCTGGTCCAACAACATTATTTGCTGGCTACGTTACATAGACGATATTTTTGTGGTATGGAGGGGTTCTATGGACAGTGCTAAATCATTTATCAATGATATCAACAGTAATGATTTAAATTTGGAGTTCAATGCCACCATCAGCACTGACACTGTAGAATTTTTAAATGTAAAAATTTATGTTTCAGACAACACACTACAGTCCACCCTCCATAGAAAAATCACTGCAGGTAATTTTACCCTTCACGCCACCAGATCTGATAGAGACTACTAGCCGCAGATTCCTTAACGTAGAATTATCCCCAGGCGTGAGACTGGACCCGGAAAACTTTCTTTGCCCCAGCATCTCTGCGCGCCGGGGGGCGGTACCACGCGACTCCGCCCTGACGTCCGCGGGCGTGACGTCAGCGAGGTCACATAAGCCCCAGCCCGGCGCGCTGACATCAGTTTCCTTCTTTTCCGCGTGCAACGCGGATCCGGAACCGTGTCCCTGGCCTGTTTTCAGGCCTTCTTTTCACGCTTTTGCTTTGTGGAACAGTGTGCGAATGCCTTCGGGCTTCAAGACGTGTTCTTCTTGTGCGCATCAGATGTCGGCGACGGACCCTCACCCTATTTGCATGTGGTGTTTGGGCGAGCACCATGATTCTACGGACTGCGACGCTTGCCAGCATCTGAAGCCGAAGTCCTGGCGGGAGCGCCGGATGAAACTCCTTTCGGCCCGCTTGTCCAGATCGGTGTCGTCACCGCGTCCGTCCCCTGCGGAAGGGTTCAAGAACCGCCGATTCCGCTTCCGACATCGTCCTTCACCGAGGCCCCAGGGGCGTCGCTCGCCCGCCAGTAAGTCTTATAACTTGTCCCCGAGGCCTGGTCCCCGTTCTGCGGAGGGCGCGGGTTCTCCTCGGGACATTCGGCCTCGTTCGTCGCCACCCTACCCGCCGTTTCCTGGCGTTGGGGCGACGAGGGCCCAAATGGAGGCCTATGCTGCGGCTCTGCAGGCTTCCTTGGCCCCTCCTCCTCCTCTTCCTGAGACGTCCGCGGATCCCTTGCCACGTGCGGGGCCTTCCGCGGAGTCGCCAGGGGCTCCGGCCCCGGCGGGTTCGGTTCCAGATTTTTGGGGTGTGGTGTCGTCAAGGTGCAGCCCTACGGGGTTCCCCTCTTCGGACCACGGCGCCTCTGCCTCGCCGCAAACCCCCGAGGGGGTCCCTGTGGTGTCGCAGGAGGTCGCCGGGACTCGCGGTTAGTCCCCCTCGGTCCTCTGGGCAGGCGGCGGCCTTGCCAGAGGCCGAGTCGACGCCGCTCAGGCGCCGACGGCTGCCGGCCCTGGCGGCACCGCGGGTGCTGGCTAGGGGCCGGGGCGCTTCCCCGGGTCCCTCTCGGCCCTCTGCGCAGGCGGCTGCCTCGTCGGAGGTCGAGTCGGCGCCTTTTCGGCGCCGTTCTTTAGCCGCCCCGGCTCCGACCCCGCCCCATTCTCCTACGGCGCCAGTGGTGGTGGGGGTCGACTCTGCGACCCGGTCACAGCACCGGCGCCGGTCGACCTCGCACCGGCGCCTGTGGCGGACTCCACGGCGCCGTGCCGGCGTCGGGTCGTCGACTCGTCTCCAGAGGTCCCCTCCTCTACGGATGTTTGTCACCTTTTTGTCTCCTCTTCCCCGGAGACGGGACGCCGCGCCGTTGCTTTTTCCCCGGCGTCTTCCAGGGAGGGCTCTTCGCCGTCCACGCGATCTCGGCCTTCCTCGGAGGCACCTCAGGCCCCCCACTCGTCCGTGGATCCTCCGCCATTCAGGGGCTGGCCGTTTTTTCCTCCAGCTGGACTCTGGGATGGCCAGCTTAGTTTACAGCCATCGCCCACGGAGGAATTGCTCTCTCCCCCACGACGCCCTACGGAGGCGGGTGCAGCTTTTGTCCGGGCCATTTCCACGGCCGCTGGCATTTTGCGCATGGGCGACCCCGGCACCCCATTCCCTACGGACCATTTGTTAGAGGTTCTTCATCAGGGCTCTGGTGGACGGGAGCTGCTTCTTCCATTCGAAGCTTCGCTCCATACTTCTCTTCTGGGGGCCTGGGGGCGTCCTGCCACGGGTGATCCCGTGCCTCAGCCGCTCCTCCATCGCCATCGACCTGCTCCGCACGATCCAGTCTGCCTTTCTTTCCACCCTTCTACCCAGGTTCCTCTTCTGCAAACTGCTTTTCCTTCCTTGCCCTTGGTGTTGTTTCCTCCGTCACGGGAGGCCCAGTGGTTGGATTCGTGGGGGCGTAACATCTTCGCTTCCTCTAGTGCTGCTTTGCGAGCGCTCAACACACTTTGTGTGTTGGCCAGGGCCACTTCCAGTCGGTGGGATTCTGTGGAGTCCCTTCTGTCTGGTGCCTCCCCCGAAGGTGTCCGCGCTGCTCTGCGGCCCCATGTGTTGGATGGCCGGGAGTTGGCCGAGTTTATTCTTCATTCAGCCTTAGATGTTTCTGATGCTCTCGGCCGCGCTATGGCAAGTTCAGTAGCTCTCCGTCGCCATGCTTGGTTGAGGGATGGCGTTTTTCCGGAGAATATTAGGGAGCGTCTGGTTGACCTGCCTTTTGATGGGGTTCTTTTGTTTAACACCCATGCGGACTCCGCCATTCAGCGGCTTCTTGCGGGGCTTCGGCCTCCCCCCCCTCCGTAAACTTGGCTTGTCGGTCCTCTGGTGCTTTATGGGGGGCGTTATCCCACCTTTTTCGGGGGTCTAGTGCTTCAATTGGCCCGGTTGAGTGTTCCGTGTGGTTTGGCGTGCCTTCGGGGTAATTAGGTTGGCCCCTCTGTACTGTTGGCTGCTGGTACAGCCCCCTTTTGGCTTTTGTGGTTTTTTGGTGGTTGATAAACTCGTATAGGTCCTCAGGTTGGGCCTTCTGTGTCTTTTTTGGCTGATTGGCAAGCCGTCTGTGGTTTTACCCGCAGGTCCTTTATGTTCTTGTCCTCTGCTGCGGAATTTTTTCCTAAGAGGTGTTCCCATGTTTTCCTTGGGACGTATCATGCCCAAAGTGGGGTACTTGTAGCTATTACATAGCTCTGTCCTGCGCTGGGGAGGTGTGGTTGCCCTTTTTCAGGTTCCTTGCCTTTCCTGGCATCACTGTATACCGCTGGTGCGGTGTCTTTTGCCTTTGTCTTGGTGCAGCTTGCGCAACTCCAGCGTCTGTCATTCTCAGTGTTCGCTACATCGTTAGACCAGCCTGGCATAATGTCTACGGCATCGTGTTGTGGCGTTTCCGCCTTCCTGTCCGGCGTTTCGACCTGGTCCTCTGTCTGGTGTTCCAGGGGGGCTAGGTTTCTTCTGGTTTTCCTGTGTTCTGGTTGCCGGCTGGTCCGTCCTCCGTGTCTCTCCTCTTTCTCTTCTGGCTGGTCCCACTTCTTTTCGTGGGCCGGTGTGTGTCTCTGGCACGGCCCCCCTTGGGGATTGTTCTGGATTTCCCTGGCCGCTGTCCCCGGCTTGCGCCTGGCTTGTTCTGGGTGCACTGCTCCATGGTGTGGCCAGCCGCCGGCTGCGCATGTCTGCTTGTTCTGGTCCACCGCCGTGGCCCTTGGTGTGTTCCCTTGTGCCCCTGCCACTTGTTCTGCTGGGGCTTTGCGCAACTGTGCCTTTCTTCTTCGCCTGCGCTTTTTGGCTGTGGAGCCGCTCCTGCCTTGTCCGCTGCCTTGAGGCTGATGCCTGTTCCGCTGCCCCCTATCGCTGTGTCTGTGTTTTCCTACGGCGGGCTCTGCCTCCGGTTCTACCTCTTCTCCCTGGAGTTTGGGGTGGTTCTTTTCTTCCTTGGTGCTCCTCTGGCGCTGTCTGCCCCTACGGGGTTTTCTGGCGGTTGTACCTTGGATGGGCTTGGGTTCTCCTGGCCTTCCCTTCGCCTCGTTCTTGCTTACTTCTGCTTGGTGAGGGCTGGGCCGCCCTTCTTGTCCCTGTGACACATCCCCTGCTGGGGCCCTGTGTTTCTTCCTACTGGGGAGGTTCTCTCGCAGGCCCTCCTCCCCTCTTGGCATGGCTAGGGTATCTATTCTACGTTAAGGAATCTGCGGCTAGTAGTCTCTATCAGATGTACAAGTTACTTAACTTTGGTAACGATGTAGCTGGTAGAGACGATTCTAGCCGCAGATTCCTTCACGACCCGCCCTTCCTCCCCGTTCTGCGAGGACCTTCAGTTTGGTTTTCTGCACTCGCCTCCCTCCGGGTGGCTTGTCTTCTGTGGGTGTCTGCTTCGTCTCCTCCCGGACAGGATGCTTCGTTCTGCTGATTGTTCCACCCCTTCCTTTATGATACAAGGTCGGTTGGTTCATGTGTGCTTCTGCATCCCTCCACTCTGGTTTTTTCTCCAGTGTAGGGGCCTACTTTTACTCTTCTCCCTTTTACTTGCAGTTCTCTGCGTTGTTTTTTTTTTTGCTTGTACCTCGGCCCTTTCGTTCCTTTCAGGGGATACGGCCCCCCCTTGATGGTGTCGTCTGGGGGTGAATTGCTGTTACTCCTCCGTTCCGGGCTTGTTGCCCCTTCACTGTTGTGGATTGTGCTTGCAGATTCTCTCTCTCTCTTCTGCTATAGCGTTTTTCACATGTGTTCTGCCTCCAGGGGGTATGTCGCCTTAGCTTGCAAGGTTGTTCCTCAGAGCGGTGCTCTGCTCTTTCCCTGCTATCGCTTTCGCTGATATGGCTTTTTGGTACCTTAGTGCTTGGCACTTTTCCAATTGGTGCTGTTCCTCACCTTTCGTTTCTCTCGTTTTTCACTGATTTTTCGCACACTGTTCCCATAATCTCCACAATTTTGTTTGTGATGGCTCTGCGTTGTGGCGCGGAAAAGTTCTCAGAAGAAAACTGATGTCAGCGCGCCGGGGTGGGGCTTATGTGACCTCGCTGACATCACGCCCACGGACGACGTCAGGGCGGAGTCGCGTGGTACCGCCCCCCGGCGCGCAGAGATGCTAGGGCAAAGAAAGTTTTCCGGGTCCAGTCTCACGCCTGGGGATAATTCTACGTTAAGGAATCTGCGGCTAGAATCGTCTCTACCAGATACATCGTTACCGAAGGTAAGTAACTTGTACTTTTCACCCAAAACATCTTATAGCTAGCATTCCATACGGAGAAATGCTGCGCTTGCGCAGAATCTGCAGCAATCCCACAGACCGAGCCAAATGCCAATTGGAGTCTGAATTGAGATTCAAAGCCAGGGATTACACTGATAAGACTATCACTGCTGCAATCACCAAAGCCAATTCATTTCCCAGAGAGCTGTTACTACAGAACACATCCGCAGAGACCACTGTTGATACAGACACTCAAGCGGACCTGGCCACTAAGGGATATGTAACTACACGCCTCATCATGACTCACAACACTGAGTCAAGAGCACTCAAATCCATTTTCAACAAACACTGGGGCATTATCAAAACAGACTCCACACTAGGACCCATAGTTGCCCCTAGGCCTGACATCACCTACAGGAGAGCCTGGTCCATGCATGACACTATAGTCAGAAACAGCCCTGAAATAACCAATACCACCAATTGGTTAACTAATGTTAAAGGTTTTAGTAAATGCAGCAGTTGCAGGGCCTGCAGATTTGGAGTTAACACCACCCAAATCTCGGCAGAATTCAGCAGCAAACCCATAATGATACAACAGAAACTCACATGCAGAACAGAATTCGCAGTGTACATTCTTACTTGCAGGTGCGTACTAAAATATGTAGGGAGCACTAAGCTCCAAGTGCACCTACGGATTTTGCAACACATCAGAGCCATTGTCAACAGTGACCCGACATACCCTGTCGCCAGCCACTTCAAAGAGACACACCAGAACAACTTAGACCACCTTAAATACTGCGTCATTGATAGCATTCCACCACTCAGACGGGGTGGCAACAGAGAGAAATTGTTGAGACAACTGGAGTCGAAATACATAATAGAACTCAACACTAAGGCCCCGGCAGGATTAAACATCAGTGAAGACCTTTATAACTTTTTATAACTTCTTATAGTGTCCTTCTACAATATTCACTCCAGTCTTGCGCTCTGAGAATTTCGCCAATATGACATTTTTTAGAAGTCGGCTGACTTTAAGTTAGATGTCCAGTTTTTAATCCACTACAAACACAGTTTTTAACTATTCTGCTCCAATCTCGCCTATTCCTTTAGCGACTGTTTGGGTTTTTGTCTTCACCACATCTCACGGCACCAACACTAAGTTTTCCCACTATTATGCACTCATCTTTAACTTTACCCATAAGTGACTGCACTGTATAGCATTTTTTCACTTATTTGACATATTGTTTGGCAGTTGACTCGATTTCCATACATCAGGCTCAGCCCTCAACATGTTAAGATTAAACACCAGCAACATCTAGGCCCTTCGTCCGCACCAGCACTAAGCTTACAATATACAACCGCATTAGTTGCGAGCTGACAGATACAGAGACTTTGGCATTGGCTTCCACACGCTTTTACTAACATGAATGGGTTTTATACATTGTTCCCCTCCTAGTTACGATGGTACACCGGATTCCTCCCACATTTAATTGTGCCACATGGCATTCATGGTTTCTAGGATGTATTCACACACCCACGATTAATGAGGAATATCGTTTAATTTTGTTTTCCATCAGACATAATTTGGGAGACTTCAAACCCAATTCTTGCATTTATTTAGCATTTGTTTTATCTTTTATAATGCAGCCAGCACCGCCATTACATGAGCTTACCTTCTAGTCTGCCACACACAACTGATGTTACAGAACATATGGCCATTTACACCTACATATAGAGGGGTAGTCTTTTCTCTATGCCTGCTACCAAAACTGCTTGTCATTGCTGCGCCTAGTCATCACTGTATGATAAGATGTTTTACTACATGCTGCAAAAGTGTAACATTTTCTGCCTTGTCACTATGAACATAGTAAAGTCACTCATGTCACTATAAATTGTATGCCTCTCACCTTAGCGCACTATGTGATCAAGACCACAGGCTTGTGGTCGAAACGCGTCATCCTGACATGCTAAGACAATAAATTCTCTTTATTGCATCTTCAACTGGAGTCTGTGCCCTTGTTTGGCCCACCGTGGTCGTTCTTTGGGATCCTGGTTTCATATATATACATATATATATGTGTATATATATGTGTATATGTATATATATCACCCAACTCCTCATAAAGGACCAGGATCGCTCTCCGCAATGCCGAATATCAAAATTTATTTGCTTAGGTTTCAAACAACAACAACAAAGTTCATGATCAACGTTTCGGTCTCACGAGACCTTGATCGTGAGCAAGGTCTCGTGAGGAGACCGAAACGTTGATAAATTTTGATATTCGGCATTGCGGAGAGCGATCCTGGTCCTTTATGAGGAGTTGGGTGATATGTAGCGGTTGGGCTCGACCGCGAGGATTTCGCACTAACTACAGAGCGCCTGAACCCGACGTAAATTGAGCCTACGGAGTTGAATATGTATATATATATATATATATATATATAAGTGTGTATATATATGTGTGTATATATATATATATATGGTGGTGGTCCCCGGGGCCGTATATTGCAAGGGAGGGGGGCCACGCAGCCTCCCTCCCATTCTTTAATATGTATTTGGCCCCAGGTTGGTGGTGGTCCCCAGAGCATATGTAAACCCGTGGCCTGTGCTATTTAAAGGAAGGAGTGACTGCACGGCACCCCTCCTGGAGGCATTAATGACCCTTGGGACCACCACCTCACCAGGACCGACTCCTGCTATCTCCCGAGGTGCCCACCCTCGGGAGATAGAAGTTTGCTTTTGCTTGGTGGGAGCTGTGCGAGAGCAAACATTCAGTTGCCAGCAAGCGGGAGTTGTGAAACTGCTTCCGCTTGCTGGGAGCGGAGTTTTGATCTGTTTCCCTGTCCGCTGTCATTCGGGCAAGGAAACAGATGAAAGAATTGCTTCCACACGTAGGGAGGTGCATATTTAGCAGCTCCCTGCGTGCGGGAGCAATGCCAGCTCCCACAGTAGGCGGGGAGCCGGTTCGGACTGTGGGGGCATTAAGGCTTCCCCCGCGGTCCCCATCAAAGCACACTGGCTGCCCTGGGTGGGGCCAGGGCACCCAGGTAGATGTGGCCGGGTCCCGGTGAATGGGTTCCCTGTGGCCGAAATCAGCCCCTCCCCCATTGCACAAAAGGGAAAACAGAAGGCAGAAAACCTAGCAAAAAAGGTAAAACTGAGCAGAAGAGGGCAAAACAGGGCAGAAAAATTAGCAGGAAGGCAAAACGGAGAGCACAAAAATGAGCAGAAAAAGCAAAATAGAAAACAAAAAAACAGGCAGAAAAGACAAAACAGAGCAGAAGATGGAAAAACAGCGAAGAAAAAAACGAGCAGAAAAGGCAAAATGGAGCTCAGAAAAACAAGCCAAAAAGGCAAAACAGAGGGAAGAAAAATGAGCAGAAAAAGCAAAATGGAGGGCAGAAAAATGAGCAGGAAAGGCAAAACAGCAGAAGAGGGCAAAACAGGGCAGAAAAACGAGCAGAAAAGGCAAAATGGAGAGAAGAAAAAGCAAAACAGAGGGCAGAAAAATGAGCAGGAAAAGTCAAAATGGAGGGCAGAAAAATGAGCAGAAAAGGCAAAACAGAGCAGAAAAGGGCAAAACAGAGGGCAGAAAACTAAGCAGAAGAGGCAAAACAGGGTAGAAAAACGAGCAGGAAAAGCAAAGCAGAGGGCAGAAAAACTAGCAGAAGAGACAAAACAGAGCAGAAGATGGCAAAACAGAGGGCAGAAAAACTGGCAGAAAAAGGCAAAACAGAGGGCAGAAAAACTGGCAGGAAAAGGCAAAACAGAGGGCAGAAAAATGAGCGGAAAAGTCAAAACAGAGGAAGAAACGAGCTGAGGCGGCATAAACAGAGGGCAGCAGGTACACAGTCAGCAGAGGGTAGCAGACTGTGCGCAAGCTGGAGAGAACTATCGCAGGGGGAGCTGGCATGAGCACCTCCTTAATTTTTACAGAAATTAAACCTCAACAGGAGACACATATATAAACATAGCAGGTGCCCCAATTGAAGATCCACTTCTCTAAAGGACAAATCATCCTGACGTCCTGGGCTTGACAAAGGCAAAGTAAATGTGTTTTGCAGGGCAATTCCATATTGATCGAGGATATGAAATGCTTCCTGGAGGTGAATGCATCGTTGATCTATTGGAGCGCAATGTGTAGTGACTGTGACAAGTGGGTTCTTTCTTGTCCTTACCTGGTGAGAGCAGTCCATGGTTCTCACTTTAAATTACTGCGAGTATACAAATGTGCAAAATCACCTAAAGCTCCCCTCATTTGGCCCCACCATCTCAACCTTAGTAGTATGCAAAGGTCTTCCCACCTTTTGCCAGGATGATGGGCAGCTTACCAAAAGGCCCTCAGCTCACTGACCATACCATGCACAGTTTTCCTATCAATAATTTCACTGCAAATGTTGCAGTGATATTATCAAAGATGTAATAGAAGTGTTCATGAGTGATGTAATATGTGGGGTAATTAGAAGTGCATGGCGAGGGCACGCGTTATAGTTACCTTAGGGCACGAGTTAGTTACTTGAGATAACTGGTGAATTTCATTGGTTTTTAAAGTTTAAAATGTTAACTTGTTACTGAGCATTTCACCCAAGAACAATGTTACTTTAACCTTTATTTTTTCTGTGAATTTCTTTATTTCTTTCTTCTTCTAACGTAAGGTAATATTTAATTACCATACATAGGGGGTTGCTGCGCATAGCTTTTGGCCGTGCGCTTTAGGGGGTTCGCCAACGGCCTGCGGCCAGGTCCTGTTGCCATCCCCATAAAGGCAGCCAACCCCCACACTGTGCAGGGCCTTGGGTCGTGCATGGCAGGGAGTTGGCCAACCCCCCACATGCAGCCAACCCCACGCTGCGCATGGCCTTCCATCATGCGTGGCAGGGGAGTTGGCCACAGGGCCTGGCCCTGGGGACCCCATCCCCCAGGGCCTTTTTATTTAAAAGGGAGGGGAGCCGCAGGGTCCCCCTCCCTGAACCTATTTTGGCCCTAGGGACCCCATCGCCCATGGGCCATATGTATTTTAAAGGGGAGGGGGGCCATTTAGCCCGCCTCCCCAAGCCTCATTAGGCCCTGGCGACCACATCCTCCAAGGCCTTATTTATTTTAAAGGGGAAGGGGGCCGTGTTGCCCCTCCTTGAGCCTTATTAGGCCCTGGGGACCCCAGCCCCAGGGTGGTTTATATCCCCAGGGCCGTTAATTTTAATTAAAAGAGAGGGGGGCCATTTGGCCCTCCTTCCCGAGCCTTGTTAGGCCCTGGGGACCCCATCCTGGGCTGGAGCAATTTTTGTTTCTGTTCGCATCAGTGTGGGCAGGGAAACAGATCAAAAGTCTCCTCCCAGCCAGCAGAACCATTTTCAAAGCTTCCGCCAACTGGGAGCAGACTTTGTGTTTACTTCTGCATGGCAGGAGGTTCAAAAATGCTCCCACCAAGCGGGAGCAATCACGGGTTTCCCTGCCTGCGCTGGTGTGGGCAGGGAAGCCTCTATGTCCCGAGGGTGGGCTCCCCAGGATATAGCTTGTGATCCGGCACCGGGGGTTGGGGTCTCCTAGGCCATTAATGGCTCAGGGATGGGGGTGTCACATGGCCCCCCTCCCTTTTCAAAAGTTTAGCGGCCATGGGGATGGGGTCCCTGGGACTTTTAGAGGTCCGAGGGAGGGGGCAAAAATACAGTAGGCCCTGGGTAATCGGTTCCTTGGGGTCGATATGGCCTAGGTAGGGGGGGCCGTGCACCCCCTCCTCTAAAACAGACTTTTGGGCCCCAGAGGATTGGGTCCCCAGGACTGCAAGTGGCTCTGGGAGAGGGGCCGCGCACCTCCCTCCCCTGAAAAATTGTTAGGTCCCCGGGGGATGGGGTCCCTGGGGCTGAAAACAGCCTGTTAAGGGGGCTGCATGACCCTTCCCCCTAAAAAAAGACATCAGGGCTTGGGGAAGCAGCTCCCGGGGCCGAAATCACTCTGGGGAGGAGGGCCACACCTCGTTCCCCCAAGCCTGGCCCACCCCGGGGGGTTTTGAATAAACAAGCGCAGGAGAAAGCACTTTTTTTTTACTTTGCTGCGGATAGGTGGATCCTCTGTGAATTCGCTGCATAATTTGTTTTAAAAAACATTTTTGGTCCCAGACCTAAGTGGTCAGGGTATCCCTACCCTGCCCACTTATGTCTTTTTTTTATTTTTATTTTGTTTAGGATTTGGGACTAAGTCCAAAGTCCTAAGATGGCTGCCACCACTTCCTAGTTGAGGTCATGGCAGCCAATCCAATCTCAGCTTGAGATCTGTCGGGATCTGCGGAGGCTCCACGTCCCTAGATATACAACGTTTTTGAGCATTACTTGCTTAGAAGATGCTGAAGGGATTTTCACCAAATCACAAAAAATACTCTTTCTGGACTTAGATCTAGCTTTCAGCCAAATCCGGTGTAAATCCCATCAGCGGTGAAGGCTGTAGCTGTGTCTAAAGTTCCTATGGAAGAATGAATGGGGAAAACATATTTTGGGACTCCCCCTTTTTTCTTGGCCCGTGCCTGACGGATCACCGGGAAACTTTCCATGTGTAAACTAGTCAAAAAGTAGCACTTTTTTGGAAAGTTTCGTGGAGATTTGTCAAACTGTGCGTTATTAGCAACACAAAAAATGCATTTCCTATGGAATCACGTTCCTAACTATAACTACCCAGTGGCGACCGCCTCTGGGTAATAAATATATGTGTGTGTAAATATATATATATATATATATATATATATATATATTATCTACTGGCGGTCGCCAGTAGATAGTTATAGTTAGGACCTATTTTCCATAGGAAATCCGCACCATTCTATTTGAAATAACTTTGGCGCCGGTTGACGAATCTTCGCGAAATTTTCCAACTTGTTGGGGCGCTCCGGTCCGCTCCTATCCTGAAAGTCTTGGGGTGATTCGGCAAGCGGGGGCCGAGAAAAAAGGGGGGTCCCAAAACGTGTTTTCCCCATGCAATTTTCCATAGGAACCTTTAGTCGCAGCTACAGCCCGAACTGCTGAACGGAATTACACCAAATTTGCCAAAAAGGTAGCCCTTGGTTCAGGGTCGTGCCTTTTGCTTAAATGGTGTAAATCCGTTCAGTAGTTCGTGAGAAATTTGAAAAAGAAAACACATATATATCTGGGCGGAGCCTAACCACACGTCATCGTGAGATCTGATTGGCTGTCAGCACTTCATCCTGGAATTGCTGGCAGCCATCTTGGGACCAAAATAAATGATAGTACCCCATTGAAATGCATTGTAGTGAATCGAAGATTTTGAGGGTTACCAAAAGGAGAACTATAAAGGGTGATAACAGACTTTAGTTACATTAGAATTCATTTGTTGATGGTACCATACTAATTTCAGGAATTGTGGTGTGTTCTAAGGTGATTTTACCCTGTGAAAAACCTTCTGCTGGGATATCATGAATCCAGGGGCGTAACAAACACCCCCGCGGTGCGGGGGGGCCCCTAGTCTTCAGTACATGAAGGGGGCCCCCTCAGCTCATCGGTAGAAAGCTGTTTGTCTCTTGCTCTAAAGCAGCTGCAGCCTGCTCTGAGCTCCTCGCACTGCTGACCTAGGGCTGAAGAGAAACAATGTAACAAGTTACATTGTTTCTCTTCAGTCAGAGCGCGCCTGGCCGGAAAAAGGATGGGGGTGGGGGCCCCCAGAGAGAGCATTGTGAATCTCCGGGTCGCTGGGGACACTGGGACATGCATGCTGTGCATTCATCCTTTGCCTTCTGCAGGGCCGGACCCTGCCTGCCTGTCAGAGATGTCCCGCCAAAGGACCGTCCTCCTGCTGCTGCTCTGGGCAGGGGTGGTGCGGGCCAGCAGCAAAGAGGTAAGAGTGGACAGGAGCAGGTGAGAAGGGTGCCTGCCAACCCAATCTATTTTTGTGGGGAATAACGAAGTTTCTCCAGTTTTGCTAACAACTCATTGTTTTGTTGTTGTTGTTGTATATTAAGACGAAAAACATATAATCAAGGTGTGCAGTCCAGGTATCCAGCGTAGAGAGAGAGAGAGAGAGAGTGGAGAGAGAGAGAGAGTGGAGAGAGAGAGAGAGAGTGGAGAGAGAGAGAGAGTGGAGAGAGAGAGAGAGCGGAGGGAGAGAGAGCGGAGAGAGAGAGCGGAGAGAGAGAGAGAGTGGAGAGAGAGAGTGGAGAGACAGTGGAGAGAGAGTGGAGAGGGACAGTGGAGAGAGAGAGACAGTGGAGAGAGAGAGAGAGAGTAGAGAGAGAGCGTAGAGAGAGACAGTGGAGAGAGAGAGACAGTGGAGCGAGAGAGACAGTGGAGAGAGAGAGAGTGGAGCGAGAGAGCGTAGAGAGAGAGAGCGTAGAGAGAGAGAGAGAGAGAGAGAGTGGAGAGAGAGAGTGGAGAGAGAAAGAGTGGAGAGAGAGAGAGACAGTGGGGAGAGAGAGCGTAGAGAGAGAGTGGAGAGAGAGAGAGTAGAGAGAGAGCGTAGAGAGAGACAGTGGGGAGAGAGAGACAGTGGAGAGAGACAGTGGAGAGAGAGAGAGCGTAGAGAGAGAGAGTGCAGAGAGAGAGACAGTGGAGAGAGACAGTGGAGAGAGTGGAGAGAGAGAGCGTAGAGAGAGAGAGTGGAGAGAGAGAGTGGAGAGAGAGAGTGGAGAGAGAGAGTGGAGAGAGAGAGTGGAGAGAGACAGTGGAGAGACAGTGGAGAGAGTGGAGAGAGAGAGAGAGTAGAGAGAGAGCGTAGAAAGAGACAGTGGAGAGAGAGAGACAGTGGAGAGAGAGAGACAGTGGAGAGAGAGAGTGTGGAGAGAGAGAGCGTAGAGAGAGCGTAGAGAGAGAGTGGAGAGAGAGAGCGTAGAGAGAGAGTGGAGAGAGAGAGAGCGTAGAGAGAGAGTGGAGAGAGAGAGAGAGTGGAGAGAGACAGTGGAGAGAGTGGAGAGAGAGAGAGAGTGGAGAGAGCGGAGAGAGAGAGCGTAGAGAGAGTGGAGAGAGAGAGTGGAGAGAGAGAGCGTAGAGAGAGAGAGTGGAGAGAGAGTAGAGAGAGTGGAGAGAGAGAGAGAGTGGAGAGAGAAAGAGTGGAGAGAGAGAGAGACAGTGGGGAGAGAGAGCGTAGAGAGAGAGTGGAGAGAGAGAGACAGTGGAGAGAGACAGTGGAGAGAGTGGAGAGAGAGAGCGTAGAGAGAGAGTGGAGAGAGAGAGAGAGTAGAGAGAGAGCATAGAGAGAGACAGTGGGGAGAGAGAGACAGTGGAGAGAGACAGTGGAGAGAGAGAGAGCGTAGAGAGAGAGAGTGCAGAGAGAGAGACAGTGGAGAGAGACAGTGGAGAGAGTGGAGAGAGAGAGCGTAGAGAGAGAGAGTGGAGAGAGAGAGTGGAGAGAGAGAGTGGAGAGAGAGAGTGGAGAGAGAGAGTGGAGAGAGAGTGGAGAGAGAGACAGTGGAGAGACAGTGGAGAGACAGTGGAGAGAGTGGAGAGAGAGAGAGAGTAGAGAGAGAGCGTAGAAAGAGACAGTGGAGAGAGAGAGACAGTGGAGAGAGAGAGACAGTGGAGAGAGAGAGTGTGGAGAGAGAGAGCGTAGAGAGAGCGTAGAGAGAGAGTGGAGAGAGAGAGCGTAGAGAGAGAGTGGAGAGAGAGAGAGCGTAGAGAGAGAGTGGAGAGAGAGAGAGAGTGGAGAGAGACAGTGGAGAGAGTGGAGAGAGAGAGAGAGTGGAGAGAGCGGAGAGAGAGAGCGTAGAGAGAGTGGAGAGAGAGAGTGGAGAGAGAGAGTGGAGAGAGAGAGTGGAGAGAGAGAGCGTAGAGAGAGAGAGTGGAGAGAGAGTAGAGAGAGTGGAGAGAGAGACAGTGGAGAGAGAGTGGAGAGAGACAGTGGAGAGAGAAAGACAGTGGAGAGAGAGAGTGGAGAGAGAGAGTGGAGAGAGAGAGTGGAGAGAGAGAGTGGAGAGAGAGAGCGTGGAGAGAGAGCGTAGAGAGAGAGAGCGTAGAGCGAGAGAGCGTAGAGAGAGTGGAGAGAGACAGTGGAGAGAGAGTGGAGAGAGAGAGTGGAGAGAGACAGTGGAGAGAGAGAGGAGTTAGAGAGTGGAGAGAGAGAGAGCGTAGAGAGAGAGTGGAGAGAGAGAGAGCGTAGAGAGAGAGTGGAGAGAGAGAGACAGTGGAGAGAGACAGTGGAGAGAGTGGAGAGAGAGAGAGTAGAGAGAGAGCGTAGAGAGAGACAGTGGAGAGAGAGAGACAGTGGAGAGAGACAGTGGAGAGAGAGAGAGCGTAGAGAGAGAGAGTGGAGAGAGAGAGACAGTGGAGAGAGACAGTGGAGAGAGTGGAGAGAGAGAGCGTAGAGAGAGAGAGAGTGGAGAGAGAGAGTGGAGAGCGAGAGACAGTGGAGAGAGAGTGGAGAGAGACAGTGGAGAGAGAGAGAGAGTAGAGAGAGAGCGTAGAGAGAAAGTGGAGAGAGAGAGACAGTGGAGAGAGAGTGTGGAGAGAGAGAGCGTGGAGAGAGAGCGTAGAGAGAGCGTAGAGAGAGCGTAGAGAGAGAGCGTAGAGAGAGAGCGTAGAGAGAGAGAGTGGAGAGAGAGAGAGAGTGGAGAGAGACAGTGGAGAGAGTGGAAAGAGAGAGAGAGTGGAGAGAGAGAGACAGTGGAGAGAGAGAGGAGAGAGAGTGGAGAGAGAGTGGAGAGAGAGAGACAGTGGAGAGAGTGGAGAGAGAAAGAGTAGAGAGAGAGCGTAGAGAGAGACAGTGGAGAGAGAGAGACAGTGGAGAGAGAGAGACAGTGGGGAGAGAGAGAGAGTGGAGAGAGAGAGCGTAGAGAGAGAGAGTGAGAGAGAGAGAGAGAGAGAGTGGAGAGAGAGTGGAGAGAGAGTGGAGAGAGAGCGTAGAGAGAGACTGGAGAGAGAAAGACAGTGGAGAGAGAGAGACAGTGGAGAGAGTGGAGAGAGAGAGAGAGAGTAGAGAGAGAGCGTAGAGAGACAGTGGAGAGAGAGAGACAGTGGAGAGAGAGAGAGAGTGGAGAGAGAGAGCGTAGAGAGAGAGCGGAGAGAGAGAGACAGTGGAGAGAGAGAGAGAGAGAGAGAGTGGAGAGAGAGACAGTGGAGAGAGAGTGGAGAGAGAGAGAGTGGAGAGAGAGAGAGTGGAGAGAGAGAGTGGAGAGAGAGAGTGGAGAGAGAGAGCGTGGAGAGAGAGCGTGGAGAGAGAGCGTGGAGAGAGAGCGTGGAGAGAGAGCGTGGAGAGAGAGAGTGGAGAGAGAGAGTGGAGAGAGAGCGTGGAGAGAGAGCGTGGAGAGAGAGCGTGGAGAGAGAGCGTGGAGAGAGAGAGTGGAGAGAGAGAGTGGAGAGAGAGAGTGGAGAGAGAGAGAGAGAGAGCGTAGAGAGAGAGAGAGAGAGTGGAGAGAGAAAGAGAGTGGAGAGAGAGAGTGGAGAGAAAGATAGTGGAGAGAAAGATAGTGGAGAGAGAGAGAGTGGAGAGAGAGAGAGTGGAGAGAGAGAGAGTGGAGAGAGAGAGAGTGGAGAGAGAGACAGTAGAGAGAGAGAGAGTGGAGAGAGAGAGAGTGGAGAGAGAGAGAGTGGAGAGAGAGAGTGGAGAGAGAGAGAGAGCGGAGAGAGAGAGAGTGGAGAGAGCGTAGAGAGAGAGAGAGTGGAGAGAGAGACAGTAGAGAGAGAGAGAGAGTGGAGAGAGTGGAGAGAGAGAGTGGAGAGAGAGAGTGGAGAGAGAGTGGAGAGAGAGAGAGGAGAGAGAGTTGAGAGAGAGTTGAGAGAGAGTGGAGAGAGAGTGGGGAGGAGAGATAGAGAGTGGAGAGAGAGAGAGACTGGAGAGAGAGAGACAGTGGAGAGAGAGAGACAGTGGAGAGAGAGAGACAGTAGCGAGAGAGTGGAGAGAGAG
This sequence comes from Calotriton arnoldi, assembly GCA_963921515.1. Classification (NCBI taxonomy): domain Eukaryota; kingdom Metazoa; phylum Chordata; class Amphibia; order Caudata; family Salamandridae; genus Calotriton; species Calotriton arnoldi. Next base: position 2,760,827 of record CAWUFW010001322.1, on the reverse strand, counting down.
AGTGGAGAGAGAGAGAGAGGGAGAGCGTGGAGACAGAGAGCGTAGAGACAGAGATCGTAGAGACAGAGATCGTAGAGAGAGAGAGTAGAGAGAGAGAGCATAGAGAGAGAGAGAGCGTAGAGAGAGAGAGCGTAGAGAGAAAGAGTGGAGAGAGAGAGAGAGTGGAGAGGGAGACCGTGAAGAGAGAAAGAGTGGAGAGAGAGAGAGAGAGTGGAGAGACAGTGGAGAGACAGTGGAGAGAGAGTGGAGAGAGAGTGGAGGGAGAGAGAGTGGAGGGAGAGAGAGTGGAGAGAGAGAGAGTGGAGAGAGAGAGAGAGCATAGAGAGAGAGCGTAAAGAGAGTGGAGAGAGAAAGAGAGTGGAGAGAGAGAGAGAAAGTGGAGAGTGTGGAGAGAGAGAGACAGTGGAGAGAGACAGTGGAGAGAGAGTAGAGAGAGAGCGAATAAAGAGAGTGGAGAGAGAGAGAGTGGAGAGAGAGAGAGTGGAGAGAGAGAGAGTAGAGAGAGAGAGAGAGAGTGGAGAGAGAGAGTGGAGAGAGAGAGCGTAGAGAGAGAGCGTAGAGAGAGAGAGTGGAGAGAGAAAGAGAGTGGAGACAGAGAGAGAGTAGAGAGAGAGAGTGGAGAGACAGTGGAGAGAGAGAGGAGAGAGCGAGTGGAGAGAGAGTAGAAAGAGAGACTGACTGAGCGACTGAGATACTGACTGACCAAGAGACTGACTGACCAAGAGACTGACTGACTGAGAGACTGACTGACTGAGAGACTGAGAGAGAGACTGACTGACTGAGAGACTGACTGACTGATAGAGAGAGAGAGACAGATTGAGAGAGAGACTGACTGACTGAGAGAGAGAGACTGACTGAGAGAGAGAGACTGACTGAGAGAGAGAGACTGACTGAGAGAGAGACTGACTGAGAGAGAGACTGACAGAGAGAGAGACTGACTGAGAGAGAGAGACTTAGAGAGAGACTGATTGACTGCGAGAGAGACTGACTGACTGAGAGACTGACTGACTGAGAGACTGACAGAGAGAGAGACTGACAGAGAGAGACTGACTGAGAGAGAGACTGACTGACTGAGAGAGACTGACAGACTGAGGTAGAGAGACTGACTGACAGAGAGAGACTGACTGACAGAGAGAGTCTGACAGAGAGAGACTGACAGAGAGAGAGAAAGACAGATTGAGAGAGAGAGATACTGACTGACTGAGGTAGAGAAAGACTGACTGACAGAGAGAGACTGTCAGAGAGAGACTGATTGACTGCGAGACTGACAGAGAGAGAGAGACTGACAGAGAGAGAGAGAGACTGACAGAGAGAGACTGACAGAGAGAGACTGACTGAGAGAGAGACTGACTGAGAGAGAGACTGACTGAGAGAGAGACTGACTGAGAGAGAGACTGACTGACTGAGAGAGAGACTGACTGACTGAGAGAGAGACTGACTGACAGAGACTGACTGACTGACAGAGAGACTGGCTGACTGAGAGAGAGAGAGACTGACAGAGAGAGAGACAGAGAGAAAGAGACTGACAGAGAGACTGACTGAGAGAGACTGACAGAGAGAGAGAGACTGACTGAGAGAGAGACTGACTGACAGAGAGACTGACTGGCAGAGAGAGAGAGAGACTGACTGACTGAGAGACTGACAGAGAGAGAGATTGACTGACAGAGAGAGACTGACTGAGAAAGAGAGAGAGAGAAACTGACAGAGCGAGACTGACTGACAGAGAGAAATACTGACAGAGAGAAATACTGACAGAGAGAGACTGACAGAGAGAGAGACTGACAGAGAGAGAGACTGACTGAGAGAGACTGACTGAGAGAGACTGACTGAGAGAGAGACTGACTCAGAGAGATACTGACTGACTGAGGGAGACTGAATGACTGAGAGAGAGAGACACTGACTGACTGACAGAGAGAGAGAGAGAGACAGAGACTGACTGAGAGAGAGAGAGACAGAGACTGACTGAGAGAGACTGACTGACTGAGAGAGACTGACTGACTGAGAGAGACTGACTGACAGAGAGAGAGACTGACTGAGAGAGAGAGAGAGACTGATGGAATTGGGGTCAAAGTGTGTATGAAGCAATGCAATGCCTCAAGATTGCTATTGTCTGGCGCGGAGAATGGGAGGGGGGGCCCCCTCCATGTAGTTTGCAGGGGGGCCCCCTCAAGTTTCGTTACGCCACTGCATGAATCATGTTTGAGAGAAAACTATTTTCACATGCTTGTCCCATACAGTTTTGGAAGGTGCTCCAGAAGCTAAAATGAGAGCATATTTTCTGTAAATTCACATTAACTTTCTCAGTCATGTGAGAATGAAGTCTGACATTCTCAGTAAAACATGTACTTCCAACAAGGGCAGAGACTGTCAGTTGATTCCTTTGTGTTCTACTGCAGCTTCCCAGAGTGTTCTAAAGAACAACTAGAGTGCTAACAGCCTTACTTATGACAAAAGTATGGCACACCTGAAGCCATCTTGATTGGAATAAAATGGTAACACTTAAAACATTTAATTTAAAAAGGAACAAAATGAGGGGGTTCATTTTGTCATAGAAATTATGGTTAGTGCTCTAGAAAGAAAAATTAGAACATGTTTTAAGTGAGATCTCAAATATCTTCCTGTTATATTTCAACAGGAGCAACCTGTCAGTTGATGCCTTTGTGTTCTACTGCAGCTTCCCAGAGTGTTCTAAAGAACAACTAGAGTGCTAACAGCCTTACTTATGACAAAATTATGGCACACCTGAAGCCATCTTGATTGGAATAAACTGGTAACACTTAAAACATTTAATTTAAAAAGGAACAAAATGATGGGGTTCATTTTGTCATAGAAATTATGGTTAGTGCTGTAGAAAGAAAAATTAGGACATGTTTCAAGTGTGATCTCAAATATCTTCCTGTTATATTTCAACAGGAGCAGCCTGTCAGTTGATGCCTTTGTGTTCTACTGCAGCTTCCCAGAGTGTTCTAAAGAACAACTAGAGTGCTAACAGTCTTACTTATGACAAAATTATGGCACACCTGAAGCCATCTTGATTGGAATAAACTGGTAACTCTTAAAACATTTAATTTAAAAAGGAACAACATGAGGGGGTTCATTTTGTCATAGAAATTATGGTTAGTGCTGTAGAAAGAAAAATTAGGACATGTTTTAAGTGAGATCTCAAATATCTTCCTGTTATATTTCAACAGGAGCAGCCTGTCAGTTGATGCCTTTGTGTTCTACTGCAGCTTCCCAGAGTGTTCTAAAGAACAACTAGAGCGCTAACAGTCTTACTTATGACAAAAGTATGGCACACCTGAAGCCATCTTGATTGGAATAAACTGGTAACACTTAAAACATTTAATTTAAAAAGGAACAAAATAAGGGGGTTCATTTTGCCATAGAAATTATGGTTAGTGTGTAGAAAGAAAAATAAGTGCTGAAACACTACCCCCAGCACTATACCCTACACTACCCAAACATAACTGCACTACCCTAAACCCTAAAACACTACCACCAGCACGACTCCCTACACTACCCAAACACCACTGCACTACGCTAAACCCTAAATATACCCCAGCATGACCACCCACACTATACAAACACCACTGCACTACCCTATACCCTAAAACACGACCCCTACACTACCCAAACACCACTGCACTACCCTAAACCATAAAACACTACCCCCAGCATGACCCCCTACACTACACAAACACCACTGCACTACCCTAAACCCTAAAACACTACCCCAGCACGATCCCCTACACTACCCATACACCACTGCACTACCCTAAACCCTAAAACACTACCACCAGCACGACCCCCTACACTACTGCACTACCCTAAACCCTAAAACACTACCCCCAGCACGACCCCTACACTACCCAAACACCACTGCACTACCCTAAACCCTAAAACACTACCCCCAGCACGACCCCCTACACCACCCAAACACCACTGCACTACCCTAAACCCTAGAAAAGAAACCCCCACCCCATGCCCAATCCCCCTTACCTCTCACTCCTCATGGTTCCTCTCTCCTCGTGGTTCCTGCTTCACGTCATCTCTGAGGGGCGGTGCACGTCGTTGTGAGGAAACAGAACAGCCTCTGTTTCCTTACAACGACATGGATCGTCTACATGTTTTTAGAACGCATGGTCATTTACCATACATACCTTTACAACAAAATTTGTTGTAAAGGCATGCGTGGTAAATGACCATGCGTTCTAAAAAATGCGTAGTAATGACTTCGTGATGTACAACGCATGCGTGGTAATGCATGCGTTGTAATGGTATCGCAAAGTAAAAAGTCGTTGTAACTGCTGTTTACCGATCGAAGCTGGCCTCTGTTCTTCAGTGAGACGTTTATTTGATTAATTAGGAGGAAGGAATGTGGTTTTTTACCGAAAAGTGCATTCCCGGCTGTTGTATTGTGAAAGTGTCCGCGTGGCCTGGTTTCACTTCCGGTGAGCGAGTGGAAGAGTCTGTTTGGATCTAAAGGAGTTCTGTTGTTGGACGGGGCCGGCGCGACATGTCATCAGAAAACATAGCTAATGGAAAGCGTCCTCCCTGAAGTGTGGAGCAGTGTCATGAGAGGTCAACGAGTGTGCGTCCCACCGCAGTATGACCTTACCGCGTGACCCATGTGCCGCCTCCAGGGTACGGGAGGCAGAAGCGGCATCGCAGGTCCTCTTGAAGACCGTTGTAGCACTAATTCTACATTTTGGTACTAGGGCATTTTAACTTCGTTGTTCCTGCCAGATACAAAGAGAAGATCCTGTGTTATTCAGTGCCCTCGTTACCTTTTTTGTGTGTTGTGGTGCTTGTCACTTCGCTGCCCCGCCGGTGCACATGACTGGGCACCCCACCTCGTGTGGCATCTGCAGGGCCTCTGCCCTCGGATCACTGGTTTCGGTTTCTGGAGTGGCAACATAAACAGTTGCTCCCAAAGGACTAACCTGAACACTTAGGTGAATATCCCCTGCACCAGCATTCCACGGAAATTCTTTCCTAGCTCTCCCACGTCAACGAGCACGGCTCCGCTCGCGACACCGTATGACGTCATCGGAGCCATTAGAGGACCTCGTCGGCGTGCTGACGTCAGTTCCACCCATTTGTCCGTGCCACCGAGGCAAACAGGGGACCGAGACATTTTCACATGTATACATAGTATAATAAATATATATATATTCACTGAAAAAACCACAGGTTTCCGGCACGTTATAGTTAGTTGGACATTTCACTCGTACAAAACCATAGAAATTCCCCCGTTATAGTTAGTTCAGCTAACTATAACTCGCGCGCCCGCAATGCACTGCTGATGACGTCACATATTACATCACTCATGACATGGTCAGTGACATCACTCATGACATCACTGATGACATCACTGATGACATCACTGATGACATCATCCAGTGAATGTGTGTTTTTCTGAAAATTAAATATGTTTTATATATGTATATCTCAAGGTCGATGGAAGAATAAATGGGTATATAAGTGTCTAAATGGATGATTTTTTTGTAAAATTGATTGTATAACTGACTAAGTGTATCTTAGTGAATACATGGGTTAGTGAGTAATGTTTAAATATGAAAATATCTGTATCAGTCTCTCACTTTGTGTATAAGTGGCTGCATGGGTTGGTGAGTAGCTACATGAGTGTCTATATGGGTTATTAGTTGGTTTTTTGAGTATCAGTATGAGTGTCTGAGTGTATGTATGGTTCGGTGGGGGTATTACTTAGTGCATAGATGCATGAATGAGTGACTCACTGTTTGTATGTGTTGAAGACAGCATGTGTGCAGGACTGTATAGGTGGATGAGTATGTGTATGGGTGTGTTAGTGAGTGAATGACTGATAGTGTCTTTATGAGTAACTACATATGTTTTAAACTAGTATATGTGAGTATTGGTGTATATAAGTGAGTATATGTGAGAGTGAGAGATTGGAAGAGTTCCTGTACAAATAAGTAGGTGTTTCTATAAGTGATTGTTTAAGAGAGTAAGTATGTGTAAGTTTCTGTAGAAGTAAGTGTGGTAGTGTGTGTATAACTGTATATGCAAGTAAATTGATGTTTGATACTTTGTTTGCATGTGTGACTATGTGTGTGAGTAACTCTATGGATGAGTGGCGGTGTGTAACAGGATGTATTGGTGTATGAGTACATATGATGAGTGAGTACATGTATGAGTGACTGTATAGGGACTGTTGGTGAATGAGTGGATGTGTGTGTAGATCTTGGAATTAATGAATAGATGTGTTGTAACTGGTATTGGTATGTCCATTGTTTTGAAAATGTTAGTTTGTATTTTTGAGTGTGTGTATCAAAGGTTATATTAGGGTGAGAGGAGGTCTGAAACTCTATCACAAGGATGATGTCATCAGTGATGTCATTTGAGATGTCATCAGTGATGTCATGAGTGATGTCACTGACCATGTCATGAGTGATGTAATATGTGACGTCATCAGCAGTGCATTGCGGGCGCGCGAGTTATAGTTAGCTGAACTAACTATAACAGGGGAATTTCTATGGTTTTGTACGAGTGAAATGTCCAACTAACTATAACGCCCCTGAAACCTATGGTTTTTTCAGTGAATTTCTAAGGTTTTTTAAATGCTAATTTCTAACTATAACGTGCCTGAAACCTATGGTTTTTTCAGTGAATATATATATATATATAGATATATATATATATATTTTTTTTTTTACTGGAACCTCATATGCTCAGATTGAGCCCAATAGGGTCAAATTAGTTGCTCAGGTGTACAAATACACACAACAGGAGGAACCCCCTCCCCTCTGACCTCAACTAAAGCCTGTGCTTAAACTTGTAAACAACGTCCACATGAGGTATCAGTGTATAGGATAAGTTCAGTATACTTGATGTGATCTACTCCGTAAATCACATTTGCAGTTAAAGAATGAGACGAATGACCTTGTACATATAGAAAACAATTTCTTCACTATACATAATTTGAACAGAATTCCTAGACAATCACATTAAAAACAAAACAGTGCTCAGTGCTAATAAACACCTTGCAAACTGGTTGCAAACCCAGGGATACCTCTTCTGTGCATTGTGGCTGTGCACATATGCCGAGGTATAGCCGAGTATGCTCAGGTATGGTTTCATATGCCCAGTGCTGACGTATTTGCCCAAGTATAGTCGTGTGTTCAGATATGTCCCTCATAGACCCTGACAGAGGAGAGGGGTCGTGAGATTGAGCTGGGCTGTGATGGACCTTGGTTGAGCCTGGTGCAGGCAGGGACGAGAGCAGGGCACCTCCTGTTCCCGCCTCCTGTCCAGTGTGGGAGGGGTGACACTCACCACTCCGTCATGGGCAGAGAAGCCCTCGACCCCAGCGCTGACCTTCCTGGTGCCACACAAGGCGCTATGGGAATAGTGCAGGAGCCAGGGCAGCCTGCCGCCACCGCGCACGGACCTGGCCTCTGGGCTTTGTCATGGTTTAGTCCAGGGGCGCAACTAGACACGAACTTCGGGGGGGGGGGGCTAACACTCCCAGCCAGGGCTGGCCCTAGCACCGGTCGCACACGATGCAACAGTCTTTTTGGCGCTCCTCCCCCATTTTCTCCTTCTCCATGAATTCCCTCACTACCACTCACCAGCAATGCACCTCATCTCTCTATAGCACCTTTCTGACAATCATTTTTTTTTTTTTATAACACTACTCATAATTTACTCACTCAGTTCTGTCATCTGCATGGTACACGTTCTTTGTAGCAGGCACATTAACCCTCTGCGCTTTGTGGGTGGCAGGAGTGCCCATGTGAGTGCACGGTGACTGATGTGACAGTGTGAGAGTAGGGTAAGAGGAGTGACTGCAGGGTGAGTGAGGTGACCATATGAATTTGGGTGAGGATGTAAGTGCAGGGTGGGACGAATGAATGCATGCTTAGTGATGGGATTGTTTGAGTGAGATTGCAGATTGAGCAGTGAGGGAGACAGGGGAGTGAAGTGTCACATGAGTGCAGGGTGAGTTGTGTGCTCTTGTGACTGCAGGATGAGGTACAGGGTGAACAGCGCAAGTGCATTGTGAGTGCAGAGTGATCACTGTGAGTGCAGGGTAAGCGGGTGAATGTTGTGAGTGCATGGTGATCAGTGTGAGTGCATTGTGATCGCTGTGAGTGCAGGGTGAGCATGAAAGTGAAGGGCGAAAATGAGGAGTGAGTTGTCTGAATGCAGGGTGCATTCCCAGACACTTGAAGTAACTCAGCATGTTATTGACAGCGGCGTAGGGTTTCCGATATAAGTTAAACTATTGCTATTATGGCATCAATCAGGGATCGATGGTGTAATAATGAGCCAGCTCATTATTTTGATGTCCCGGTACAAAAATAGGCATCACATTAAGCCGAATTTTCAGCACTTATCTGTGCATACTTCCAACAGCAAATATAAATAGAAAGCACTTTTAATTGTGTTCTAGGACTGCCTGAATGATCCATGACCAAATATTAAAGGGAACAAAAACAGAAAAGTCACATTACAAATGAATACATACTTTTTTATTTATAACCCTATTTAGTGTCAGACAAGGTCTTTGTGGGCTCTTTAAACAACACATGGCTGGCATTTTTCTTTTGGCAACCCTTCTTTATATTCCTTTTCATGAAATGCATTCTCACACTACAGCAGTAAAAGTTAAAAGGAATAGGCAGAGTGGGGGCCCAGGGGATCCTGGAACCAGAAAAAAAACTAAGCCTCAGTAACCATTTTTCAAAGGTGTGTAAATATTCAAATGATCTTTAAAGACTTGTGAAAAACTTGGGCGTGCCAGAGATGAGATTCCAGACACTGCCCAGCCGAGCCCTGAGAGACACGACGGGAGGTGGGGAGGGGGAGAGGGGGGGGGGGGACACTGAAGCCCTTTCAGCCCTATGGGCGTTGCGCGCCAGGTTCTGTCGTTAAGCCTTCGGAATCCTCCTCATCCTCTCGTGCTCTTCGACAACTCAAGCTGCTCTGTAGTCCGCAGCATCCCTTGCCCGCCTCCGGCTTGACAGCCTCCGCCAAGGCCCATCTGTGCAGATCGCGCCCATGTTTCGAGAGCGGGTTGAGACGGAGAGGAGACAGGCAGACATCGAGAGCCGGGGGATGTGGTGGCCGGTGCTAGCGGGGGAGGCTTTCCTTCTTGCTTGTCTGCCTGTCTTGGAATCTGCGTCACCCGGGCCTGAGAGGGCTGAGGGGATGTAGCCGTTCATCCATGTCTAGCTATCTGAAGCGTCATGTAGCAGTGTCATATGCTGGACCAGACACGGGGAGGGAGGGAGAGAGACAAATAGTTCCATCTTGACTTCTCTTGGGCAAACCGGACTCTCTGACGTTGGTCTTGGGAAGGACCTGGCGCACAATGATCTTTTATTTATTTTTTGCAGTTTTATATAGCGTAAACTCGACCTGAAGGTACTGAAGCGCTTTACATGAGCACAGGTTACATTACACAAGGACACATTCATTTTTGGTTGGCACGGGGGAGATTAAGTGATATGCCCAGATTCAAAAGATGTTGAGCTGACGCTGAGACTCGAACCAGTTCCCCAACGCTAAAGTCAGCAGCTCTGGTCGTTACACCACATCCTCTCCCCTTTACATTGCATACCGTGTCTGCATATAGGACACTGGGTAGGAGACAAGTAGGGCCGCTCTAGTGCCCTGCTTAGAGCAGGTCACCTCACTCCTCATGGACAGACTCCGCTGAGAGGGTGGCCTGACGCAATGATGTGGCTTCATCCTGTCATCTGCATGCTACCCCTGTGAGGAAGCACTTTGGTACCCCCACTTAGTGGTAACAAGCGCAATATAAATACTGTAATACAATATATAAAAAAAGAACTACCAAGACCCAACTAGGTCAAAAGCAAATACATGGTCAGCCTAGTGATGGGACGCTGCACAAGTGCACGGATAAACACACGAAGAGCATAGAACTCGGGGGTATTTCACTTTGAATTCCCTGAATGGCATTTCAGTTCTCTCAAGCAGAATATACCCTCATCATTTAGGGATAATTCAGGGCTAAAGAATGCCTGCAAAGTGTGCCATGTATTAGCCTCCATTTCCAGACACAGGGTGGGTATCGCACTATTACAGGAAACACACCTCCCAGAATGAGGCAATAGTGGGCGGTCCATTATTTTGTATCTCTTACTCAACATATGCCAGTGAGGTGATCGCTTTGATTAAAAGGGGTATACACTTCCCAGTCCCACACAGTGAGGCGGATATACAGGGCCGCTAAACTATTGGGCAGGGGTTATGTGATGGCCAATCCATCCTTTTATACAGCTCTATGGAGCCATATTATGTCACCAGCCCTGAAAACTATTATTTTTCTTTTGGGGTGAGGGGGGAGTTTTAATGTAGCCCTGGGTCCACACAAAGATAAATCAAATACACCAAGCAGACATCACACCCTGCTGCAAAGACTCCACAGAGCAAACACAAGGAGATGATGGACGGAGCACTGAAACTTTTCAGACACTCACTCCCAGTCACAGATCTGGGTTGAATCCATCATCGTTCTTTAGCTCACTTCGCCACCCGAGTTCAGACCCAGCCATTTGCAAATCAGGCTTGACCCTGTGCCTCATGGGAACAGTCGAGCCCGAACTGCCAAGCCAGGTCTTCCCTGAACCGGAAACAAGCATCCTGAGACCGGTTTCAGGGTAACACCCCTCATCAGCCAGGCTAGCTTGAATCCAGTGGCAAAGTGAGCAAGGGACCCATGTCTGGGCATACCCTGCCAACTTAGGGCGAACAAAGCAAACAGAAGGAGATGATGGACGGAGCGCTGAAACTTTCCAGACACTCACCCCCAGTCACAGATCTGGGTTGAATACATTGATGTTCTTTAGCTCACTTCGCCACCCCCCCCCAGTTCAGACCCAGCCAAAGACTCTACAGGGCATCCTAACAGATCATGGTTAACTGGATATCTGGAGGGTGCGATTCCCCTCTTGCATAATAAACACCCACACGTCCATGGTTCATAATATGTGGTCCAGTTTAGACTTTTGGTTTGCTGCACGAGCAGTAGGTCCTTAGACTTAACAGATCCCGCACCTGGCCAAGGCCATGTGTGATCCTGCTCCTGGGCTATTGCAGCTGAATATTCTCTCAGGAGTGGGATGTCAGTCACCTTGGAGGCTCTCCCCTTAGGCACTGATAGACAGTGTATCCAGAGAAGAAATTAACACAGAGATTCAAAGCTATTATGATGCTAATATGCGATCAGTGAAATAAGTAGCTTCTCTATGGGAGGCTTTTAAAGTCTTAATATGAGGGCACTGTATCGCTAAACAATTTGGGGTACTGAAATCGAACAGAGAACATCTAACCAGGCTTGAGCAGTACATCGGTGGTGAAACAGAAAGTTAACCTGCACAATTGCGAAGTAGCGCTTCTCGTTTCCTGAATCCCCACAATATTTTGACTAAGATTCCTTTTTATCTCATTCTCGACGTATTTAAAAAATCCGAGGTTGGCAAATGAGGAGACCCAACATTAATGAACATCAGGCACTGAACACTAGCGCCATTTAACCAGTGTATTCCGAGCCCGCTTGCAAATTCTGTTCTCTCTCTTAAGATGCGGTAAGCTGCTCTTTCTATAAATTGTCAACGGGTATGATTTTCCAAACTCCCCATAATATTAGTATGTTGGGTTACCCCTGGTCCTAAACCCGACGGATCCTTCAGTATAACCCTGGAGTCCTCATGTCGGCCAGCGACAGGGAAAGCCAGGAGGATGCTGGGAATATCAGCCAAATTGTGCCAGCCAGCTTGGGATGGGTGGTGCTTATGTCCACAGCATTTTCTTGGAGGTTTCCTTCTTGAGGTGATCTTCAACTCATTGAGTAGTGGCTGGGACGAGGACATAGACATATCTAATGTGACGCATGTGTTGCTACAGCGTTCTGAAGCGTGCCCTACCTCATCCACTCACGCGCTAGGGCTCTGCTGCAGATGAAGCCATCTATTTAAGAAAGCATCTTCTGTTCTCCGGTAGAGGTGACTCCTCTGATAAATACATCATCGCCCTTCATCCGTGAATGACTACAGAAGAGGCAACAGCGGAGCACAAATGGCACTGTTTGCCTCATTCAGGCTCTTTCGTGAAAATTCTGCATCAATTTGAGATGGTGCACGAGTCCCCTTCCATCGTGCTTCAACTCACTATTACCCATAGAGGCAAATTGACGGTAGCTGCTGCTACCCCTGACTTGCCTTCACTGCTAGCTCTGTCTCGGCCCTTCCTGCTCTTGGTCTCAGGTGGCATGAAGGCGGAGGCAGGAAGAGAAGGTAAACACGGCTAAAAAAAACGTAGTTTACTTTTTATAGTTTCCATCCCTCGTCCTTCCCCCATCCTCTCATCAGCAGCACACCATGGGTTGGTGCATACCCACTGTAGTGCATGGGTTACACTGCCTGGCGGGAATACTGCGTCTTCTGCAGCCACATAACCACCGTATCGCAAGGTAAATATAATAGATGGATACAATAGTTAATAGGGTCAGGTAGACAATAGAGAGGTAAAAAAATAATAATGATTTACTTCCCAAGACTATGTTGAGGTAGGCGAACTGCTAGATGTGATGAAGTAGAAGGTCAGTGTTATTGTGCTTGGTATAGTGTCTTATGACGCCTTGAAGGGCTAAGGATGGAGCAGAGGAGCCACCGTGTGATGTTATTGGAGGTTACAAGTTGTGTAGTTTCACTTGCACTACTTCGGACATATTGGTGAACCGGCCTCCATGCCAGTGCCTGTCCGCGTCTGCTGTAAAACCATGCTAGGGACATCTTGTGCAGGAGCATAGAGCCTGGCACGGGAGGCATAGACTATGACACCAATTCACGACACAAATGCGTCCGGACTGGTTACACAATGAATCGGTTGCAGAAAATACAGCGGAGTGTGGTGGCTCGAAGGCAGGGGCGAAATGCAAGCCCTTTACCGCCCCGTGCGGTGTAGAGGGCCCCCAGCCCTCCAGGGGCCTCCCCAACACTTCAAGTGGGTCTCCTTCAGGCCAAGGTCAATGAATATATGGGAGATTTGGGGCCCCCCACCACATTCTGCAGGAGGCCCCATCATTTTGTGTGACACCAGTGATCGAGGGAGGGCATTGGTACAAACCAGCCAGTGTATAATAGTATGTGATTAAAAATGTAGAACCTGCAGGCTTCGGTCTCTTTAACTGGACTCGCTGTGTGCCATGATGGTGCAACACACACCCTCTGAAGTCCCACAAACTGCCTGGATACATGCTGTCAGGAGGATAAACACAAGCAGCTTCAGACAACAGAGGTGTGCATCAGTGAGGAATTGTCACCTGCTGGCATCGTATAATTAATGTATTTATTTATTTTCCAGTTTTACATAGCGCCTACAAGGCCCGAGAGCATTAGAGCGCTTAACATAGAACAAAGATACTAACAATAGATTTTAGGAGCAAAAAGCTTGTGAGTCATAATAACAAACTGTAATATCTATAAACAACATGAGCAGGCAGCAGATATTTACTGATATTAAGCAATAAGTCAACACGTAGCCAATGGAACGCAAATTTAGGCTTATAATAATGAGCCAGCGCGGTCATTATTCATTACGAATAAAAAAATTAAATGTACATGAGGAATTAAAAACATGTATAGACCTATTTAAAAAAAAAAAAGCGTAGCCAGAATTCGGAAAGACAAGAGCTAGGGAGTCAAGCAGAATCGCATCCAGTGTGTCCTGCAGTGCTTAATTTGAGCTGGTGGTCCCCGGTGGGTGCCAGTAGCATTCATTTTTGGGGACCGGAAGTTATCTTTCCTCATCAGACATTTCCCTAAAGCAAGAGAGGGAAAAACACAAAGAGAAAGAAGGAGGAAGAGAAAGACAGAAAAAACATTACCAAGAGAGAAAGCAGAGACCTGCAACAGTCAGAGAGGGAAAGGGAGTGTCTGGCAGTGGGTTAATGAGGCCTGAGGTGGATTCAGGAGTAGAGTCTTGGTGTTCTGCACGCTGACATGTATAGCGCCGGCTGGGCTTCTGAGCAGAATTTTGAGCACCGGCACTCATTATTTTCCAAATTAAGCATTGGTGTCTTGGCACAAAAGATGGCTTCTGCTCAGGCGTGACAAGAAAGATATGGTCCAGGGTGCCATAGATAACAGCAAGGGAGAGGTCAGACTGAGAAAATAAGATGCCGATGTTTCATAAGCACATGGAATACACCAGGCAGAAAAGATGGCCGACAGGACTGTTGTTCTGAAGTCAGTTTCAGGCAGGAAGGTTTCACTTTCACTTTTCGCATCAAGCTGCAGTGGATCTGAGAAATGCCACCAGGAGAGACATGGCAGCTGCAGCAGCACACAAGCCTTGCTGCTCACAGATGCAATCCGCTCATCCAAGCGCCTCGCCAGATGGCTGTGGCCTAAGAAGGATGTCTTCATCATGAAAGTAGGTATGTTGGCGGATTGCAAGGCTATTGTCTGGGTGATGCATATTGTTACATGCGACGATTGCTCGACTATCCCGCAGGTTCCATCGCTGCCTGGTGCTGCTGCAGCAACACTACAACACCAAGCCACTAACATATGCTGCGACTAGTCATATTTTCAATGTACATAGATGATGCCTGGCAGCATCGGTCGCTCTGTGTTTGGAGCAAAATAACTTCCAGCAGGTGGCCAAAACCAAGCTTCCTCCCGACGCCAGGGATTTGGGCAGAGTGTATAAATAGTCGAGGCTCTGACGAGCGAAATTTGGAAATCTTTCAGGTCCAACCATCTGGCAACCAACGACAAGCGAACGAAGGGTAGCGCAACAAGCTGTCTGCCTTGGACCGCTCTCCATCTCCATCTGTGAATGGAAGATCGGCTTGTAGAGGAAGTCCACTGTGTTCCCCCAATTAGGCACTTGGAGATATCCCATCAACCAAATGCTTCATCTGAAATTCACTTATTTATTTGTTTTTTGCAAAGCATAGTGTGTGACTTTACAGTGACTTCTTTTTTTTTCCTTGTCAGGAATTCAAATACATACAATCGTCACCATTCACGAAAATCTTACTCGTAAGTCGTAGGTAACAAACTAGACAACATGTGTACAAGCTATCCCTTTGACCTTTTTACCTGTGAATGCAAAAGGTCACATTAGTCAAAAAAATACACTTACTTTACCTATCTTCATCTGTCTTCTCCTCTCCCCGGTCACTGCACGGTTCCTAGAGGGAAAAGAAAATGAGAAAACAGCTAAGTGTGACATCGCTTCCTGTGGGCCCCCTAACCCCCTAGATCGGGCCCTTGCTGAAGTCCCACACAGTGTGTGCAGGACCTTTCTTTCTATTAATTTATGGAAATTGATGAGGCAGTACGTTTTTTTTTTTTTTGCAGCTTCTCATAATAATTCATAAAGACATTTAGATTTTAATTTCTATATCCAAGCTTTAGACTCATCTTAGATCATTCACTGTCTAAACGAGGTTGGTTTGAAGAGTTTCTTCAACCCAACCTCCTCAAAATAACAAAATTCAACGTAAACTAGCATTTAAGGGCCAGATGTACGACCCGTTTTTGCATGCGCAAACGGGTTTGCGAATCCGTTAGCACATGCTAAAACCTATTGGGCCAAGTACATAGCCTATTTAGTGAGTCGCAATTTTTTTGCAACTCGCTATTTGGAAGGGGCGTTCCCTTCCAAATAGCTACTCTCAAATCCATGTACAAATGTTTTGCGAACACTCGCAATTACCACCTACTTCAAGTAGGTGGTAATGCATGCGAAATAATTTTTTAAGGTCAGGCAGACCACTGCCTGCCCTTAAAAAATAAAACGAAAACGTTTCATTTTTTTTTTTTTAAATGCATCCTGTTTTCCTTTAAGGAAAACGGGCTGCATTAAAAAAAAAAAAAGACTGCTTTATTTAAAAGCAGTCCCAGACATGGTGGTCTGCTGAGTCCAGCAGACCACCATCCCTGGGAGGGCTGGCATTCCCAATGGGCTCGCAAATTGCGAGAGGCTCATTAATATTAATGAGCCTTGCAATTTGCGACCCCGTTGGGAATCGCAAACAGTGTTAAACACACTGTTGTACATTTCATTTAGCGCCTCGCAATTTGCGACTCGCTATGTGTTGCGAATTGCGAGGCGCTAAATGAAATGGTCGTACACCTGGCCCTAACTTTGGTAATTGCATCCCTCACTAGTTTGTCGACTCAGAGCGGTACATTAGTCTAGATACTGTGAACCATCCTCATTGTTGCCTCGACCCAAGATCATCAGCTTGGAAGGGTTGGTTAGTAAATAGTTATGTGATGGAAATGTGTTGATCAGACCTCCACAGAGAGGGAAGTATATCGAAACACATTGTATTCTACCTCCGATCTGCCCTCTTTCTACTGACGTTTTCCATTGTTGGAGCAATATGTAGTGGCTTTTTGGTGTTATTGCATTGCTACCGACTCTCCAAAGAGCTACAGTGTGCATGCTATTGCTTTTCGTTAATTTCTCCGCAGTTATACTTTTAATGAGTATGTTGGCCAAGATTAATTAATGGAGGGAACTTCTGCTGGCAAAGAGACCAAGTTTGAAGCCCTGAAAACACTACAGATGAGAGGTTGGCGAGAACTGTCTGATTATGTGGACAGCACAGAGCGTATCTGGAGATTGATTCACAGGAACCAATCACCACTCTAAAATCAAGTATTCAAACTCTGATGTCACAAAGGCATCGGAAATGTAATGGTAAAAAAATGGAGTTCTGTTTCTCATAACTAACAATAAAAAAGTCTATCTACGCTGAAATCATGAGTATTAATTACCAAAACTTCCACCAGGCCACATTCCTTTGCTTCTTCCTTGAGGAAAATTTCCAGCTGATTGGCCACATCCAAATTCACTTACAGAAACTAAAAAAATCTTACTCACCCTCTATCTAAATATGACCTCAAGATATAAGTTCAAGCTTTAGTAGTAGCTCGACTGGCCCTCGCTCTGAGGGTACAGCCTCGCCCTGCTGTAAATTTCGAGCACCGAGAAAGTGACTGTGTCCGAAGGTAAAACCTGGGGTGGTAAAGTTATCGAATGCGAAGTGACGGTGGCTACATTTTCCACATTTGTTGCCAAACCCGTAGGCTTCAGTGGGAACCCAAACTTGATGCATCTGACTTAGAGGGATCATCACCATCTACAGCAGAGGTCTTCAAACTTTTTTCCTCAGCCCCCCCAAAGCAAAATATTTTGAGGTCGGGCCCCCCTCCAAAACTTTATGGAAAGAATTGGGGGAGCGGGAGGGACTTGGCTGCGTGCAGGGCTTATGAGATGATTTCACGAGTACTTTTCTATCGCTCATAAACCGCACTAAATGTGAGACTTATAAAAACAACAAATGTATCAAACAAAAACATGCATTATCCCAAACATACTGCTCCTCATAATTGGGGTGTTGTGAGCCCCTCACACTCTTGGACCCCAATGCAATTACACCTGCTGCACTAATGATAACCGCACTCCTGAGTAGCCGGTTATCTCCTCTGTATCTTTTACCTCTTCCCCACCATGACGGACCATCACCTCGGTCCTAATGCTAGAAAGGAAAATAAGCTCCCATGCCCCTGTTTAAAGGTAGACAGTCATAATTGTGATGCAGTGAACCCCTCAAACCCCTGGGCCTCAGGCCTGCTGCATCTGCTTCCTTAATGATAACCAGCAGTGGGCACTTACACACCTGGCAGCAGTACCAGCTTCCCTAATGAATGGCCATTTTTTAAAAAAAACAGACCACTTATATTGTCCTCTTCTTTGGGGTATCTCTCTGAAGAAGCTGCCTCTGGCCATTTGTAAACATAAAAATGAATGAGTTCCCATACAGTGCTCCCTATTCTGGGCCTTCTCTTTGACAATATCTATGAATCTTGCACCTTTCCTCGGTCTCCTGGACCATTACTGTGAGGCCCCAGGGATCGAGAGGATTAGGGCTCTGCATCTGAATGCAACTCTGCTGGCCTTCTACCTGCCACCCCATGGACTCCGCTTCCACACAAAAAATCTGCCCTTGAATGGTTAATGCGGTGCCTCTGCCTGAAAGCGAAGGGTGTGGTGGTAGTGCAGAAAGTAAAAAAAGAAACCAGCCTTCTTACCAGCTAATTGATTGAGTCACTTAAAGCGAGGGCCACTGGAATTATGAGTTTCTGCAGCAGCAGCGTTTTCCACATAATTATGAGTTTACCACATTTGCTACATAATCCATAATCTGCTGCATAATCTGCAGATTTCAGCAACAAAAAAAAGCTTGATTCTAGCTTAAACGGAACAAAAGTTTCTTAAAACGTGGCAAAGTGTTCCGGAGCAGTGGAAGGATCTTTGCAAAGATTGACTGGTAATCTTGTAGTTGTATTTGGGTGTTAAACTGGTACTAATGAGGTGAAATGTTTCCCATGACAGTGTTACCATAAGTTAAAATGACAGAATTATGAAGTAATGCTAACCACAAAATGTGCCGCATAATTTACCTTTTCCTGCTGCATAATTTAGTCAACCCTGCCGCATAATGTGGTTCTCTCCTGCTGAATAATTCAAGTGGCTCTGCTTAAAGCTTCATGGTGGCAAAGATTTATTCTTTTTGAGATGTAATGTAGGGGTGTTATCAGCTGAGATCTGGAATAATGGAGACACAACAGTGTCTGCATTACATACAGTTTGATTACTAAAAAGTATATTTTGTAAGAACTTGTTTTATCTCAATCACTGCATCATTTTGCAGCAGCCTCGCTTAGACTATGTAAATACTATTTTAAAATAATGACTTGCATATTCACAGTGCTTTCTGCCACAGGCTGGGACCTTATAGTACTATAAAGAGGCCACTGGAACTATGTGGCAGGAGAAGGCTAGATTATGCAGCAGGGTTGACTAAATTATGCAGCAAGCAAAGGCGAATTATGCTGCATAATGCTGCATATTTTGTGATGGCAATACTGCATTATTTTGTCATTTTTACACTTGTTAACACTGTGCTGGCATATATTGCCCCTCATAAGTACCAGTTTAACACCCACATATAGCAATAAGCAACAGAAAGGTGACCAGTCAACCTTTACAAAGGGCCTTCCACTGCAGGGTAACGTGTTGCTGCATTTTTAGTTACTTTATCTGCAAATTATGCAGCAGATGATGGATTATGTGGCAAATGCGGGAAATCCAGAATTATGCGCAAAACGCCCAAACCGCAAAATTGCATAATTCCAGTGGCCCTGACTATAAATACAAAGGTCACTGTTCCTCTGCACCAACTAGGGTTCAATTATGTGTCACTCAGCTTTAACACACACAGACATCTTCAGTGATGGTAGTTGCTAGCTGAGGTTTCGTAACCTAAAAGAGTACATTGATCACCGGTTACTTTAACTTGCATTTATTTTTCAATTATGCTGTTGTGCATTATTTTATACACACTTACATGAATGTGAAAACACAAAGCTATTAGACTTTTTTGTTTTAGGTCCAGCCTGGGCAGCGCATGCGCTGCTCTGCGAGCTATGCTGTATTGAGTTAGGGATTTGAAGCTCCACCCACTCTCCGCTCATATTTCTCATTGGCTTGTGTCCTTGTCTGTTGTAAATACTGGCTTCTGATTCCTTAATCGCCTTGTTAGTCCCTCCATGTCGTCATTTGAAACCTCCCATGCCGACTGGCCCTTTTACTTCTGTTGGGACATGGTATGTTTCATTTGGTCTGTAAGCACTATTTTCTTTAATTGTTTTTGCCCTTCTGCAGGCACGACGTGCTTTCCTTACATTCAGCGCGCCATGCATTCCAAGCAGCCGGGACAATTACCCGTTGTTTGTATAGGTTATTTCACTGCCTGTGAGCACAGTGGGGGTCGCGTGTGATTGCTTCCGGGCCTAACCACTTATTTAAAGTTGTGCTCAGAAGTCTGTGTGCTTGTTGTGTGAGGAGCAGTCAAGTCACGTCAGGAAACAAGCATTTGCAATGCAATAGGTCTCGCATTTACACGAGTTTGAGCTATTCGCATTGTAAATTACAATGTCTTTTATTTATGTTTTAGTTTTTAAAACATAAATGAAAGGCATTGTCATTTACAATGCTAATAGCTTAAACTCTCGCAAAAGCGAGAGACCTATTGCATTGCAAATGCTTGTATTTACTGCCCGTGCTGCGCCCGTGTAAACACAGTGCAAACACTTACCTGGTACTCAGAATCAACACGTTTATCACATGCATGTGTCTGTTGTCTGTTTGCACCCCTTGCAGAGTGTTTGCCTCCTTCGTGTGAGGCTACCAGCTCTCCAGATAATGGAGCGTCCAGGGCATGCATCAGACTACACCCTTCGAAGACCAGAGGGATTGTAAACCATTGTCGGCTCCTTATCACTGAACCTGTCAAATAAACAATTACTTATCCGCGTTTTATGGGTTCTTTTCTCGTGGATAACAGAGGTATCTGTTTACTCATTCCGAGCCTGAGAAAACAGGAGTACAAAGAGCAGTTCTACTGCTTTCCACCCCAATTCCAGCCATATTAAAACCATCAAAGCAATAGGTTCAGCACTCTACAATGTGTCATCAAAGCAGTTTCAAAGCAGTGAGCACACGAAAAGACTTCCAATTTCCAGTTGCTTTCTTTTGTTCAAAGTTGTTCTTTATTTGATTTTTCATTAAAATTCAAATAACCATAGCCGACGCGTTTCGTCTCACATGGAGACTTCTTCAGGGCTCAACAATATCACAATAAACTTTCAAGGCTGATAATTGTTCAGCGGTCTGTCATAGGTCCGTTGTTCAGACAATTTATGAGGTACTCGTTTCCTCAACAATATCACAATAAACGGCGTATACGTGCGTCTGTTTCTCTGTTAGAAAAAAAGAAACAGACGCACGTACCGCCGCCGGTTACCAAGCCGCAAGAATGGAAACAAGTACCTCATAAATTGTCTGAACAACGGACCTATGACAGACCGCTGAACAATTATCAGCCTTGAAAGTTTATTGTGATATTGTTGAGGAAACGAGTACCTCATAAATTGTATGAACAACGGACCTATGACAGACCGCTGAACAATTATCAGCCTTGAAAGTTTATTGTGATATTGTTGAGCCCTGAAGAAGTCTCTATGTGAGATGAAACGCGTTGGTTATGGTTATTTGAATTTTAATGAAAAATCAAATAAAGAACAACTTTGAACAAAAGAAAACAACTGGAAATTGGAAGTCTTTTCGTGTGCTCACTGCTTTGATGACACATTGTAGAGTGCTGAACCTATTGCTTTGATGTTTGTATAGGAATTATTTCCTGATTTAGGAGTATAGAGGGAAGTGCTCCTTGGTTCTTTGCACTGCCATTTACTGCTCAGACACTGTATTGCCAGGTGCGGATCGTTATAGCCTCAACCCTCAGTTTGTTGATATTCATATTAAAACCATGTCCATATCAATAGTCAAAAACACAGAAGTAAGAGTGGTGTGTTAACGTTATTTGCTTTTTTCCCTAATGGATGTAGGAAGCCTTCCCATCCACCCCAAAATACATCGCAGTAACAGGAGCAAAACCTACAATCACAAAAGTATGGTCCGTGGATGGAGTTAGGCATGCAGAGCCATGTACACCCTGTGGCAGCAGTGGGGAGGAGCGGTAGTTTAAACTAGCTCAATAGGCCCCCAAAGACATTTGGGATAAAAGAGCTAAAAGGTGTATGTTTACTCTTTTCTGGAATAGCGCATTTATTGAACGAAACACGTTTTGGCACAGATGGTATTGGCAGCTATAAAAAAACATCAAGCCCATTCTTAAACAGGCATTTGCAATGCAATAGGTCTCGCATTTTCAAAACGTTGACCTATTGGTATTGTAAATAACAATGCCATTTTATTATTGCAGGTTTTTTAAATGCATAAATAAAAGGCATTGTCATTTACAATGCCAATCGCTCAAAATCTCACAATTGCGAGACCTATTGCATTGCAAATGCTTGTCTTTAAAGCAACCTCTTTGACCCTGCCAGCAAACTCACAGACCCCCGCCCCCACAGCACTGCGAGTAAATGAAGACAGCCTGGAAATGCAGAAAGTAAACATCGCTGCACTCCCAGGCCATATTCATTTGCATGTAATTGCAGACGTGTTTGCGCCCCCCTGGGAACCCATCCACACCCCCCAGGGGGGGGCGCGCCCCACAGTTTGAAGACCTCTGATTTACAGCATTCAGCCTTGCCCGTTGGAGCAGTTTGGCTTCTACACAAATGGCTAATACCCAAGATTAAACTTTTGACCAGTGCACCCTGCTAAGCGTACCTGACCGTATCTCCATAAAGGTTGGCCTTTAATCCTACCTAGGTCCTCATCAACATCATCAATTTTATTAAATTGATGCTTTGTATTGTCTTTGACGATTGTGACCTAAAGCAATTAAAAATATAAATCCTGGTACCTTTATTTTTATTTTGACCTTTGTTTGTCATTTTTTTTCAATCAATTTATTAATTTTGTCTTCTTTTCCAGAATTTCTTTGGAAACTTTATTTTGTTGTATCAGAACTTTCATTTTGTTTTGGTGCTACTTAAGTACCTAACATGAATTTCTTTGTGGCCAAACCTGCTGCTTTGTGCATTAGCTATCAAAGTTCAAGCCGAGGGTTTTCTTAATTAAATTTGTTTTTCCCTAGCAAGGTATTGTATTTTTTAGCTAGTGAGATACCACCTCCCAAATTAATAACTCAAAATCTTGTAGTCACCCATCCAATCTATTGTGTTGTTTATGCAACCCTTGAGCACGGCCCATGGAAGCTGATCTCATGCAGCAGCTGTGCAGGGAGGATCCGTAAGAAGGAGCTGCACACAAAATACCCATCTGCCACCCACACCTACCTCCCACCGTATCTCAGCCTCGCACAGTGAGTAGCCATTCTGTAGCTATAGTTAGGATTCCCGAGGAGGTACAGCGGTACATATTTTTTTTTAAATTACAAAAAAGAGGATGGAGCACAGCTAAAATACCCCGAAAGTATTGTGCAACTTCAAAAAAATTTTTTTTAAAGTACACTTCTTATAAAAAAAAGTGGTACTTCTTAGGTACTCGCGCATTACTCCATAAACCTTTTTAAAAAAAATATATAGAAAAATATAAATTAATTTCCCTACCTATTGACACTTTAATAAAGTGGTAATAGATAGGGATTGATAATAAAACCCAATACTTAACTACAATTAAGGCCCTAACCCAGAACACATGTATTAAAGTGTATTAAAAAAAAATGCCTGCCTTTCAATTTTGTAAACGCAGCCTTTAGTCAATTACATACTGCCTTGTTATTGGCATGTACCACAGTATAACGTGTAGTTACCGAGGTATAACGTGGTACCAGTGGCGGCTCCACCATAGAGGTGTGGAGGCGTCGCCCCACTGCTTTCTCGCAGTGCGAGAAGCAGAAACATAAAATGGTAAAACTACCATTTTATGTTTCTGCTTCTCGCACTGCGAGAAAGCAGAAGTGCCTGGTGCCTGGTTGGGGGCGGGCAGGTGGGCGGTCCTGCTCGAGGGCAGTGGGGGAGTGGCTTACCCACTGTTGTGGGTACTGACTGTTTGGTCGGCCCCAGGGCCGAACAAAGCAGTCATGTGCACTCCCCCTTTTTAGGTCTCGCCTGAGCCAGCGCATGCGCTGCTCTGGCGAGAGTTTTAGTAAGCGGGTTTTGGAAGTGCAAACAGTGGCTTTTGCTGGCGACCAGCTTGCGTTCACGCGAGCGTGCACGCGCGAACAGGCGCCATATGGCTTCCCTCGCCATCTGGACGCTCGCGTGAACGCAAGCTGGTTCTATGCGTTGTAGTGCACGCTTCTGGAGCTCCCTAAATCTCCCATCTTTAGGTGTGTTTCGTGGGGAGAACTCCTTATGCTCTTTCCTTTTCCAATTTTGCACACAGCCGTCCCCTTTTTGTTGGGAAATGTATGGCCTTGCATTATATAAAATAACCTTGAATTTCCTGTTTCTGTTTTGCCGTTTTCTTTTCACTTCACCTCCCACGAAACTGCATTTAAGTGTCTGCCGTTTCACCCCTTCTCCACCTAGCAAAAACCCTTCTCTTTAATGTCTGTATTACACTACTGATTTTAGTTATTTCCTACACAAACAAAGAGTTAGCTCGTGTAAACTAGCATGCGCTCCATAGGTTATTTTCCCTGGCAATCTCCCTTTCTCGCTTCATCTCAGCTCTTGTATTCATTGTGTTGGAATATGTTCATTATTTTGTGACGAAATGAACAATGCAATTGTACAGTCAAAGTGCATCATGCATTCATTGTGAGATCTTGTTTTGGAACGGGCTTTTTGAAACAGGTAACCAATAGCAACATCTGAGAAACGCATTGACTTTCTAAAATTATACTGCATTTAAATCCCTAGACAGCTCTCTGAAATTTTACATTCTGTCGAAGGCATTTATTATCTATGTGGAAACCGGCGATTAATGAATCTATACAAAGAACGTAGGCAAAATGTATTATTCATTACAAGGATAGCAAAATGCGTGAGCAATCTTCCGTGCAAAGAGCTCAAGCAAGAGAGTAAATACGAATGGCTCTGAGGTGTGAACACACAGCCAGGATGATGTATGCACAGTGACTTGATACCACTATGCATGCAAGGTAAAATGATCTTATAAAAATACAAAGTGAATGATGAAGATGACCACTAGTTTAAATAGTCTACTCCTTTCACTGCTAGTCGGGTATCAAAAGGGATGCAAAATCAGTGTGCTTCATTTTGCCCCAGTGAAAAACGTTTCTGCAATATGGCTAGTCAGCAAAGCATATTTCAAAAATGGTCCAAACTGGGTTGGGCTGCAATTAGTGCAAACTTGCACTTACCTCGCCAGAATAGAAGTTCTACTATTTCCGATACACTGGGGACAAAATATTTATAAGTACGGTAAGGAGCGCTCTTTTATGTACCCTTTCACCAGTCCCAGAACATGCAACTTCCTATTAGTCGCAGCTCCTATTCGACACGGTCCTTTCTATTCCAAGACATTATATACGAATATTCCCTGAAGGTTCCCATCTTGGATGATTGAGGCCAATTCACAGAGGCATGTGATAGTATGCAAAAGAGGAGTTCTATTGTATGTGCTCCAAAATGCCTTTGTAGATAGGCCCCACCGTGTATCTATATATTTAACATGTGTATAAATGCACGGCCATCTCTCAGAGGCACGAGAGTGCTGTTAATTAGAATATTCATAGAAAGCTGCTGCTTGCATTCACGTTTATAACGTAAGAAAATACAAGGCATGCAGTCATCTGACTACTAAAGACAGCATCTGCTGCCCTTGCACTGTATCGGCTGTAATTAGGGGGACATCTCACCAGACCTGGCCATTGAGCCTTGGAGAGCTCTTCTAAGTTGATTGGGGAGTTTTGTTGTTGTTTTGATTTGAAATCCCTCTGATCTAGCTATCCCGGGTTTGATCTGAGCCACCACGGCAGCTTGTAGTATGCACTGCATTGAGGTGTTAAAACGCAGCACACTCCAGACAAAGGCCTACAAGCAGATCTTATCGAGGCCCTTTCACATTCAGGGACGCAGGGCAATTGGTTCGGAATTTACAAGCTCTAAACAAATGTCCGCTTCCTTTCATCTTGGGAGGGCGGGGCGACGCAGGGGGCAGAGGGAAGCGACGAATAGTGAAGTATGTGACTTTTACAACTTCCTCTGGGCAGGCAGCCTACCAGTGAATTTACCCGGGAGCACTGTCCATGCGGACGAGCGGAGAAGGGGACACAAACATTACTGTATTCTGCGCTGTTGAACATTTAGACAGCAACAGTAACAGTTACACGCGCCTGATCTGCATAAATGCTTACTGCTGTGCTGCTTTTACATGAGCTGGTTCGGTAGTTCTGAACAAAGGCATTTAACCCGAGGCAGCGAATAAGGGATTACATTGCTGCACTGAGCTACCTTCTTATTTAAATAGGGTTGATTTTACAGTATAAAGTGCTAAAAACATGCAACCTCCCAGGCAGTAAAGCAGTGATTTCTAAAGCTAGTTACACTGTACTAGGATTACAGTATTTGCACTGTTGTAATACATGTGTTAACTGGTGTCTTTATAAGCTACAACAAGCATTGGCATAGCCAATAGGTCTCGCCTTTGGGACCTTATAAGTATTTAGTTATGCAGCACAATATCCTTGGTGCAACAACATTAACTGTTGCATGGCTAAACACTTATAAGGTCCCAAAGGCGAGACCTATTGGCTATGCCAATGCTTGTTCTTTTTAAGTCCCCTGTCACACTACACAGCTTTTGACTGAGCCAGCATTAAAAATCGTCCAAAAGAAACCCTATTTCACGTATTATTACATATTTAAAAAAAAAAAATACAGACAGGAAAATAGATGGTTTTCTGTCTGTATTAATCTGTAAATACCAGTGAAAACGGAAAAGTAGGAGCCTTGTTAAAAACGCACTTCTATCTGAAATAGTATCATAACTGAGAAATACTTACCATGGACCGCTGCATCTCTTGCTCATATTTCGAGATCTTCCTTATTGTTTGGAATGGGCCTTACATCAGCAACACCCTGTATACGTATTCAGGGCCTGCAACAGTGGGGCAGGGCACGGGCACAGGCACATCTGACAGCCGTGGCACATTTTGCCAAGTTGGATACAGGAGTGACTCGCACAAGCAACCGCTACTGCATGATGGCCTTGAAGAAATGGAGCGCATTCTGGCTGCCTCTAAGGATGAATGGCTCCCATCAGTTTTTAGCGGTAGGTAGGTGTGCTGAAAGTCCTTTCAACAATATGTAGCACCCCATGTGAGATGACATTATCCAAGTTGGCCTTCACCTTGGCATTCTTCAGGGCCTTCAGGGTCAGTGTACTGGTAGGCCTTATAAGGTTTGAGGCTGGAAGTGCATGCTTGAGGCTAAGTGACTGGTCCTGCATGACAGGCGCATGGCACTTAAGCTTCAGCAGTCTAAAACAGACCAGGATGCAAGGGGCGAACTATCCTGCGTGGCCTGCATAGAGGCACCAGAGTATTACTTGGTACGCCTGCCATTCAGAACGTGCAGAAGTCTAAGCTTATTTATACACCTGGATGGGTCGTTCTCTGGTAGATTTCGATTTCCAGGAGGACATTTTGAAGGCTGTGCAGTTAGCTGGCCTTCCACTCGAGTGCTTCGACACATTCCTTTAGAATAGGAGCAACAACAGCCCAACACAGCCTGCAAGGGGCTGACGTAATGAAGCGGAGTAAATGGGAATCCAGGGCATTTAGCAGCTACGTAAGAATCGATTGGTGTTGATGTGCGACTTGTATAGATAGAAAGGCTGGCAAGAAGATAGTGTGATGATGACGACCCATACATCGCCTGGGCATAGCGGAGTTCAGCCTGGCAACAGACATTCAAAGAACTGGCCCTTATCATCACGGACATAGTTGAAGGGTTGGAATGGAGGCAAGTGGTCCCGTTAGTGACGAAGACTTTGAAAGGTCGGGCTAGGCCACATGTAGTGTGGGTGTCTCTGGAGGGGGCAATGACTTTATGACGCTAGCTAGGAAACAGTTACTGAACCACATCGGGAAGGAGTTGACTGCAGTCAAGACCTACTGCAGACATAGTCTGGTCGGAAATCATTCCCACTTCAATGGTCGGGTGCGAACAGTCGGGGTTGCGGCAACGGTTAGGAGGGTGCTCATTGTTTTAAAAGGCAAGTTTTGCAGGAGCGTGGGCTTGGATTTCAAACGGCATGAACTGACTGGCCTGCGGGGATCAGCATATTACACAGAAAACAGAGTTCACCTATCAGGAGTGGGCATGGATTTGCTTCTGCTGAATATCTCGAGGGATATTTGTGTCTGAGGGCTGTTATTGATCGATGTGCAAAGGAGGGATGGAATAGTGCACAGCACCAAAGAGACTTCGCCCCTTTGCAGCGTGGCGGAGAGATGGCGAAATGATAGTGGTCACACCGGCTCCATCCAAAGGTCAGTAGGTTGACCGAGGGGAGGGCGGGGGCGGGGAGGGGGCGGAGGGTGTGGTCTCACATCGGTGAATCTTGGGATGCTTAATGGCTGGGCCACTGGGGGAGGGGGACTGACTGCACAGCGCAGACATGCCACTTGCGGACCGGTCACGATGGGCAAGTTATGGTACAAGTCAAGCCTTGAATCTACCCATCTCACCACAAAATAAATTACCGATTAGTGTGTAGGTTGATGGTGGTTGAAATGCTTTCTGCAAGTGTGCAGTGCAGTGTTTTTGCGGAATAAGCAACGTGCATTAAACTGCGGTCTTATCCTCTCCAACCAAGCGACTCCGCGTGATCCTTGCGGGCAGCATTAGTTAGGACATCAAGTGTGCAATGCATAGTTAATCCCCTGTCTATACAGGTTAATAGCACTTCCTTGAAGGAATGACTTGTACTCTGTCGCTGTTTTTCCGGTTTCATTTAAGAGCAGGGTCAAGACTTTGACACTGTTTCTAAGGTAAACCTTAAACAAGAAGCGCGAGCAACAAGCATTGGCCGCGCGGCCGTGAAAGTAGTGAGGAAGCGGGTTTTGGAAGTGCAAACAGTGGCTTTTGCTGGCGACCAGCTTGCGTTCACGCGAGCGTCCAGATGGCGAGGGAAGCCATATGGCGCCAGATCGCGCGTGCACGCTCGCGTGAACGCAGGCTAGTCGCCAGCAAAAGCCACTGTTTGCACTTCCAAAACCCGCTTACTAAAAGTCTCGCCAGAGCAGCGCATGCGCGCTGGCTCAGGCGAGACCTAAAAACATATTAATGGGCCACAAATCACTTATTATTGGGCCATGTTTACTCGCTGGTAGCTGTGTGTGGTTGCATATATAAATATAGATAGATATGCACATGTATATTCACAGAAAAATAGTTATATTTGAGTTTTGGTTCTGGCTCAAATGCATAAAACAACAGAAATTTGGCAGTTAGTCAGCCACGCTGCTATACAAAATGGCTAAAACATATAGACAAAGCCAACAGCTCTCGCGTAGTAATGTGCTGCATGGCTAAACACTTAGAAGGTCCCAAAGGCGAGACCTATTGGCTATGCCAATGCTTGTTCTCTATGTAGGCTGCTTCATGCAGCCTACATAGAGAAAATGGCCCGGCTGGGGCGCTCTCCGCTGCGCCTCACCAATCGTTGTGATTGGCTCAGGGTAGGGAGGCTGCCTGCTGACTGCTTCGGTGCTTCCTGTAGGAACACGCGGGCGGGACCCGGCTGCAGCACACCGTCCAGGAGCGGAGGCGGCGCGGTACCCGCCCCCGCGAGCATGCCGGCCGCGAATACCCACTGTGTGGCGTTGCATTCTGGGAGATAGATGCCTGTTGGCAACACTGCATTCACTGATCGTTTCCTTGCTGCCGGGGCGAATTCAGTGAGTGTTTATCAGCTGGTGGAGCTGCATTCGGTGTGTGTTTACCAGCGGGTAGAGTTGCATTCAGTGTGCGTTTATCAGCTGGCCGAGCTCTATTCATTAGTTTGTGTTTATCAGTGGGTTTGTGTTTATCAGTGAGTGTTTATCGTCTGGTGTAGCTGCGTTCAGTGATTATCAGCTGGTGGAGCTGCGTTCAGTGTGCGTTTATCAGTGGGTGGAGCAGTATAGGGTTGAAGTTGCCCAGTTCGAAGAGATATGTTCAGTTTGGATGTATACATTGGGAGAGCTGTATTCAATGCGTGCGTGTTATTGCAGCCGCATTTACTTGGGGTGTCCACTCCCTAGAGCCGCATTCAGTGACCGTTTCCCAGATGGTTGAGCTAAATACAGTCGGAGTGGCCGGCTTGCCCGGTTGGCAGAGATGCATTCGATGGATGGATTCATTCTCTTGGGGGGTTCCAGTTGGTACTGATGCATGCAGTGAGCTTGCTAGGTGACACGCAGTATTCGGGTGGTGTTGCCAAGTTGTGGGATGGAACAGCTTTTTTGGGTTGGGTTGCCTAGTAGTGGGATGCTATAGTCCGTTCGGCTGGGGTTGACCAGTTGTAAGATGGTACAGCCCGTTCGTCTAGGTTTGCCTAGTTGTGGGATGGTGCAGCCCATTCGGAGTGGGTTGAGGCCAGCGCGCTTGCCAGGACTTTCCTATTTGTGTAGAAATGTTGATAAGCGAGTTTGAACCACGATTTGTCCATATTTAATCAACGAAGAAACAATGCAGAATGTAAGCACAACTTGCAGCGCTCCCACTTTATAAACGGACCGTGACAATTGACTCAAAAAATATGTAATTTATTAAAATAATAAAACGTAGCAAATATTTCAAATCAAATTTGTTTATAGCTTTTAGAAATAACTTTGACAATAAGATGGCTTGAAATACCGTACAAAATAAAAATATAGAAGCAGAAACATCAAAGTACAAGTGATCGGATTTCAATTCAAAAAGTGAATTTGAAAAATGTTGGCATAGAAATCTGTGATTACATATATGGACCGTTTAATTCGGAGCGGAAAAGTGATGGGAATGCTGCTGATACTGAAGAAACAGCTATGTAGGGATAAAATGCCCAATCCCACAGCTGATGTTGTGGGGTCGCGTCCCCTTGGGGCACGGGGGCCCTTAGAAAACGTATCTTCAATAGTTTACATTTCTGTAGTTTCCTGCAAGGCCTGTGATTGCATTCAGACCCAAAGGAGTGGCTGACTGCATTCAGCATTTTTGGAACTTGTACCCCCAGTCATAAAAGAACAATCCCTAAAAACAGGGCTAAACCTTCCTTTGCCTTGGCAGGTGCACAAATCAGAGATTTACCCCTAGCGTGCCACCCGTCCACTGAACGCCCTTTGGCATCTGTATGATCCCAATGCAACCATACTTGGTTCCGATTGAGTTTTAGAAACACCTCCCTTTGGCCTAGATCAATATTATCTGCTAGGTACCTGCACTCCAAAAAACAAGTATCAAGAGAACTTCAGAATTGTAAATATTTTGGGTGGTTTTCCTAGATCGACCACACTGCTTGATCTGTTAGCATCACTAAACTCTCAGTAGGAGAAACGATGTTCTCAGGGGTGCACTCCAGAATTTAGCATAATTTTTTCAACTATAGTGTTATAGAAATTAGTGCACTGCCAAAAGTTGAGCTTAAAAGCACAAACAGCACTGTGAATCAAAAAGCAGCAAAACCTGGTGAGGTACAATGAAGAAAGCGCGCCTCTGTTAAAATTATATTGGCACCGCCGTTTGCCCAGATACAGCTACATTTCTTTAATCAAGACGCCTGGTCATCTGTTTGGTCACATGCCCACCTTGTCAATAGCACAAATGTACACATTACATTTTTTATGAATTAATCTGCTTTTCATGAAGTTGTGTGCAACTGAGAAAATTGAAAAAACATGTTTTGCATTCATTCAAATTAGTGCTTATTTTTGTTAACTTCTCAGTAACACAGCTGCCTAAAATGTCACAAACTGGTAAAACTGAAACTGTACTATGGTCTAACGGCCTTTTTCAATCTATGCGGTATGCAGGTGCCTGGTGAAGTCCTGCCATGCTTCACACATCAAAGGCCGGTAAAGTGCGTAAATAAATACCATCCGTACGGATTTTCTGCCACCTCCAAGCACATGAACTCAGAATGGATGTCATTAATGCTAATGATGTGTTGATTAATAATTAATGCCTGAGAGCACATGCCATTGGTAATGCTATTACTGTATTACACTCTGAAAACAAGCTGCAGGTCCCATGCATGGGATTCCCTTCTGTGGCTGTCCCACTTCAGCTCTGTGAGTGTGATGAGGACACAGAATAATGTCCCTGGAACTGTAGGATGCATGTCTGTCTGCAAAGAGCGCCTGAGAATGATTCTGACAACGCATAGGATGAGGCCACAGGCAGACTCATGTAGCTTGTCATGAAACACGTTACAAGCAAGCTTGATGTTTGTTTGGTGTGTGTGTGCGTGTGGTGTGTGTGTTTGCGTGTGTGTGTGAGAGAGAGAGTGTGGAGAGAAAAAAATTATATGTTTTCAGTGATATGTATGCTCCATCACGGTAGGGGTTCTAGTGACAAAGTACACAAAGACTGCTTTTTGTATTTGTTATACTGCATGTTTATTTCAGGTGCTATTAGCTTTAATAACGTACGTGTCTTCTGCAGAACTTCTGCAGAATAATGTTTATTGAAAACAGTATGTGAAACACTGGACAGTGCGGTTCGGTTGCAATTAGTAACAATACCAACATGTTCAGTTATGTTAGTCACTCTGTCAGGCTCCTCTGTTCCAAATCCTCGGGGTCGTGCTGATGCTCAAAGGGGGCCCACCTCTGAACCACCCCAAGTCTGGATTATGAATACCCACAGACTGTTGGGGCAATTGAGCGGGGGAAGGAAAGGGTAGGAACTGCGGGGAGGGAGATCTGTGAATGATATAATAAAACAATGTGAGTGTGGTATTACTTAATTGTCTATTCTCTCTCAAAACTTAACATATATAGATATATATAACCCCTCCGTATGTCAACCCCTACCTGAAACAATAAAGGTGAATAGCAGGCATCAGAAGAGAGAAGAGGGTTGTGGCACATTCACGACAAGACACTATCAAGAACTACAAAACAAGGGAAAACATATGAGGGAAGATTTCCTACAGCCCCTGACACTTTCCTCTACGCTTCGTTTGTCATCTTGAAACACATACCAAGGATACTTGTAACGTAAACCGTGTTTGCCAGACCGTGTCTTCGGTACCCCTCTCTGTGACCTCTCTCCTGGGATATAAATATAACAAAAGGAAGAACAACCAAAACATGAAAACGTGTCCTTCAAGGTCAGGAAACAATGACAGTCTTTTCCTAATCCTTTTTGTGTATAAGGCGAGGGTTTGTTTAGAAAGCACAATACCCTAGCAATTTCTCAATATCTGCCGACGAGCAACACAACATCATTGTACAATGATCGCGGGTGCCTTACATCTCCCTGCATGAAACCGGTAATCCTTCGGTTTCTCCAACAGGGAGATAGCAAACCCAAGCACCTCAGAAGGCGCCTAAGCTCCTCTGCAAAAGACCGCTAACAGGCGGGTCTCAGCCAACAGAGGAGTCACGGGGTAACGGAGAGCCCGTCACCTTTCTAAATGCAGTGATGGCGGTTCGGAAGATTTGTGCATAAGCACTCTTACCACCCACACAGATGTTGACCTTTGGAGAAGTCTGACTCAGGCAAATCGAGTCGAATAATCGGCGGCGTTGGCTGGTTTCCGTCGCCCTTATCACCGTATCCGGCGTTGCGTCCGAGTCACGTGATGCGTGACTCGCGTTGTACGCCGGGAAGTGTAGTTAAGAACTGGGTGTTCCAGAGCCAGGTTCGCGCGAGGAGGGCAGTTAGTGCGCAACCGGCATTCCGATCATGACACACAAGGTGGAGTTTTTCTGATTACTTTGAGACACCCATCTGTAGAAGATGGAGCATTTCTGGCAGGCCTTTGTCACTGAGCACTTGAAATGTTGTTCTTATGGGGGCAGTAAAACCACGGAAGACAGGATGCCTGGTTTGACGGCGTCATTGTGCAGGTCAGGCGCATTGTTCAGCCACTCATTGATATTAACATTGGCGAGGTGAAAGTGGACATTTGCAAATTAGTCAAGAGGTGTTTCTGTGACCTCAAATTTGCTTGAAAATGCACCATTTGTCCACTCTTTTTTCAAAATTTTCTCGGGGGAAGAACCCCCCAGTATGTTGTTAGGGCTCGCTCGCTCGCTACGCTCGCTCGCCACAGTGCAGTACGACAATTATTTTACGCCGCACCACTTTCAAATGTCACCAGCCGCCACTGCGTGGTACAATATATAACTAAGGGACACATGTATTGTTGTATTGCGTTAGCCTTCCGTCATGCATGTTGTCCCATGGGCAGCGCAATACTTAAGTTACATTTACAAAACAACACAGGGCCACTATGCTTGGTCCTGGGTTGCTTGGTAAATCTGCAGAAACACACAGCAGCAGAAATCGCTGCCTTGCGTTAATCTGCACACTGTATTCACTGAAAAAGCCAAAGGTTACAGGGACGTTATAGTTAGGCTCAAATTTCCTTCGTACAAAACCAGTGAAATTCAGCAGTTCTAGTTAGCTGAGCTGACTATAACTTACTCCCCCCGCAATACACTGCTTATGACCTCGCATATTACATCACTCATGACATGACATGGTCGTGGCTCATAGTGAACCATGGCTACAAGGATTGCAATCTGTCAGCCGTAGGGATGCATAGAGACTCGCCCCTGGCGGGGGAGATTGTGGTTGATACTAGGCATAACAGGACACTCGAGAGGCCAAGGACCATCAGCCATCGACCATACCCCCCCTCTCCATCAGTCTCTGAAAAACAAAGCATAATGTTAGTGCTCTCGTGTCAGTGTGAGGAACAGCATGGTATCCAAGTCATTATTGTGTATAGAGGCTTCTAATGGAAGCCGCATACGACTAGTATGTGGTATGCACCGTCATGTTATTCAACATGACAGAACACTGCAGCCTCATGCACTGATCGTGAGTGAAGGCTGGGATGTCAGTGAATTACATTGTGCCTATGCGATGCGCTGCATAGACAAAGGAGTTTTTTTTCACAACGTGATACATTCTGGAAGCAGGGAATCTTTAAATGAGCAAGAAACATGTGAATCAGTAACTTTGGATGCCTACTGGTACAGGTTACCCACAGGGGCATAGCTACCCTTGGTGCAGCCGGTGCAGCGCACCGGGTCCCAGAGGTCAGAGGGGGCCCCGTCTGCCCAGCACCAGCTGATGTTATTTCAGAGGCTGCCTGTTCTGATTTTATTTTTTGACTGTGCATGCCTCGGTCCTTGGCTGTGTTTACATTTCGGGGGTCTGAGGGTGCAGGGAGAGTAGAGGATCAGAGAACAATAAAGAAGAAAGGGATGAAACAAAAGGAGGGTGAAAAAACGGGGGGCAGGAAAAGGTGACAGAATTAGAGAAGGAAATAAGGTTGAGCAAGAAAGGGAAAAGAGATAAGGATGAGCAAAGTGGGAAAGAGAAAAGGAGGAGAAAGCAACCTGAAATAAGGAGAGAAGGGAGGAAGGAGATGAGGATGAGTGAGAGACCAAAGAGGGGGAAGAGACAGACTGAGGATAGGGATAGAGAGGAGAGCACTCAATGGACGAAAGTGATGAGAGGAGAGCAGGGTAGAGATGGGGAGGCGAGAAGGAAAGAATGAGGAACGTGGAGACCCGTAAATTGCATTAGTGTAGCAGGTGCAGTGACACCGGGGTCCAGGGGTGTGATGGTCGTACTGCACCTCATTTATAGCAGTTTTTTAATCCCGGCTGGGGGTCCTAGTTTCATCTCTTGCACTAGGGCCCGTGACCCCCAGGCTACACTACTGGTTATACAGACCTGCGCAGTACCCTACCACCAGAATCCGTAATTCTTACGAACATGGCCTCCCCTTGGCAACACTTAGCAGAACTCAGGCTAGTGGGCAGCCATAAAACACACTCTCTGCCCAAATAGAGCCACGGGAAATGAGCTGGCTCGTGAAATGCAAACTAGGCGGCCAAAGAAGGCATTGACTCATTGTTCTAATTAATGGCTATGATTAAGCACCACAGTGAAGGCCCGCGTGAAATGGCCTCTCTGCTAATGAGTACATAACTTATAAAAATGCTATGGGCTTTGTGAAGTCAACAGCATAGTTTTTCTTTCACCTTCTCCTTTTCATAGCACCAATCTTTTGTAATGTGCTGTTACTAGCAATGCTAAATAAATTCACATCTGTCACTTTTATTCACTTTCCGTTGTATTGTAGCATTTGTAAAGCTCTTACTACCCCTATGTGGAGTGCTGATGCGCGTACCACGTGATGGCAAGTGACACTGTGTAGGGTGGTGTTTTTTCATGCAGTCGCAGCCGGTATGACTTGCGGGTGGGGGGACAGGGAGGGCGCGCGGGGAGGGGGTCGCGTGGGGGGTCCCGGGTTGTCGGTCTGCGTCGTCCTCTCTACTACAACAGGAAACAGCCGCAGGCAGCCTCCCTCCCCTCCCCGAAGCCAATCACAATGCATATGACTGGTTTGGTCGGCCCTGGGGCTGACCAAACAGTCTGCGCCCTCAGAGTGGGCAAGCCACTCCTCCCCTGCCCTCCAGCAGACACAAACCAACCAAACCCTTCTGCTTTCTCGCAGTGCGAGAAGCAGAAACATAAAATGGTATTTATAATACCATTTTATGTTTCTGCTTCTCGCACTGCGAGAAAGCAGTGGGGCGACGCTCCTCCACCCACATGGA
This sequence comes from Calotriton arnoldi, assembly GCA_963921515.1. Lineage (NCBI taxonomy): Eukaryota > Metazoa > Chordata > Amphibia > Caudata > Salamandridae > Calotriton > Calotriton arnoldi. Next base: position 2,724,547 of record CAWUFW010001322.1, on the reverse strand, counting down.
GGAGCCGCCCCTGTTTTCATGTTGTGTGTGATGACCACTGAGGTGCAGTCAATGTGTTATGGGACGCAGCACCTGAGGTGTGATGGGTGAGGGCATGTGAGAGATAGACGTGCAAATTATCATTATAATAAGGACTAACTAGCTCAGCCCCCGGGTCAGCGTGTGCCCTTACACCAAAAAGGGGGATAATCACGAAAGGCTCAGTTATCCATACGCAACAAGCGCCAGGCAGAGATGTTGTTGAAGGAGTAAAATGATACCAAAGGGCTAGAGTGGGAATTGGTGATGTAAGCAGTAGCCATACGCCATTTTATTTTCATTTCAAGGCAGGTATAGTCCCTATTGCTAAATAAATAAACCTCATGAAAAAGGAATGAAGTGGAATAGCAATCAAGGTGGGCTACTTGAGCAGAAACTACACAAACTTTAAAAGGCCCACAATCCACCTACTCCTACTAGGCTGAAGGAAGCCATACATTTGACCAGGGGTTTACACCCCAAGCTCCTCTCGGGCTGTCAAAGGCGGGCAAGCTCTAGTTGGGTCATGGCTCGGACAGCAGCGAGACTGGCACCATGCACATGCAAGGGTGAGAGATGTCTTGCTTTCCATTACTCTGCTGTCCTCACCCCTCCATGCGAACCCAATACTTTTCTTAAATCCCAGAGACCCTTGTTCTTTCTAGTTTACATAAGGGGCATCCTCCTGCTCTTCCAGAATTTCCTCCTAGAACAACTTCCATTTTCATTATTAGTAGTGATTGACATTTCAGGGTATGAAAAAGGCTAATGTGGTAAACTAAGACTTACCCTGCTTCCATTATGTCGGCTACAAGAGCAGCCTGGCACAGATTTGGTAGTTTTTTATTTGATATATCTTAGCTCTGCTGGGAACTGTGAGCTTTGTGTAAAACACTTTTTATGTCTGCCTCAACAAGTCAATTACCCTTCTGAGCTCCTTTGTCTGGTGCCTTCCCACTATACCCCTCCCTCTTTTAAAATACAGCTCTCTATCTGTTTCTGCATCTGCATTGTGTTTCAGATACTTAGGTCTTGTATCTCTAAAGAGACACTGTGGATTTTTTTCAGGAACCCTTTTGTTCCTTGGTGAAATTATTATTTGATCAAAGGATGTTTAAAGAAAGACATGTCATCTGCTAGAATCTTTTTTTCCAATTGCCATAAATGTCCCTCTGTGCATTGAACCCCTCTGCATTTTCAGAGTAGAGCTATGAGGTGTAGGGGGTAGAATGTATTTGTCCCATGTACTCCTAAAACATAATGTGTCCTGGCTGTGCCCCATTTTTGATCTTATGGGTACTCTGCCACCCGATAGTGACAGGGGCATCTTCTACAGCTGTTAAAATGGAGCTGTGTGTATGTGTCTCACATGTATGACTGTGGGGTGCTCCATCCTTCGCTTACACATGCTCATGCCAGCTACCTTTTTGTGCCAAACAATGTGGATTGGAACCCACTTCTCTTGTGCTCAACTAATTCCTATCTCTGGGCTTAGCCCGGATACCATTAATCTTTTGAGATCTTTTTTCCAGCTGTTTTTCCCCTCTTTTCTCTTCTTTCAATCTGAATTTGCAGTCTATAGACAAACTGGCTTGAAAACAATGTGCTGAAGTAAACGTTTTGGTGTCTATTACCCTGAGAAAGGTTTTGGAATATGAAATAAATTCTATATGAGCTCAGCTGAAGTTACTTTAAAAGGCATGCACATTTTTTGTCGGTGATCTCACATCATTCACACCTTAGATGACCTCTGCCTGCCACCTGCTACTTTAAAAGGCTGAGCCCAACTGCAGATCTTGTGATGGAACCCCCCTGAGGGCTGCACAGATGGACGCCTGTCTTTTAATTGATTTCCATAAAAAAATTTGCATCTAGGGAAAGAAACCAGGGGGCTAGACTTTGCCTGAAGTCTGGATCTAGTGTAGGTTCAGTGAAGGAAATTTGTTTTCGAAGTTCAGTGTGCTGATATTTCTGGGCAGAGTTTGAGATGAGGGAGATGAGGGCTTCATGCAGGTGAGGTGGGGGAACTCTATTTAGGATTTTTGGGTGCAGGGAGCTCCGACATAATATTGTTGCTGAAAAGCAAATATTCTTAACTGCCCCGGAATAACTTTACACTTCACTGAGAGAACCTGCCTAGAACTGAAGAGAAAAGAGGACCCCCCTACCTGCTGCTTTGAGGAATTCCTAGTGTTTTCAGGAGAGGCACATAACCTATGCATAAAAACACCAGGGAAGGATTTTTCAAATCACTAGCCCAAGATAATACCCTGTGCCTTAATCCGTCTGGACCTCTGCATGGCATTTGATGCCATTGACCATCAAGTACTCCTTGATGGCTTGAGACTCTCGGTCACTTGGCAAGCTACATCCCTGTTTGCAAACCAGCCGGAGTGGAATTTGCACATCGATAGTAAGCGAACAGAGGTAGCAAATCTTGCCGGTAATTCCGCTCCTTCGCCTGTTCACAGCCTCCATGCATTTTAACTCTAACTCTCCAAACATGTCACTTTGGCCCCTCAGGTTAATGATCCTATTGATCCTGTGTAAGTAGTACAGTGCTGCTTCGTCTGCCCCTTCCTACCTTGAGTGTGTTGTGGGTGCATCAGTGGTCACCTCTAGACTAGACCACAGGAACTCCTCTACTTGTGTCTTCATGAGTATCTCGTCCCTCTCCTCCGGGTCCTTCAGTATGTGGCCATGGTTTGGTACCAGAATATCGTCTGACGTAAACATTGTGTCCTAGATGACATTCACCAAAATATCACCCTGAAGGTGTTACTAATAGAAAATCTACACAATGGTTTTGTAAATAATATTTTTGTCATGTACTGTAAATACTCAGATGCGCCAAGAACAGCTAAACAGTTTCATGTTGGGTACCGGAGGTGCAGATGCTTTACGTCGCGTCCATCCCACACCATTGGTCATTTCAAGGCATGGAACCTTCTACCAAAGCAATGAATGCAATGAGGGTTGATGGGAGTGGGGGCAGAAAAGAATGCACCAAAGAACTTTAGAGGAGAAGGCAAATAGAAATAGATGCAAAAATGTGAACTTGATAAACTATAAAGCATGATATTTGTCAGACGATATTTTTGCATAAGATTTTCTGACACACAAATGCGGCCACACAGCTGCTCTTTCGCCTGCCAGCTAGAGCGCACATATCACAACAATTTGCAAAGCTCCCTGGGATCCACATTTGGAACAGTTTGGTCCTTAAAGCCCTCCTTGCTCCCTACAGCACCCAAAATAATCAGGAAAATGTAAGGCCTGCACGCCCACGCGGACAACACGATATTCGGTATTAAAACCGCTTCGGGTGCCACAAATCAACAACCCTAGATTAAGAGAAAGAGCCTTCACCTATCTAGTTCCTGGGCTGTGAAACCGACTCACGCAAGACAGACAAAAACTGTATGAACATTTAGGTTTTACGATAAAGCGGAGTACATGGCTATTGTTTAACCGTGTAATCATGCCAGACATGTGCCGGCTCAACTGTGGGTTTCGTGTTGTTTGTAGCTGTGTCTCTTAATGATGATAGCCGCACAACGAGGACAGCCAGCCAAGTCTAAATAAATCAGATCCACTTTAAAGCCCCAAGCTCACACTTCATTCCTGAACACAGTGAAGTGGGAGCCCCTGGGCTGGCAGCTGGAGCTGTCACTCTGCATTGGGCTCCTTGGAAGGTGTCCTGATGAAGGCCTAATGTCAAGTGTCCGTGTGCCGCAATGACAGGCGGCTCATTATGTGTGGGAATGTAGTGCTCAGCTGGTCTCTTTTCCATGTAGATTTTGGATTCAGGGCAGCGTAAACACGGCAACGGCAAGTCTGCTATCCTCCTCTTCACCCCAACTAAATAAACATTGGCCAAGCCAACCGGTCTAGCCTTTGTGACCTGTTGGCTTTGCCAGTGGTTTTTAGCTGCGCTACACAGCATCCACAATACGGTGCAGCATATCTAAAGTGAAAAAAAAAACACGGTTGCGCCGCTCCCCCTCAACATGTGATGCACCCTGGTGGCAGGTGCCACTCACATAGTTGCTTCGACCGTGCAATGCACGGTGCAGCTCATTGTCTTCCTTTGCAGAGGGCATCTGATTGATGCTTACCATATGTTCATCGCTGTCATCGAGTTGATGAAACCTCTCGTGTGGCCACTTATATGAAGTTCATCCAGGGTTCTCTCTTGCTTTCTCAGATCTTTCTGTGCACGTCCACAGTTTTTGTTGTGACTTTACTGGTGGTACTTTTTGGTCGAGGGATCTAGTCATGACTTTCATAGGTCATACATAAGGTGATTGATGTCATGAGGGTTAAACACCATCAAGCTTTTGGTGGACTTACGCCATCGATGCAGCGCAAGACACCCATGGACATGGTAGTGCGTGAAGGGATGAAATAGGCGGGGCCGGCTGTAGAATTTGTGGGGCTTGCACAGATAAGGAACATGTCATCATCCTCTAATTAACATATGATGCAACATTACAGGAAGTGACATGAATTGACCATAAATTCTCTGGCATCACTGAAGCATCGTTGAAGCTTTGCAAGAAGTTACTTAGCTACTGTGGGTATCATCAAAAGGGCTAAAATGTAAATAATAGCTCTAATAAAATAAATGCTTATCATTTTTAAAGCTCTGTTATGTGGAAATGCAATAAATAAGTCAAACTGAGTAGAAAATCTTGCCCTGGGTTTCTCCAAAGCTGGTATTATTACTCAGATGTTAACAAAGGACTATCTTTATGCTAGTGAGGTGCAAACATAGGGAATTTGGTTTTCAGCAGCAAAGAACATAAAACACAAATTACAAAAGATAAGAAGAGGAAATGGCATGGATGCCATGCACAGATGGGGTGACATATATGTTGGTAGATAGAAGCATCAGTATCTGGGCCAAACCCACACACTGAGCACTATACGAAGCAAGTAATATCAAACTCTATTTTTAAGAGCTAAACTAATTTGAAAAGTATTAAGATGAGATGGCTAAAAAGGACCAGAAATCTACACTGAGCCAGTCACTGAACAAACAATTGTAAAATAAAGCAACAAAACAAAAGGAACTTTTTAAAATAGTGTCTGTGCAGCTTACACTCACAGGGTGAAACTGAGATCCAGCGACATGGAATGAGTAGGATGAGAGAAGGTGGTGCTTAACTTGCAAAACAAAGTTACTAAAATTCCAGAGATTTAAAGTTTAAAAAAACTCCAATCCTGTGTCCCTAATATCTGAAACGATCCTTGAGATTGCAAAGGTCATGTTGCTTGACTCCTATTTAGCCTAAGATGTAATAACTAAACTGCACATTCTCTTAGGTAAACCCTTTGAATCCCTGTTAAAGAGATAATTGAATGCAAGACCCTTTCTCTCAACCACAAGTCACTCCAGTCTTCTTGCCCTACTGAATCTACTAGTCATCTTCTCACATAGGCTCAATGATGGCAGATCCCTCCATGTGCATTGATGTACCCCATGAAACTCCCTCCCCACTTCAGTTGCCCCCACCACCACAGCCTTCTTCTCCTGAACACTCCCTCATCTTCTCCTCACCTCCCACGGTAGCCGAGTTCGAACTGTGCTGCTCAAAAGCATCAATTTCCCCAGTCCTCGCTGTCATTCCCTGAGTTTTGGGATCATTGTGGTGTGAGGAGGCACAGATCATGAGCTGCCTGCCCAGGCCGGCCCACTGTTATTCTGCACATGACAATGAGACTTTGTGAAAGCAACCAGACTGGCTCTTTGCACACCAACCCTAAGGGCGAAGTAGCCTTTTGTGTTGTGTGCCACATGCCAAGTCGGCCTAGGCAGAGAAACTGATGTATCCACAGTGTAAAAGAAATTGTCCCACCAGCTGGTCTTGGCCGCAGGCCCGTTGGTCAACTGTGGATTCTTCGACTTGCTTACCCGGCCTTGCCACTTCCCTGGGTGTTTCAGCACTGAAGTTTTGCAGGTTGGCCTATTTTCTGTTATCACTTTGTAGGACACTTTGTGTACGCAGGGACATTATAAGACATTTGTTGGGGGACTGTTAGTCAGGGAGCACATTTGTGGCGTTTTATCCCATACTCACCTCCTCTAAATCAGACCATTTTAAAAGACATAGCTTGGCTGGCAAGATAATGCGCTTATTGGGTCTGGTAAATGGGACATGTTGTATCTGAGTTCGGCTACATTTCCCACCTCCTGGACTAAGCTGTGGCTGCTTGCTGTTGCCACCTTTGGAGAGACATGTTTCCAAAATTAATAACTCTTAGCCAAATGAAAAGAAATAGGCTTAAGCTCTGAAACATCAATCATAAATACCACCATCCACCACAGATTCGGCCAAATAACTACCTACTGCCTCTGACCCAAAGTCGAGGTCTCCCAATATATGCCTTTTCCCATTCCATAAAATGTTGGTTGTGCTTAAAACATGCTCATTGCAGGTAGCGAATGATGTAAGAACCACCTTGACTGCACCCCTAACAAGATCTGCAATTCACTGGAGTGGGCAAACACCACCGCTAGATGTGGTCCAGTAATATGCATTATCACAGAACCAGGAGACATTACCTTTAATCCTGGCTTTACCACTTTACCAAAATACGCTGGAAATAAAGACTGTATAAGAAATCGGGGCCACGACGACAACTTGGTGACATTTCCCTAGAAATGGTGGCCATCAGATTCACTGGACCACCCCAGTTGTGGTCCAGGAGACATGGTTTGTAACAATGGACACCTTTAATAGCAATCTAAAAGTTTTTAGTAAGCGTATGGTAAAAATATAAAATGTGAATAGATATTACCTCGGGGGTTTGTGTGTGTGTGCGGGGGGGGGGGGGGCATTCAGCAGTGCCATGTCTCATCATCTATTCATAAAAATGTAATAGGATAGTAAAGTTATGGTCTTTGAGTGTGCTGTACTGTGTTGCAGTCATGGGTCTCCTACTTTAGCAACATGTTTGATCTTGAGAAATTCATCCTCTCTCTGTGCCTCGGTATAAACTGGCCATATGTGTGCACTTTGAATCAGGCTTAATGAAAGAAGCACCAAAGACATATATTCAGAATATTCCCTCATGGAGGTTTTTATTAATACATTCAGTGCCTTTAACTACAGGTGTCCACATTCAGGGTTAGCATCTCTAAAGGCGACCACATGCCTGAAGGTGCATTGTGCTGCACCCCTCCTGTGCTGCAGCCCCTCCCTCCCAACCTTGCAGTAAACAACAGCTAGCATATATAAGCAGCTCTTTTATAGCCAATGGTGTATTGAAAAACTGAGCATGATCACCCCCGCCAGGACTCTTGAATGCTCAGAATTACCCTTATATATGATGGTTCCAGAAAACATCAAAGTGTAGGGCATTTGGTGTCCTTCACCAGGTCAGTGTGGGCAGCTAGACAACTTACCAGATGGTGGGATAAGTGCACAAAACACAGGATGGCTTACCCTCTGCAGTTTGAACCGGTGCAACATTAAGACTGAGATTGCACAGCATCTGTTGTGCATGCATTCAAAACCTTTTCGAAGCTGTTGCACATGGTGCACCTATCTAGTTTATAGTTACTTAGACTGCGTCCAATTAACCTACTGGGTATCGGCTAGCTAAGGAATCAACTCAAACAGAAAGTCTCTGAGTGACCGCAGCAGGACCTTCAGGATGCTGATGTAGAACATCACCAACACCATCGGAATGTGCGAGGGCTACCAGAGTTGACCACCCTCAAGATGGGAGTGAGGGTCAGGGCCCCCTCCCTTGGGCTTCACAGAACTGGATCATGGCTTTGAGGCCTAGGGGGAAGGACCTCAAGACCTGGCTCTTCGACTGATCCGGAGCTGCCCCCCCCCCAGCGCCTTGAGACCCTCACGGGTGAGTAGTGCGCTATATAAACCCCTGATTGATTGATTGATAGGGGAGGAGAATCCCCTCTCTTGGATACTGCAGCGCTACAGCAAGGCTGTGCGGCCCAAGGGAGGGGGGGGGCCTCCCTCACCTGGGCCTCGTAACACTGGCCTCTGTCAAAAAATGTGGCACACTGACACAGGTGGTGAGAAGGCATGGGGACCTGGGCAGCTGCTCGCACTGCCCAAGCGTAGCACAGCCACAAAAATTGGGCAAGAAAAAAACATTCATTATTTAGACATAGAATGATTGGGCAGACGTGGGGCAAGTTGAGAACTTGGGATTTATGGGTACAGCCTGTACACATATATGTTGCCGTTTTTAGGTCGCAGCCTACCAGACTGCGCAGCTGACTGGTTTGCCAAAGACATCTTGGGGACTTTCAGAAAGTTGACCTAGGAATGCATTCCACCTGTTGCTTGCTATTGGCTTTGTGGTTTGTAACTCACATTTTCTGGCTTTCCATTTGCTGGCTTTATTTGCTTTAGGCTGTGCAGGTTCAGTTTGCCCCTCCCGTTGCCTAAACCATGTTTACTGTATTCTGCCACAAACTCGTTTTGTGTAAACAGGCCTTTAAATCTGATTCTTATTTTGCCACGTTTGCTGCGCATTCAAAGACCGGGTCAAATGTCACACTGGCTTATCCTTCAGAGTGCTCCCTTTCTGTAAACAGGCCTCTAAATCTTGTTCTTATCTCATCACATTTGCTGTGCATTGGAAGACCAAGGTCAAATGTCTGGCGCTGTCTTCCGAGGGCACTTGTTTACTTTTCTTTTTCTGACTTCAAAGTGAGAGGATCTATGTGACAATCTTGCTGGGTACTGTGGTTAGGAAAGAGTTTTTTTCTAGCACACAACAACCTTTAAATGAACTGTGCAAGTATTTCAGAATATATCAGAATTAGGAACACAAATGAAGCTCATTTTTTGTTATTTCTGGTGTGCTGGAAACAAATATTCTAATATGATCAAAACAAATCATTACACTGAGTTGATGCAATTTCCATACATTTTTGTCTGTGCACTGTATAGTTTTATTAGTAAAACTGTAGATCTGTGTAAATGTAATGGTCATTTCATTTGAAAATGCGTTGTCTATAATGGCAGTGTGCTACCACACCATGCATACTCCACTCCACTCTGCACCACTCCACTTTACACCACGCCACTGCACTCTACACAACTGCACTCTACTTCTCTATGCACTACTGCACTCTATGCCACTTCATTCTACTCCACTCTGCACGACTGCACTCCACATCACTGCACTCTACTCTGCACCACTCCACTCTACACCACTTCACGCCACTGCACTTTGCAGCACTCCATTCTATGCCACTTCGCGCTACGCCTCTTTACTCTACCTTGTACCACTCTACTCTAAGGCAATGCACTCTTCGCCACTCTACACCTCTGCATTCTTCGCCACTGCAGTCTACACCACTCCAGTCTAGGCCACACGAATCTACTCTGCACAACTCTAATCTACACCATTGTAATCTACGCCACTGCACTCTATGCCAATACACTGTACGCCAATGCACTTTACTCTGTAACACTCAGCTCTATGCCCTTGAACTCTACGCCAATCCACTGTACGCCACTCTAATCTACTCTGTACCACTTCACTCTATGCCTCTCCAAACCACTTTAATCTATACCACTACACTCTATGCCACTGTACGCAACGGCACTCTACTCTGCACCACTCCACTCCACTCTATGCCACTTCACTCTACTCTGAAACAATCTACTCTAACCCACTGCACTCCACTCCTCTCTACTCCACTCTGTACCACTCCACTCTATGACACAGCTCTCTGTCATTCTACTCTTAACCACTGCACTCTATGCCAATGCACTCTACACAACTGCACTCTGTCACTGCACTTTACACCACTGCACTATACTCTGCATCACTGTACTCTACGCCACTGCTTTCTACGCCACTCTACTTCACTGAACTCTACTCCACTGTACTCTGACACTACTTTGCAACACTGAACTCTACACAGCTCTACTCCACTCTATGCTACTCCACTCTATGCCACTGCTGCACTCTACCGACTATATTCTGTGCTACTCTTCTCTGCTAGACAATCGAGAGGGGCCCCACAGACCAAGGAGACGGAGCACTGTATCGACTGTAAAATTATTTCTCCCCTTGGGAAGGCAAATAAATCCCCCTAAAATGCTTCACACATTCAACTAACAACCATACAACACATATCAAGGATCTGCAATCGTAGTCCGTGCCACATAAGTATAAAAGTTCTGCAAATTTTATACTCACATTTACGGTTTATGATTGCGGACCCTTGATATGTGTTGTATGGTTGTTAGTTGAATGCTTGAAGCATTTTAGGTGGATTTATTTGCCTTCCCAAGGGTAGAATTAATTTTACTACTCCATACTGCACCACTCTACGCCACTGTACTCTATGCCAATCGGCTCTACTCTGCGCCACTGCCCTCTGATCACTCAACTCTACGCCACTCCACTGTGCACCACTCTACGCTCACTCACTGCACTCTACTAGGCACCACTCTACGCCACTGCATTCTATGACGCTACATTGTATGCCACTGAATTTAAAGCCACTGCACTACGCAACTATACTCTGCAACATTCCAATTCACTCTACACCAGTCCCCTCTACTCTATGCCACTCCACTGTACACCACCCTACACGACTCCACACTATGCCACTCCTATACACGACATTCCCTGCCACTTTACTTTACAATACTCTACTCTACTCTTAGCCATTTCACTCTATGACACTGCCCACCACTCTCCTTTACGCCACTAACCTTTAGCCATGCTGAACAGCAGCCAAGCTGGTGTGCAACGTGGCAAAAACACATTGGCAAAGCCAATAGCTCACGCACAGACGAGATGTATTGGCTTTGCCATTGCTTGTTAGATCTTGCCTACCAGACAGTGCAAGCTGTCTGAATGTGGAAGACCTATTGTGAGCTTACAGAGGGGTTACAACCCATCAATTGATTACCATATGTTAGCTTTACTGTCTTCTTGTGTTTGTCCCTCCTCTGGAGCATAGCCTCTCTTTGATCATTTTGTTTGGCTGACTAGTATCTTATGACTCCTCACCTTTAGGGAACTTTGTTTTCTTTTTCATTCAGCAGTCCAAGAGAATGAATGTGTTTTCTAGCTCCCTGCCTCATGTACTGCATCTGCATCTCCACTCCTCCTGCCCTTCCCCGAGGGATGTTTTCCCCCCACCCCTCCCAGCTTGTCGGTAAAAACGCAGCAACAGGGATATTTGTGCACGTGTATGTCTGAAGAGCAGTCTTTAAAGTGTGTTTTTGTTATATCTCCTGCATTAAACATATTGCATGAAAGCACAATCTCTGACACATAAAGGCTTTTATGGCGCTGGGGAAAGTAGGTGTACTTAGCATGACACTTCTCCTGGAGGCCCATAGATCTGCTTCCTGGTCTACTGCAGAAGACCAAATGGCGGAATCCTGTGGAAAGTGAATTAGGCATTGACCAGTGTTCCGCTATACTTTCTAGCACTTCCTTATTCTTTTTAAATGTTCAGAGTGTTTGGGAGTGAAAAGAAATTGAAAAATAAACAACAACATTTATAAAGTTTGAAAACATTGAATTCAATGTACAGTTTTGAGATATCATAAGCTGTGTATTTGCCTTTCCTCTAGTGTTTTGACATGTGTTTTCTTTTATTTTGTTTAAACAATACCATACAAACATAGGCAAACCCAACAGCTTGGCACTCGCATTAGGAAGGCGCTTGGCCAATGCTTGTTTTAATATTATTTTGGAGCTTTGGATACTGTTTATCATGTACGTCCATGTTTAGCCAGCGTTGCTGTGACTTGAAGCCCCTCTGAGGTGTCAGCTGGAGCAGTAACATGATGTCTAGAGATGGCTATTGGGAGCCAGATGCGAGGCCGGAGCAAAGGCCCCGGTGCCTTATAACATGATGGATGGCGCAGCTACACCGAGGAAGATTCCTGCGTGCGGCGAGACAGGATAAAAATATCAGGTTAATGAGGGTGAGACAGCGAACGTCAGCTTAGAAACGAGCAGAGCACGCCAGAAAAAGGGCGCAAAAAGCAACAACCAGCGAGGGAACTTTCATAGCGACTTCCGCTCTCGAAGATGGGGCTCGTTACAGCCTGCCCGGGGTGGACCGAGACTGCAGCTGTCGGATGAATGGCTGCAGCTGTCAGACAGCCCGTGACTTCCAGAAGTGCTGCACTTCTGCTCGGGTAATGTCTGTTTATTATTTGGGAGGGAGAGGGGGGGGAGATGACCAAACCAGACCATTTTGTTGTGTGAAAAAGGCCGCTTTATTGAAACAGGTGCACATTACAATGAACATCCCTGGCAACTGCCTTACAAAACTTAAAACCTCACTAATGCATCCAAGTACCTGACCCCACCCCTATGATCCCCTGAACATGCCCCCACCCTGACATTACCATATCAACAACAATACAATGCATTGCAGTAAAATTATACCCTTCAATTATACACTTCAATTAACCCACATCCTATGCCTGCCTCTCTACAACAGTAAATCAGCAAACTTCTATAACTGAACTTAAAATAACCTGCCTCCCCTTTCCCTGTCCATAAACCCAACTTCAACGATAAGCAAAAAACTTCTGCCAAATCTGGCCAACTTTTAATAACCCCCGCCACCCAGAAAATGGGAGGAGAAAATCAACCCCAATTTTCTGCCCCCCACCCCCCCCCCCCCCCCCCTTTGCCTGCACTAGTCCCTGGGTCCACTGTGAGAATGTTTCTGCGCGTTTAAAGACCTGGCCAAAACCTCCCTAATCTCCAAAAGATATAAGTCCATACCGAGCCTGGAAAGATGCACTCCATCATCCCTGAAGAATTCCACTGTCTCAAAACGAATCTCCGCGTGACTAACCCATCCAAAACCTAGGCCCCTACAAAAACGTGACAGTTGACGGCTCCCCGCCAAACCCTGCGAGGCACAAACTCTGTCCACATCACAAAGCAACCTGCCCACTGTTCTTTTAACAAGTCCAAGTCCCTCTTCATCACCCTCATCAAAACAACTCCCTTTTCTTTACACAAATCGTTTTCTCCAAGGTGTAAAACCAAGATATCCGGGCACCTACCATCCAGCTGTTCAGGCAGGGAATCAACTCCTTCCATCGCATGCCTCCTTTACCCCTCCACACAACCTTAAACAAACGCTCATTAAAACCCAAGTTGACACCAATATAACTCTGGCGCGCTTCAACCTGCGCCCATTTAACAAAAGAGTGCCCCACTATCCAAATTGTCAATTCCGCCGCCTGGGGGCCGGGCACAGAACCAGAAACAAGATTTTTTTTTTAATAAGACTCAAACATTGAGAGCTGACGCGCCCGCCCCCCCCTGCACCCCTTCTTACGTAGCGCTTAAAACAGTCCGAGGACCTTCGACCCAAATGCATGATATCCTCTTGAGCCCAACCCCTGTTGTACGCCTCTGTTGCCGCTCCAATTCGAAATGAGTGCGTCCCAAAACCCGACCCATCAATCCCAAATGGGGTGCTAAGGCTTCCGCAACACCGCCCGCAGCTGGTAGTCTGTCACCCTGTTTCTCTTTGCATGCCTAAATACCGTACCCCCCGACCCACCTGCCATGCTGAACCAACGGCGTGCCCACCGAAGCGTACATGTCGTCTGGGGGACTGACGCCTCCAACTTGACCCATCTACCCCTACCCCTTTGGTCCGTTTTGGACCTGGCTAACCATATCTACAAACCTTTCTCTTGTGGAATCACATCCTGCCACCCCAGCCCCCCTCCCTTCTTGCTACCCAGTAGTTCCAACACTCTAAAAGCCCCGAAGAACATCCAAACCATTAATGTCGAAAACAGACAGGTCTCTATTTCGTCCCTGCACACCTCTGGCAATACCTCTAAGACGAGTCAAAGTCTGCCATGAAAGCGGCTTCCGTAGATGCCGCCCCCGCTTTCTCCCTGGCCCACCCCTCAAGGATTCTCGTCCCTAGTTCCCCTGCTGCCGGAGGATAGCCCCATAGCAATTTGCCCATGAACGCTATACCCGCTAGCTTCCCGGCGATTGTGACCCTGGACAAACCTTTGTCGATGAGGTCCATAATAAACTGAATTACATCCTCTGACCGCCGCAAGACCTCCTGGCGCCTCTGGGCACCTGACTTCAAAAACTCCTTCCAAGACAAACTGTAAGCAGCCCACGTGGATTCCGACAATGAACCTTCCACCAATTGTAGCATCCTACGTTGTCTACGTACCACAGCTGGGGCGGCATTGGCGTCGGCGTCCTGTCGGCCTCCTTGGCCAGCCCACGGAATCTCCCCACTGCGAACGAGACAAAGCATCCGCTATGTCATTGTCCACACCAGGAACGTGTAATGCCCTGAAAGCAATATCATGTCTCAGGCACCCCAACACGCAGACCCTCAGTAATTTCAATACCTGTTCGTCCCTCGCTGACTGTCGGTCTTTCTTGTGAGCTAACTCCTCCCCCCAAAGAGTTATTGCTACTAGCAGGGGAAAGAATTCCAGGAAGGCTATGCTTCTGCCCCCATCTTTCCAGAGTGGCGGCCACTGCTCCGCGCACCACCTTCCTTGCCAATACAGGCCAAAGCCCTCACTGCCTGCCACATCAGAAACAATTTGCGCGTCCCATGTCATGTCATCGTCCCTTGCCAGTGGAACGCCATTGAACGACTGCAAGAACACAGTCCACATCCTCAAATCCTCCTTCACCCCAGCCGAAAAGCACACGTGGTGGTGAGGTAAGTGTTGCCCCAAAAATGCACGTCCTAATCTTCGGCAAAAAGTCCTCCCTGTCCTCATTACTCTGCATGCAAAGTTGAGATGCCACAACAGTACTTGTATGTCTTTGACTTTGACTTTGTCTTTAGATAACATGCTCATTAACAAATCCAATATTTTCCTCTTTTTCTCATCTGGCCCTAGAATCAATTTCTATGCCCAAAAAGGAAAGAGCCGTGCTTGGGCCCATTGTCTTTTCCGGTGCCAAAGGCACTCCCAGTTCCTCCGTTAGCTCATGGAAATTGTCCAGCGCTGCCTGGCATTCTGGGGAGCCCGGAGAACCAACAAAGAAGAAATCGTCCAAATAATGTGTTACTAGTTGATGACCTGTGCGCCGTGTTAATAGCCACTGTAAAAACGTGCTGAAGCACTCAAATAAGGCGCATCACATAGAGCATCCCATCGGCAGGGCTTTGTCCACGTACCATTTACCTTCGAAATAGATACCCAGATGATCCCAATCATCTGGATGGACTGGAAGCAACCGAAATGCCGATTTTATGTCACATTTTGCCATTGGTGCAGGCTCGCCCGCTGTCACCACAAGTGACATGGCCATGTCAACTGATGAGTAAGATACTGACGCTGCCTCCTCATCAATGAAATCATTGACTGAATTCCCTTCCGGCCAAGACAAGTGTTGAATTAACCTGTATTGCCCCGATTCTTTTTGGCACCACTCCTATTGGAGAGACAATCAAGCTCTCCGCGGGCCAGTCGTCAAAAGGCCCTGCCATTCTCCCTTCCTGGACCTCTTTGTTCAGTTTGTCTCGAACCAAATGTCTGTGCTCTGTCGCTGATTTTAAATTATCCGCCCATCTTCTCTGCCTTGGACCCATATATCCTAAACGAACCCCCATCTGAACCCCTCTCTCAAAACTTGTGCTGCTCCCTGGTCCTCGTACCCCTGTAGCCCCTCTTCAACCCTCTCAAGTCTAACCCGCATATGAGCCTTTGGGCCCAGGACCCTGGGGCCCCTTACCACCCCTCGTGCCTGCAAACTGATGCTGCTGACCTCCTGCGCTCATCCCTGACTGATGCCATTGTTGGCCCCCCGTTGGTATCCTCCCCCAAAACAGTTGACCAATGCATGTCGGCCCCCGCATTTTGAGCACTTGTGATGAAACCTACAGAATTCCCGTGTGCACAGACCTTTATTAAAGTCCCAGCACGCACCCCCCTGTTCCCGACTGAGTCTTTCCTGTGCCCCCCACCCCTCCCCGGGTGGGTCTCCCCTTGAAGGGCCGGTATACGATCGGCAAACCGCTGGCCGTAAATATCGTCTTGCCCCCTTTTACCGCCCCCATCGTGTGTTGCCACAGATCAGTGTCTAGTTCTCCCCATTTTGCTTCTGGGTCCCATGCCATTCGCGCTCTAAACTCCTCATCGTATTGTGCCCATGCGTATCCCCCCTCGTGATCTGTGCCTTTCTAATCACGTCCATGTACTTAAATAACGCTACGCAGCGCTCCGGGTACTTTTCGCAATAAACACTTGCATAAATTAAAAACGCTGCCGTCCAATTTTCTATTGTCAAAGGTACTTTTGGCCGCTTGGCCAGCTCGTATTCTTCTTCTTTTGATCCCTCTTTGGACCTCACCTCCCTATGCAGGAGTTTAAGCATTTCAACATATTCCCCTTTCCATGTGCGCTCTTTCGTTGTCAGCATTAAGTGGGCACCCAGGGGTTTTGTCACCCCCCATATAAGGGAGTTTTTTTTTTTATTTTCAACTCCTTACTCTCCGGGCCATCCTTTTTATCCCTTTTCTTTTCCCCTTCTTCTGTCACTATGTCTGTATTAGTTCCATTCTCTATTTTAGTGCTTTTTGCGTCTACGTCTTTCGTCCCCACCCCAATGTCCACGACGTACCTTCCCTTCCTCAAACGTCCCCCCTCCTCCCCCGACCCTCCTCCCTCCCCCTATCCCCACCGACACCATTACGGGTTTCTCCCGCACTCTTACTACCTTACCTGGCTCCAAGGAGGGTGCCCGTACAGTTGCAGTCCGCCTCGCCAATGGCCCTTTAACTTCAGATGTCCTCGGTGCCCTTGCCGCAGGCCCCTGCACCCTCTGCGGCTTCTCTGCTGGTGCCTGCAATATACTAGCCAAAACGTGAGATTGCCCCCCCCCGTTCCTGATCCTCCTCACTCAATTCACCTTCCTCGAGGCTTTCTTCGTTGTAATCTAGTTCCTCATGCCCCCCAACCTGGGGCCATTCTTGCGTCAACTCTGCCCCAAGGGCCCTACCTGTCCTTTATTCCCTGCCTGCACTGGAGCCGACTGTACCCGCCGGTACTCCACGGGCACCGTTGCCCATTTGCTAACACTCCTTGACGTCCTGGCGGTCCACCGGGACCCACCGGGTGTTGGGGCCAGCGAGGTCGTTCTGGGCCTTCGTCTGCTGACCGCGACGGGCTCCCCCGCCATTACCGGGCGCGCCGCTCGAGGCTCTACCCTCAATTCACCTCGGTGCCAACGGGCCGCTCCCAGTCCTGCCGAGTATGCCATGGTGCGCTGCTCCTTGCCCTGCAATAAAAATGTCTGGTTTGATGTGCTAGTTCCCTTCCAACTATATCCCTGGCCTACCCTACCTTCCCCGACCTGACTATGTCCCCCTTCCGACCGCCCCTCACGCTCCCTACACTCTACCGGCCCATCTAGGGGGTCCTCCCCCCCCCCCCTCCTCCCCACTCCACTCCAGCATGGCTGCGGCCAGCGTTGGTGCCGCCCCTTCCCTAGCCTGTGACCTATTCCCCTGACCGTCCCCCCCCCCGATGCCCTCCCAAATTAGGTCCCCCTGCGTCCCCCTTTACCTGACCAGCGGACGGTGTGCCCTTAGAAAGGGAACCCCCCCCCTCGACAAATATGCATCCAGCTGGCCCACCCTGTCCAAGCCCCGCACCTCCTTGTTCCAAGCTGTGAAAATATCCAGCCCTTCCCAGGCCTGACTCCCCCCAGCCTGCTCCAACTCCCCAGGCAGGTCGTCCTCTGAACTGCCCTCCCCCCCCCCCCCACCACCACACAGGGCCCTCCTTCTCTTCCCAGGTTACTGTCCCTGACTTCCCAGCTGACCTTTCCCTAAGCCCTGCCCCACTGTCTAACAGCATGGGGATTGCCTCTAGATCCCTTTCCCCATCTTCTGACAGTACCTTAGGGCTCTCCCCCTCCACCTGAAAGGGGGCAATCCATACATACTCCGCTGACTGCCCCCCCCCCATGCGCTCCTGCTCCCGACCCCAGCTGCCTGCCACAGCTCAGGAGCCTCTGCCGCGGGCTCCTGCGCATGCTTTACCCCATGTCCCCGCTCCCCTCTCCCCTTCTGGCTCCCCTCGGGAGCGGGGCCTTCATTCTGAACCCCCCCGGCAGCCTGGAAAGACCTCACAGGCGAAGAAAGTCTTCCCGCTGCTCTTCCCGACATGGCCCCGCTCACCTTCAGGCTACAATCGGGAGCGGGGCCTACAATCTGCACCGCCCGGCAGCCGGGAAAGAACTCCCGGGCTCCGGGGCGAACAACACCGTCCCACCGCTCTCCCCGACATGGCCCCACCCCCCACCCCTTCCAGCTCTCAGCAGGAGCGGGCCTGCATTCGTAACCGCCCCGGCAGCCGGAAAAGACCTCTCAGGCTCCGGGGCGGGCAACGCCTTCCTGCTGCGTTCCTTGCTCTGCGGCGAAGCGTCCCTGCAACGCTTTGCCTTGGCCCTGCCCCCCGCCCCAGAGGCCTCATAACCCTCCCCTACCTCCGCCATAACGGCCGCACCCGGGGCCGCTCTCCTGGCATAGGAGCGGCCCGCCCACTTACCGCCACGATTTTTCGCCGTTTCGGCGAAGTACAGGCAGCTACAGCAGCAGCCACCCCCGCCGACGCCATTCCGCATCGGGACGCGCCGGCTCCGCTGCCTCAGGAATCACGAGGTCCATGCGCCCAGCCTCACTCAGGAGCCGCAAAGCCTCGAGCACCCTATAATCTTCCATCATGCCCCAGGTAAGACTATACTATTCTCAGTAATAACCCCTGAAAACTGCTAAATCGCGCCCTAATAGCAATATCAATGAAAAAGCCTAAACTACCGCACACGCTCTCAGCCACCAGGTCACCAAACCTAAAATGGTGGCTGGGAGAGGGAGTACACAGCCCATATACTTGTTCTACTCTTGGGCTACAAATATGTAGCCCAATTCCCAAAATGGATGAACGGGGGCTGCACCCCCCTCCCCCGCACCTCCCAAACCGCCCAGGGGGGAGACCCTGGACAGGTATCTGTCCCCTTCCTCACAGATATCACAACTGCCTTAAACAGGTGATCATCCACAGAGTAAAGGGTGCTAAAGGAGACACTCGTCTCTCTGGCAGAGGCCACTCCCACTGAAATATTGCAACCAACGTTCAGTATAGAATGGACAGAATTTGTCAAGCACAAGACACGAGCGTTGGTAGAATGTTATGTTAGGGTGCTTGGGTGACGCCAGCTGCATTAATTATCTGCCAATAGCCAACCCAGTGATGCTGAGAATGGCAGCATAGGTAACATCAGTGAAGAGTTTGAAGCAGTTTTGGTAAATAAAGAAAGTCTATAACACACTACGGACACAATCACCCCTCCCCCCCCTTCCCAGGTGGACCCTGTCCTGTTATTTCTGAACGCTTTCTGTAATACTTCCGTTTTTTGCCCTTATCTCCCTGTGTTCATTCTCCGCTCTGCACTGCAGCCCAGCTGAACTCACACTAGCGCCCTGAATTAGCAGATTGTCGCAGACGGCACTTAATATTGAACTGGAATAACACCACAGACCGTGCTTGGTGTAGACCCTCGTGTCTACAATAACTGTGCGTTCACAAAAAGAAAAACATGCGAAGCACGCCAAAGACTCGGAAATGCCACAAGAGGCACACAATAGCATCAAACATGTTTTGGGCTAAAAAACAAATTGATATTTGGATGTGCGACAGAACAAAGGTTTTCACTGCACTTGTGTACTTTAGAGCTATTAGCTGACACTGAAGGAACAGTCGAAAAGGGAATGCAAGAAAGAATGTCTTCTTTAAGAGCGTTCTTTCGACCCCTATGCATAATTATGCTAACTAAGCTTACTTTCTGAAATTTGGCAGTGAACATGTTCCTGGTTGTGCCACAGAATGTGGACATCAGGCTGACCATATACTACATGCAGCCACGCGGTGAGTGACACAGAGAACGGAAAGTCCAATTACACAGGCGGGATGGGTACCCGTTGGGGGGCTGGTGGCCAACTGTTTAGTTTTGTACCAGGATGGCCGCGCAAGAGGGGGGCGGGGAGGAGGTCTGGATGGCAACATCTCTACTGCGTTCAAATGCTCACATTTCCCGGTTGACTCAAAGTGTGTGATCCTGGGCAAACGTCTTTTCATGGAGAGGTCCATTTGTTATTCGCCCAGAGAGCAGGGTTCAGAAAGGGTTAGGGCACTTCTGTCAAGCACTATAGACAGGAAGGGGGGCAGTGGACAGCCTACGAGCCGCTGGGGGTTCGGAACCCCACGAGTATCCGCACTCACGGGTTCTTGCTCGGTGAAGTTTGGGCCATTGCGTGAGCGATGGTCGTGAAATACCTTGGCTGATAACGGAGATTCCATATCCACTATAGAAACGCAATGTTTTAAGGTTGGGTACACCAGGTCTCAAAAGATGCTGCTTTCTTGCTAGGTTGCTCACTGAGACTTCCACACCATGAGATGGACAAAAGTCCTCAAACATCCTCTGGAGAACGTAAACAGCTGTTTCCTCCCAGTGTCATTTGGAGGCGCAGATATTCTACGTTCCGCTGTAAAGTCTCACAACACGTCCTTGGAACAGCGGCAGGACCCTGCGGGAGGCACCGCAGGGCCGGGGTTCACCCGGGCAGAGCCGGTGGGCAGGGGCGCAGAGATGACCATGGTGTTGAAATAACATCACACAGAGATAGATACTGCTGAGATAAGCTTGTTAGATGTACACAAAATATACTGAAAGGTGTATTAAGACAGAAGAAAAGATTTCCAGATGGGTGTGAGGGGGGAATAGGCATCAAAGTTAAAAGAAACACGCGCCGCAAAAGTGAACGCGACCGCCATCTGTTTCCAATTAACGCGACCGCGAGACAGGCAAATGTAAACAAGCGCGGGTGCGATAGTTGGAAACAGATGGCGCCGCTGCTCGCTCCCGCAAGGTGGATGCCGTACATGCACGAGTGCTCATTGGAAACAGTGCAGTACATGCACGAGTTTTCGAAAAAGTACAGACCGATTCCAAGAGGTCATCTCCTAAGCAGCGCTTGCGCGCTGCGCTAGGCTCGACCTAAAAACTAAGCCACAGGCCACCCCAAGACACCGGCCCAATGCCCGACTGCCCGCCTTCCCAATCCGACCCAGGAGGTGCCTGAAACCCTGGAGACCTGCCGCTAAAGGAATCCGGTGCTAACAGATAAAGGCGCCAAGAAGAAAAGGAAACTCTAGGCAAGAGCAGAGCAGGAGTGCACGAGTGACGTGCACTGTAGGGTGACCAGATTTTGAATCCCAAAATCTGGAATATTTTACAAAAAATAAAAGAAGGACTACCATGTTACATCAACGGAGCGGCACAGAATGATAGCCCTCATCAACGTAGAGTCACAGAAGAGGCACTAAGAAAAGAAATTAAATCAATTTTTTAAACCCAGTAAGATCCATTTCAATTAAAGTGCTTTCTTATAACAGCTGCTGACTAGCCCGCTTTGTAACACATAAAATCATGCCTCCCTTTGTATTCAGTGGACTCTCTCCAAAAATTAAGACGCAAGCCAAATCTGTCTAAGTCTGCCGGGACAGCTGGTGAAAAACAAGGACTGTCCTGGTGAATCCAAGACGCCTGGTCACCCTAGTGGAGTGGCCCAGTGCTTCAAACGGAAATATTACCATAGATACTGCGGTCTAGGAGAACCCGCTTCCTGCTGAGAAGTGCTAGTACTGTAAAATTTCCCAGGTCCATCCGTAATCTGCTGCTCCAGTCCAGGTTTTTACTTTGAATTCTGGGACTTGTAGTCTTGTTTATGCCTGTCTTGTTTAAAACAGAGCTGCAAGTCCCAGAGTTCAAAGGAAAAAACCTGGACTGGAGCAGAACATCACGCATGGACCAGGGAAACTTGACAGCTATGCTGACGGATTTGGCTGCCCCTGGCCCACAGCATAGGCCCACTTGGCGCCATTGCCGACAGGCCTTTTATTCCAACAGGCATTTCTCCTGTGGCCAGGAGCCCTGAGAGGCCAGCTTTGAAAGTCCAGGGATGCTCCTGGTGCCTTTGCAACTGATTCTCGTTCCAGGCAGGGCCACTGGAATTATGCGATTGTGTGGCTGCTGCATTTTTCGGATAGTTATGAATTTGCCGCATTGGCCACATAATCCATCATATGCTGCATAATCTGCAGATTTTAACTGAGTTAAGTTTTTTCTAGCTAAAATGGTTCAAAAGTTACTAAAAACACAGCAACATATGTTGCTGCGCAGTGGAAGGCCCTTTGCAAAGGTTGACTGCTCACCTTCCTGGTGCTTATTTCTATATTTGGTTTTTAAACTGGTACTAATGAGGTGCAACCTATGCCCAGACAGTGTTTACAGGTGTTAAAATGAGAAAATAATGAACTAAAACTATCACAAAATGTATTGCATTATCCCACATAATTTGACTTTGCTTGCTGCATAATTTAGTTACCCTTCTGCATAATTTGGCCATCGCTTGCCACATAATTCTAGTGGCCCTGGCTCCAGGCCTGTCAGAAGGGCTGACGAGCAGAGGTAATTGTTACCCATCCCTCTTTCTAAGGGGCTCCGCACTTTTGCAGCAAGATATTCATAGATTTTAAAAACAAAGCTACCAAGCCAGGGCAGCTACTTTTACTAGATGGCTCCAGATGCTGCTCTGACGTGTTTTCTCTTTCCCTACAGGACATTTGTAAACTTTGGATCAGGCTTTCCTCCTATGAGGAGCCCCACTTCAATATGATGGCCTGGGCACCGTAAAAACAAATTTGACGTGCCTGCCTGCCTTGTGATAACTGAACAGCCCTCTCCAACTCGTGATTGATAAAGGGCTGTTCACTTCCTTATACATCTTGTCGATGAAAAGCACTATGTGGATATTGCTGTTGGAGGCCTTCAAGGACTGTCTGCTCATTTCCCAGACTGCTGGGAAATAGATTGCATTCAAAATGGATCCTGGCGTCCATCTTTGGTAATTCTGCATGATTACTCTACACAGAATTATGCGATTTAGGCAAACCCGTAATTAAGATTACCCCTAAACATACCAAGATGCTCTAAAAGTTAGAAACTGTCCCCCAAGGAGTGCTGGCGTGCTGTCTCAGAAGTTTGGGAAACCTGCCCTGACTTCTGCAAAAAACACTTCTTCTCTAGGTATCCGGTCTCATATTCCTGGGGTCGTCCATATCCGTTGAAGGGAGCTTCATTTAAGCGCCCCAATGTGTCCCCAAATGTGGTCTGGCGGCAGAGGGACGGGTGAAGAGGCAGAACAGCGTTGATATCCTGCATTCCGCGCCCAGAACCTGCGGATGGTTTGCACAGGTGAACATGCCCTTTCTGTAAGCCTCCGCCTCACCCCAGCTCTGTGACCGCCCTTCCGAAGACGCCCGTGTCTGGATTCGCTTAGTTTGTGTGCTGGGCCGCAGGGATAACAGGTACTGGGGGGCTTAGACACAGAGTACAGCGCAGCTGCTCTCAGGATATTGCGCGGGTCTCTGCTTGGCCCCCAGAGCGTCCCACGAGGACCACATAATGTAAATGACACCTCATAGATAGAAGGAAGGTGGTCATCTGGCCTTCACAGATGGTACCTATTCAGTCGTAAACATCTGCAGTGCTTTTAAAACTCTGTGGACTAAAATGTAAAACTCGAAGGTCTGTCCCGTGAGGCCCACGCTAATACAAAGTGCATGTGTACTTGGAAACTGCTGCACATCACGGTAGTACCAGGCTGGCCAACAGGACAAAGTGCTGCTTTGTATGCTGGTTCAAGGTTTGTTAAAGTGCTAGTTGATCCGGGGAGGCTGCCACCCTGCACCATCCTGCTGGTAGCCAGGTTGAGCACTCTGGAACCTCGAGGACTGTATTCGAGCCTCTGACTTTCCCCACATAACCAACTTGTGTAATCCTCGGCAAATGATTTGAGCTTGCTGAAGCACCTAGAGGCGATTCTGTTCACTTTCAACACTATGCATTTAGGCCTTGGCCAGCCTTTGGCTAGGTTTGCGTGTTCAGTTACCGCATGCATACATACATACATGAGTAGGTTATACATGCAAGAAGCAAACTGGTTGCAGCGGATCTCCATGCATGGCAAGAGTCCTCATTGTACACACGTCACTCTACACACGTGGGCTGTGAATCCTAGTGCAATGTAAAGTGACCCACTGCGCCCCGTGGGGGTTTTGTAAGTAAAGTACACTACAAATTAGTAGTAGGAGTAAAGGAGGATGTCCAGTTTATGTACAACAGGTTTATCAGTTGAAGACATGCCGTCTTTAGAGCTCTGCCTCAGGTGTAGAAGGAGCTGGGAGCTTTCTGGTACCTGGTAGACACGCCTCCCCTTCAAGAATGATTTTCAATCTCTTTTAAGAAACTGTAAGTACTAAAAGGAGCTCCTGAAGCAATAATTTGGACAACAGAGTGAATGAATATGTTAAGGTCAGTGTCATATGAATCAAACCTGCTCAAATGAATTGATCATCCTCAAGATGATATAAAATGAATGTAACTACAGATAGGCGTACTCCGCACACATCAACAAAAGACATGTCACATTTATTCTAACAACAGGTTTTTTCAATAGTTAATATTAGGACAGTACTGGTATATGCACACAGGGTCAAAGCAAAGAGACTCACTGATATCTGTCACATGGTTCATATATCACAAATCCATAGTTGTCCAAGTGGCATCAATCAATGAAACTACCACTGTGCAAGAAATAAAATATCCATCCCGGTCGTCATATTTTTGAGAAGGAGGCACTGCGGACACATTTAGGGCCAATGTGGCGCTATTGTTGACATTTCGGTCTCGTAGGTCAACAGAACATGAGACCTTCCTCAGGACTCTGACATATTGCCAAAATGGCCGACCCTTTGAATCCTAATATAAATGGAATATATACAGATATATATATATTCACTGAAAAAACCACAGGTATCAGGGACGTTATAGTTAGAAATTAGCATTTAAAAAACCTTAGAAATTCACTGACCAAACCATAGGTTTCAGGGACATTATAGTTAGTTGGACATTTCACTCGTATAAAACCAGAGAAATTCGTCTGTTATAGTTAGTAGAGCTAACTATAACTCGCGCCCCCGCAATGCACTGCTGATGACGTCCCATATAACATCACTCATGACATGCTCAGTGACATCACTGATGACATCTCAAATGACATCACTGATGACATCACTGATGACATCATCCACGTGATCATCTGATGCACCTCCTCGCACACTAATAAAACCTTTCATACACCCACTCTAAAATACAGACTACCAATATCGAAACCATAGATACACCAATAGCAGTTAGTACATACCCGCTCAGTGAGTCATACGTCTACACACACATCCACCCACTAACCCATACAGTCACTCATACACGCAGTCATTCATCAATACAGCCACTGATATATCCACTCATACACCCATATAAACACTCACACACTGCCACTCACCCAAAGAGTTACTCAAAAACCTAGTCAGTCACCCAAAGAATTAATTACTCTGCCATTTACTCACCTATACAGTTATACACACACCACGTCACTTATTCATACAGATACGTACTGTCTTCAACAATTACTGACATAAGCACACACTTATCCATGCAGCCACTGTCACAATCACTCACTGTCACATATACTCACTTATATACTCCAACACTCACAAATACTGACTTTCACATATGTAGTTACTTACACATATACCACTAACATATCCATTCACTCACCAACACAGCTATACGTACACTCACTCACCCATATACTCCCTAACACACGCACTCATAAACGCATACACCCAGTGAATTACCCACTCACACATCTATGCACAGTCACACACCCCCCACCCACCCATACAGATACTCAGACAACCAATGAATAACCCATATAGACACTCATTTAGCTACTCACCAACCCATTCAGCCGCTTACACACCAACTGACAGACTGATACAGACATTTACACAGTTTACTCACTAACCCATGCATTCAGTAAGACAAGTTTAATCACTCACTTATACAGTCAGTCACGCACCTACTAAATCATCTATTCAGACACTCATACACCCACTCATACTTCAACACACCTTGGCATTTATATATATAAAACATATGTAAACTTTACAGAAACACACAGTCACTGGATGATGTCATCAGTGATGTCATTTGAGATGTCATCAGTGATGTCATCAGTGATGTCACTGAGCATGTAATGAGTGATGTAATATGTGACGTCATCAGCAGCGCATTGCGGGGGCGTGAGTTATAGTTAGCTCTACAACTATAACAGCCGAATTTCTCTGGTTTTATACTAGTGAAATGTCCAACTAACTATAACGTCCCTGAAACCTATGATTTTGTCAGTGAATTTCTAAGGTTTTTAAATGCTAATTTCTAACTATAACGTCCCTGAAACCTGTGGTTTTTTCAGTGAATTTCTAAGGTTTTTTAAATGCTAATTTCTAACTATAACGTCCCTAAAACCTATGGTTTTTTCAGTGAATATATATATATAAATATATATATATCACGCCCCCGCAATGCACTGCTGATGACGTCACATATTACATCATTCATGACATGGTCAGTGACATCACTGATGATATCACTGATGGCATCATCCACTTATTCTCTGATGCATCTACTCACACCCTAATATAACCTTTCATACACCCACTCTAAAATACAGACTACCATTCTCGAAACCATAGACACACCAATACCAGTTAGTACATACCTACTCACTGATTCATAGGTCTACACACATCCACTCACTCACCCATACAGTCACTCATACATGCAGTCACTCATCAATACAGTCACTATTATATGCACTCATACACCCATACAGACACACACACATCGCCACTCACCCATAGAGTTACTCACACACCTAGTCAGTCACCCAAAGAGTCAATCACAATGCCATTTACTCACCTATACAGTTATACACATACCACCTCACTTATTCACAGATACTAACACATACTTACTCTCTTATACAATCACTGACACAAGCACACACTCATTCATACATCCACTCTCACAATCCCTCACTTTCACATACAGTCACTTATATACTCCAACACTCACATGTACTGCCATTCACATATGCAGTTACTCACACATATACCACTGAGACATCCATTCACTCACCAACACAGCCATATGCACACTCACTCACCCATACAGCCCCTCGCAGACGCACTCAGGAACCCGTACACCCAGTGAATCACCCACTCACACATCCATGCAGGTAGTCACACAACACACAGACACTCAGGCACCCATACAGGTACTCATACAACCAATCAATAACCCATATAGACACTCATGTACCTATTCACCAACCCATGCAGCCACTTACACACCAACTGACAGACTGATACAGACATTTACACAGATTAGTCACTCACCCATACATTCACCCAGACACGTATAATCACTCACTTATACAGTCAGTCACACACTGACTGAATCATCATATATATATATCACATTCTTAAACTTTTTAGAAACAAACAGTCACTGGATGATGTCATCAGTGATGTCATTTGAGATGTCATCAGTGATGTCATCAGTGATGTCACTGACCATGTCATGAGTGATGTAATATGTGACGTCATCAGCAGTGCATTGCGGGGGCGTGAGTTATAGTTAGCTCAGCTAACTAGAACAGCTGAATTTCTCTGGTTTTGTACGAGTGAAATGTCAGACTAACTATAACGTCCCTGAAACCTGTGTTTTTTCCCGTGAATATCTAAGGTTTTTTAAATGCAAATTTCTAACTATAATGTCCCTGAAACCTGTGGTTTTTTCAGTGAATTTTATATATATGTATTCAATCTCCTCTCACTCTTACAAGGAAGGAATCAGCACTCAGGTTGTAGTTTGGAAGTATTTAATCTGCAAAGGACGTGATCCACGCGTTTTGGCTCGTCCGAACCTTGATAACGATACAAGACGTCATTGTAGCTTCCTTATTTAAATATACAAATGCCTCCAGTTGCCAACATTAACAAAGGACTACATATTGCTTTAATCCAAAAAGATGGGGGCCATATTGGCATGGTCACGATGTGAAAATTCAGGCATTGATACAATAAAGAAAAGAATACAAGTGTTAATATGCACACAATGTCATTTCAGCATATCTTGCCCCGTGACCGCTGTACCTGTATGTTCGTCAACGTGACTTGTTCACAATAAACATACTTAGGATTGCGAACATCAACATAAACAATGGACTACACATTACTTTAAAGTGAAAGGCTATCGGCCATATTGATCTGGGCACGTTGCGTATTATAATGGTTCTTACACGAAAGAAAAGAAAAAAAGGGGTGTTAATATACACACACTATCCCTAAATAAAGTTCTAGCGATTATAGTTCCATTCACAGCTCATTTGAGATGTCATGAGTGATGTCACTGACCATGTCATGAATGATGTAATGTCTGAGGTCATAAGCAGTGCATTGTGGGGGCGTAAGTTATAGTTAGCTCAGGTAACTATAACTGCTGAATTTCACTGGTTTTGTACGAGTGAAATCTGAGTCTAACTATAACGTCCCTGTAATCTTTGTTTTTTTCAGCAAATTTCTAGGTTTTTTTAACGTTAAGATGCCTATCACAATGGATGGTGGGGGGTTGGAAGCAGGGCCTGGCCTGGCATTGTGCTGCCCCCACCCAAGCTTGCTGCTCCTGCCTCCCCTCCTCCTTGCCATCCATTGTCCAAGTCCATGCCCCTGCTCCCTCATTACAGCCCTGTGTGGCCGTTGTTCTGCCACTGGCCTTCCCGCCTTCTCTGAACAGTTAGCTTGCTGCCCCATCCACCTCCTCCCTATCCTCTGTTGTCTGAATCCATGCACTAGCCTCCTCCCATGCATGGTCTGATGTGCTGCCACTGCCCTCCATTTAGCATGATGTCCCAGCCCACTCCTCCAGCCCTCCATTGCCCAATTCTATGCCCCATCATTGACCTCCTGCTTAGCCTCTGTGCTTAGCTTGCTGCCCCTACTCTCCTTCCACCTGCCCTCCGATGTCTGTGTGCATGCCCCTGCTCCATCCTTTTTGCCCACCATGTTTCATGGACCTGCCCCTCCTATCTACTCTGAGTGTTCTGTTGAGCTGCCACTCCCCTCCCACCTGCCTAGCATTGTCAGATGACTGTAACCTGTCCCTGCCACCTCCGCCCTGCCTGTCCACGTTTCATGCCCCTATCCCCTTCCTCCTGTCCTCCATGGTCCATTTTTCTGCCACACCCTTCTGCCCTCCCTGGTCTGTTGTGCTGCAACTGCTCCTCCTGCCTGCCCCGCGTGGTCTGTTGTGAGGCCCCTTCCCCTGAACTCTCTCGTCTGTGCCCAGCTCCTACCCCTCCCTTCTATCCTCCATGGTCCTTTGTGCGTGCCCCTGCCCCCTCCTTCTTGCCCATCATGGCCTTTGAGCTGCCACTAACCCTCCCGCTTGCCATGCATGGTCTTCTGTGCTGCCACGGCCCCTCCCACCTTCCCTGTGTGGTCAGCTAGCTGCCCCTGACCCCTCCCACCTTCCCTCCATGGTCTGTGTGTATGCCATTATAGTCTCACTGTTGCTCTCCAGTGCCCATCCTGCCTGACCTCCAAGGTCAGCTTCCTGCTCCTGCCCTGCCCCCTTGCCCCCTGCCCTCTGTTTTCCATGTGCAAACCCCTATTCCCTCCCTCCTGGCTTGTCTGTTCCATTGTAATGCCCCTGATCCCTCCCTCCTGCCCTTTATGGTCCGTTATGCTGCAGCTTTCTCTCCTGTCTGTCCATTATGGTCAGCTAGCTGCCATTGCCTCTTTCCCCTCTGTTCTCTGTTGTCCATGTGCATGGTCCTGTCCCCTCCCTATTGCTTTCCATGGATTGTTGTGCTGCACTCCCGTCCCGCATGCCCTGTGTGGTGTATTGTGCTGCTGCAAAGCCTGATGCCTGCCCTGAAAGGTCAGTTTGGTGCACCTGTCCATGTCCCTCCTGTCCTCTGTTATCCAAGTCCATGTCCCTACCCCAATTCCTCTTGCCTTCCATGATCCAATGTACCATACTTGCTAACATTTTGAACTTGGTAAGAGGGAGGTTTTGAAAAAAAAACTGGGGTATTGATTTTCCCCATTGACTTACATTGAAAAAGAGGAGATTGTAGACAGGAGACAGATCAAATAAAGCCCATTTGGGCTTAAAAACATTGGGCGTTTCCTGGCTGAATCGGGTCTGTTGGCATGTATGGTTGTACTACCACTGCCTCTTCCTTCTGCCCACAATGGTCTATTATATTGCCACAGCCTCTCTTGCCTGTCCTGCATTGTTGGTTTGTTGCCCCTGCCCCCCTTTCCACTGCCCTCCATAGTCTGTTGTGCTGCCAGTGCCCTTCCTGCCTGCCCAGTGTGGTCAAATTGTTGCCTCTGCACCCTCCTACCTGCCTTCAATTTTCTGAGTCCGTGCCTCTCAACAGTATCCTAATGAACAACTAGATTGCTAACATTCTATATTCATTACAAAAGTGTGGCACGCCTGACGCCATCTTGATGTAATCAAAACTGTAATACCTAGAGCATTTCCTTTAGAAATTACAGAAATGAGAGGATCTTATTTGCATCGAAATTATGGTTAGTGCTCTAAAAAACTAAAATGAGGACATATTTTCTGAGTTTTCAAATAGCGACAAAGCACTTTTAAATTATTTGTTATCTTTGTTTTTTTATCCAGTTGACCACTTGATTAAATGTTGCACTTAGGGGAGAGGATGTGGTGTTACTTCCAGAGCTGCAGACTTTGCAGCTGGGGAATCAGGTTGGAGTTTCTGCTTCAGCTCGACATTCTGTGATTCTGGTCAAATCACTTAATCTCCCCATGTCTACAACCAAAATTAATTAGTCCTTGTGTGATGTAACCAATGCTCATGTAAAGCACTCCAATACCTGACCAGTCTGCACTATATAAAACTGCAAAAAAACTAAAAATAAAAAGTGTTTTGCACACTTCTGTCATTGGGCTATACTTGGGCTACATCTGGGTGATATTTGTGCTACATTTGGGCTCTTTTGTCTCTGGTGGCCATCTTGGGAGATTTATTTGTTATGAAGTTTCCTAATTTCCTCATTTACTGCAGTGTCCTCAGTAGGAAATGCTTTCAGTTTTTTACTTTGATTCCATCAAGAAGGCATTCAGATGTGTCACACATTTGCCATAAATTCTGAATGTTAGCACTCTAGTTGCTCATTAGATCACTGTAGTAAAGCTACTGCTCACCAGGGAAGTCTGCTGCTTTTATTGAAAGTGCATGTTTCAGTCTGCATGTCAGAATTTTTTAATGAAATAGAAGAGGATTTGAGAAGTCACTCAAAATGTGCCCTAATTTTTCTTTCTTCAGCACTAATCATAATTTCTATGGCAAAATGAACCCCCTCATTTTGTTCCTTTTTAAATTAAATGTTTTAAGTGTTACCAGTTTATTCCAATCAAGATGGCTTCAGGTGTGCCATCCTTTTGTCATAATAAGTAAGACTGTTAGCGCTCTAGTTGTTCTTTAGAACACTCTGGGACATTCTGTCATTTAGCTATACATGGGCTACATCTGGGTGATATTTGTGCTACATTTGGGCTCTTTTGTCTCTGGTGGCCATCTTGGGAGACTTATTTGTTATGAAGTTTCCTAATTTCCTCATTTACTGCAGTCTCCTCAGTAGGAAATACTTTCAGTTTTTTACTTTGATTCCACCAAGAAGGCATTCAGATGTGTCACATATTTGCCATAAATTCAGAATGTTAGCACTCTAGTTGCTCATTAGATCACCGTAGTAAAGCTACTGCTCACCAGGGAAGTCTGCTGCTTTTATTGAAAGTGCATGTTTCAGTCTGCATGTCAGAATTTTTTTAATGAAATGGAAGAGGATTTGAGAAGTCACTCAAAATGTGCCCTAATTTTTCTTTCTGCAGCACTAATCATAATTTCTATGGCAAAATGAACCCCTTCATTTTGTTCCTTTTTAAATTAAATGTTTTAAGTGTCACCACTTTATTCCAATCAAGATGGCTTCAGGTGTGCCATCCTTTTGTCATAAGTAAGACTGTTAGCGCTCTAGTTGTTCTTTAGAACACTCTGGGAAGCTGTAGTAGAACACAAAGGAATCAACTGACAGTCTCTGCCTTGTTGGATGTACATGTTTTACTGAGAAGGTCAGACTTCATTCTCACATGACTCAGAAAGATAATGCGAATTTACAGAAAATATGCTCTCATTTTAGCTTCTAGATCACCTTCCAAACCTCTATGGGAAAAGTATGAGAAAATAGTTTTCTCTCAAACATGATTCATGATATCCCAGCAGAAGGCTTTTTCACAGGGTAAAATCACCTTAGAGCTCACCACAATTCCTAAAATTAGTATGGTACCATCAACAAATGATTTATAATGTAACTAAAGTCTTATCACCCTTTATACGTTCTCCTTTTGGTGACCCTCAAAACATTCCATTCACTACAATGCATTTTAATGGGGTGCTATCATGTATATTGGTCCCAAGATGGCTGCCAACACTTCTTGGATGAAGTGCTGACAGCCAATCAGATCTCACGATGAGATGTGTAGTTAGGCTCCGCCCAGATATATAAATTTCTTTTTCCTTTAATATTTAAAAAACTACTGAACGGATTTACACCATTTAAAAAAAGGGCGCTTTCTGAACCAAGAGCTACCTTTTTGCCAAATTTGGTGTAATTCCTTTCAGCAGTTCGGGCTGTAGCCTTGTCTAAAGTTTCCTATGGAAATTAACATGAGGAAAACGTGTTTTGGGACCCCCCTTTTTTCTCGGCCCCCGTTTGACGAATCACCCCGAACCTTTAAAGACAGGAGCTGACCTGAGCGGGCCATTAGTTTTGAAAATTTTGCGAAGATTCGTCAAACGGCACCAAAGATATTGGCAAAAGAAAAAACGCTTTTTGAATAGAAACAAGGTCCTAACTATAACTACCTACTGGCGACCGCCAGTAGGTAATATATGTACATTTATTGAGACAACATGCAAAAGCGCAACACAAGTATGACTAAACAAGGGGCTGATCAAACAAGAAGCACTCTGTGGACCAGTCACCTACAACCAGTAGTACCAGTTGCCACCTCACACTACTAAACAGAAGTGTTAGTGTTCTGAGGAAGCATCTCTTACATGGAAATCAGTGGTAGAAACACGTAAATGGTGTCAGTGCCAAAACCTACAAATCTAACTAAAAAAGCATAAAAACTGCTCCAAACGTCCTGGCGGTACCTTCATTCCAGGTTGGCAACCCATTCTCCAACTTCTTGTTCATTGAACCATTTGTTCCTCTGACTCATTCCTACACCAGAAATCGCATGTCTGTTATCAATGAAACTGAGGGCTTTACATTTGATAAATCCATGGACCTACTGGTCACTATGGATATAGAAAACCTCTACATCAGTATGCTTCAAACTGAAGCCCTTAGAGTTTTAGATTCTGTCTGGAAACTTGTATCAGGCCAAGTCAGGGACCTGCCTCATTCATTGATGATTGTGCTGAAATAGCACTTTAACATTACTTCATTTTTAATGGCACTTTTTTTGCTCAAATTAAAGGAGTAGAATTGGGAGCCATTGTTGCGCCAAACATAGCAAACCTTTACATGGTAGCATTTGACAACAATACTATTTCTCCAAATACCAACCCGTTCAAATTTAACATAAGAAAATGGCTATAGTACATTTATGATGTCTTATTGATTAGGAGAGGACCATTAACCACTTTACAATTATTTCATGAATGGCTTAATCAACAAACCACAAATCACTTTAGAACAGAATACTACAGACATTAACTTTTTTGATTTTATGATCAAACATGATTCATGTGTCCTTTACACTTACCTATAAACCAAACCTACGGCTTATAACACCTTGTAGTAATGTCAGGGACAATCTAATATTCAACAATTTTTATGCATTAGTCTTATCTTTACCAAAAAAAAGAACTACTTTATTGAGGCAAAAGTCTTAGCCTTCAAGCTTTTGGCCAAAGTTAGCCCTAAAGACTTGTGAAAAAAAACTTTGGAAAGAGCATGATATAATGACACGGACTCTTTTGTTGCCATCAAAGAAAAAATAGTGTACCCCATTTGGTGTGGGTCGCCATATTTGGCACTGTGTCCAATAGAATCAAAAAGATTGCTTTAGAAAACAGGCAGTTGTCACACACTGAGAATTTGGTGATCGAAAACCCCTTGTTTGCATAAAATGAGTTGTACATGATGGGTTAGTAGGAGCCTCCTTAATATCCCAATAAAAACACCTCAACACAAATGTGGGCTTTGGAACCAATTGTTAGCCACCATCATAGTGGCGGTGGCTTAGCATGCAATATAACTGTACCATGAGATCTTGCATTAATGGCAAAGAATGGCGATTTCAGCACTTATCAGACTACGGAACTAAAATGTGATATATTGCATTGAATGTCCGTGCAGTTTGCACTTCACTGGAAAAACATCAAAAAAGTAACACGTCACATTTTATTACATTAATCCAGAACTCAATGCATTGTACACAGTGACCCTTTGGTTGAACACTATAAATTGAAAAACCATTCAGTATCTGAAATGAAATGGTGTGTCATTGAAGAGATTAAATTTAGCATTCGGAGACATGATGTTGACTGGTTACTAATGATCGAGTAGACCATGTGAATATGGGAAGCTAGCACTTTTGTCATAAATCTATTTGATTAAAACAGAGAAACATAAGCCGCAGTTACACAGCATGCCGCCTACAACCCTGTGACGGGCCGGCCGCAAAGTAAGATAAGCAAAAAAAGGGGGAGACAATGGCATATCAATGAAAATAACAGGCATATGTATTTAGTTACACAGCAAGTCGCCTACAACCCGCTTGGGGCCGGCCGCGTGATGTAATGATCAAAAGTGGCAGGCGTTCGTTTTACAACAGCTCCAAGAGCATTGAACCATAAAACAAACGCACACATTGTGCAAGAAACAAACAAGATAATAGAAGAAGAGAAAGAAAGACAAACAGGGAAGACCAGCTAGAGAAAGAAAGGAAGAAGGAACGGCAAGAAAGAAAGAAAAAAAAAGGGGGGAGGTGGGGGCAGGAAAGAAGGAAGAATAGAGGAAAGGGGACAGAAGAAAGAGAGGTGTTGGAGGTGATCCTTGCAAAGAACGACAACCTGTTTGAATAGGGGCAGCTGGATGGCGTGGGGCTCAGGAGGGCACAGCAAAGGCAAAGGGAAGCAGCGCATCCTCAAAGAGGCGTAACGCCCGGAGTTTCGGGGGCATGAAGCGAGCATGCTCCATTCTACAAAAGTGATTGATTAATGGTTGCCAGAGCCTGTTAAAGCGAGTGTCTTGATCCTGCAAGCGCGCTGTAAGGAGTTCCATGGCCATGGTATGCCATAGACGGGTGAACCAGGCCGTGATCGGGGGGGGTCTCCGCTTTCTTCCAGTACAGGGCTATAAGTTGTTTCGCCGCACCCAGCATGTGGAGACAGACCTGCCAATCGCCACGCGTCAGTGCGCACAAATTAGTAGGCTTGATACCCAAAATGAGTGTAGCTGGAGTTTCAGGCAGGGGGAAGCCAAGAACCAGTTTGATGTGGCTGAGGATCTCCTTCCAGTAAGTGGCCAGGAGTGGACAGGACCACCAGATGTGAAGAAAGTCTCCGGGTGACGTCAAGCATCGCCAGCAAAGAGGGGAAGTCGTAGGGAACATTTTATGTAATCTTCGAGGGGTGTAATACCACTGAGACATTACTTTGTAAGCGGTTTCTCGCTGCGAGATACAGCGATAGACCTTCGGAATGTCCTGCCAAAGGTGCTCCCACTGCGCGGGCGCAATGTCCGTGGCCAGATCCGACTGCCATCGAGTTTGATAGAGATGTGGAGTAAGCCGCGGGGGATGTTGGAGAATACGATAAGTGCGTGCAATAAGACCCCTAGAATTATCGAACGAACGGACCAGCCGCTCGAAGGGAATGAGAGCATGTGTGGCCGCCGACGCCAAAGATGCATCGTGAACCCAATGCCGAAGTTGCAAGTACTGAAGCCGAGCCCCTTCAGGAAGTTGAAATTCCTGCTTGCATTGTTCAAAAGTCTTGAAGGTGGTACTAACAAAAAGGTCCCGTATCGTACGGCACCCGCCATCCAACCAGTCAATGAAAACGGTGGGGTTCAGAGCAGGAGGAAAGAGAGAATTGCCTGCAATGGGGGTGTGAGGGGAGGGGAAGGTGGTGAGACCCTTGGGTACAGCAATCCGGACCCAGATGTCAAGGACAGTTTTGGTAGGAACGGCTATGTAAGCACTACGGGAGCGGGAGACCCAGGAGTGCCAGGGCAAATCCCATATGGAGCGCACGGTCACCGCCCTATCCATGTGAAACCACACCTTTTCACTCTCCCATGCCATCCATTCAGAGATGAAGCGAAGGTGCGCCGCCCAATAATAGTCCAACAGGTTCGGACAAGCCAAGCCCCCTCTATCCCGGGGCGACATGAGAATTTTGTTAGAAAAGCGCGGGCGATGACCCCCCCAGATAAACCTGGTGAATTCACGCTGTAGGCTTAGAATCTGGTGTCGCGGGACAGGAGTGGGAAGTGATTGGAAGACGTATAAGATTTTGGGCAAAATTGACATTTTGAGGGCATGGATACGGCCCAGCCAGGAAAGAGTGAGAGGCTTCCAGACCCGCAAGTCCTCCAGCACAGACCGACGACATTCCTGCCAGTTAGCTTGCGACCAGGTAGCAAGGGTAGGAGTCAAATTAAGCCCAAGATAGCGAATGGAACGTTGGGCCCATTTGTAGGGGACCAATGCTTGCAACGTCGAGAGCTCCGTTGACGGGATAGTAAGGTTCAGGGCCCAGGATTTGTCGTGATTAATCTTAAGGCCAGACGCCCGCTCGAATTGACACAAAAGATGATAAAGGGCGGGAAGAGACGTGCGTGGATGCGACAGTGTGAGGAGGAGGTCATCCGCAAACAAAGCAACCTTGTGCTGTTGGCCTCCGAGAGGAATGCCATGTATGTCTGGCGCCTGTCGAATCAAGATGGCAAGCGGCTCCACCACAAGGGCAAACAAAAGAGGAGAGACCTCTATGTATAGAAATGGGGTGTGTGAGTTGGCCATTGACCCGGACTTGGGTCGTAGAGGAGAGATAAGGAGCCTTGATGCGGGACACCATCAAGGGGCCAAGCCCGATTTTACAGAGCACCACGCGGAGAAAGGTCCAGTCCACACGGTCAAACGCTTTCTCCGCGTCGAGAGACAGCAGGCAGGCGGGTATATTCCAGTGTTGGGCTTTCCCAACAAGATGAGCGACTCGACGCACATTGTCAGCCCCCTGTCGCTGCCGAATAAAACCGACCTGGTCGGGGTCGATCAGGCCCGGTAGGTGTGGATCCAGCCGTTTAGCTAAGATTTTGGTGTAAAGTTTAAGATCTGTGTTGAGTAGTGCAATGGGGCGAAAGGAGGAACATAATGCGGGGTCCTTGCCTGGCTTTGGAAGTAGCGCTATTTCGGCTAATCCCATGGAAGCAGAGGGGCCCGTCGTGTCCGTGAAAGAATTGAAGAGACGGAGAAGATAGGGCTGGAGCTGCGGAAAGAAGACCCGATAGAAGGAAAGCGGCAGACCATCCGGACCCGGTGATTTCCCAAGAGGGAGGTCCTTCAGAGCGCTCGCTCTGTGAGAGAGGGGCTTCCAGTAGTTGTGCATGATAAGGGGTTATCGGAGCCCAAGTGCAATTATCAAGGACAGCCCGGATCTGTTCCGGAGGGGGCGCCTCCTGAGCGTACAAAGACGAATAGTATGCATGAAACGCGTCAAGCTTAGCTTTCCCAGTAATGGCCCGGGTGCCATCGGGGCACTTAATATTAGCTATATGTGCTTTGGCTGCTCGTGTCCGCAATCGCCTGGCTAAAACCGTACCTACCTTATCTCCTCCCTCATAATATCGCTGCTTGAGAGCCAATAGAGCCCGTTCAGCCTTGTTGGTGCGGTGCACTCGGAGCTGGCCGCGCAGCACGGCCAGATGCCGCTTGTGAGCAGCCCGTGGCTGAGTCTGATCGAGGCGCTCCAGCGCCTTAATGTCACTGGAGAGTTTAACTTCAAGCAGGCGCGATTCTCTGGCCCGGGCACACGCTATAGAAGTAATATGGCCTCGTATAGTGGCCTTAAAGGCGTCCCAGACCACAGGAAAAGGGGTTTCTGGCAAGTCACTCGTCTCAAAGTAAGCGACAATAGCAGCCCTAAGTTCTTCAATATCAACCGGGTCACGAAGTATGTGGGCCGGAAGCCGCCACCGCGGTGGGCAGCTAGAGTGGGAAAACAGATCCCTAAAGAGGAGCTCAAGATGCGCGTGATCTGAAATTGAAATGTCGGACATGGAGGCCGAAAGCGTTTCCCCGATGAGGGAATGTGAGATAAAGAGATAGTCGATGCGCGAATATGAGCGATGTACAGGGGAGTAATACGAGTAGTCGCGCAAATCGGGCGAGTGGTAGCGCCAGGCGTCTATTAGACCAAGCTCGGTCAATTGATTCTTGAGGGCAGAGGACATAGCCCCGGTTCCATGGAAGGAACCGTCGCTGCGATCATCGGTGGCATTCCACACCAGATTGAAGTCACCCCCTAGGATAAGGAGGGGATCCGAGTTCGACACGTGTTCCCGCAAGGTCTCCCGGAGGAATAAGTCTTGTGCCTGATTGGGGGCATAAATGTTACAAAGGGTAAAGGACCTGTGGCCAATCCGAACCACCACCCGGAGGAACCTGCCATCCGGAGTGCGAACCGCCTTCGAGGCCCCCTGCTGAATGCCTGTTCGACAAAGTATTGCTACTCCAGCTACCTTGAAAGAGGTATAAGCCCAAAATTGAAGCGGAAAGCGAGGATGGGCCATGCGGGCGACATCCTCCTTGATCAGGTGGGTCTCCTGAAGGAAGACAATGTCAGGATTCAATTGTAAAAGATATCTCCAAACCTGTCGCCGCTTGTTGGGGGAGTTGAGTCCCTTCACATTGAGGGATACGAGTTTCAACCCAGGTGCGGTAGCCATAACTGGAAGAAAGAGAGACCAAGCGCGCGCAGCAGCTGATGGGGCAGCAGGTAGCGGCTAGGAGGGGAAGAGAAGAAGGGGAAAGGAGAGGGGAGACAGCGCTCGGCAAACACCACAGGACAGGCTAGGAACCCCAAAGAAAGGAAGGTCAGCTGAGGCCCCACATAAGAGAGAGAGAGACACTCCACCAAGAGCGCCAACAGGGGGAGCATGCCAAGCACAGAGGGACAGGTCCCACCAGCCCTAAGCAGGATGCCCCAACACTCCAAAGTCCCCCCAGAGCCAGGCCACCCCGCAGGATCAAGCAAGGACGTTGCCGAAAAGGGCCCAAAGCAGGGCAAGAAAAGAGAAAGCCAGAGATAGAAAAAGGAGAGAAGAGAATAAACTGGCCAACTGGGCCAAAGTAGTGCAGAGTCGGCGCGGAATAGCCCAGATCCCCGAAGGTAGGGCATTCCGGAGAAGTCACTCTTCCCTCAGGACTCGGCAAGAAGAAGGAGGGGGAAGTGGTGGGCACACTGAGGACGGGAGGCCTCCTCTACCAGTCCTCCGCCAAGCGATGGTAAGCATGCAACACATTTCAGCCTCCAGGCTCAGACAAAAGGCCCCCAGGAGCGAAACCTCGTCGGGAGCATTAACAAGCGCTATGCCGCCAGAGGAAGAGCATTAAAGGCCCCAGGGTTGGGGAGGCGCTCAGGGAGCGGACATGATTGACGGCGTCCTGTTTGGCCTTCGTGGAGTCGATGTCCCTCGAGGAGCGTCCAGAGCGAGGTGGGGGAACAGTGGACCACTCCGGCCGGAGCGAATCCGCGGGGCGAACACCAGAGGAGGGGGGATCATCAGAGTCTGAGTCCACAGGCAACCGAAGAAGGCGCACCGCCTCTTGCAAGGACCGGATAACCCGTTGTTGACCCTCCCAGGAGAACATCAGGGCAAAGGGGTGGCCCCACTGGTATTTGATGTCCATGGCCCGCAATTTATCGGTGACAGGTTTAAAAGCTTTCCTCCGGCGAAGCGTGGACGGTGCAAGATCCTGGAAGATTTGAATGGATAGTCCATTGTAAGAGACTGATCGGATCCCCTGCACTTTACGAAGGATGGCTTCTTTGTCCGCAAAGAAATGGACTCTGGTGATAATGTCCGGCACAAAATTAGGGCGGTTGCGGGGACCCGGGACGCGATGGGCTCTGGCCAGCATAGGGGGCGTGGTACCTTCCCCCTCGCGGATTGCATGTAGGAGGTCTGCGGTGTACGCCAAGACCTCAGATCCCTCTGTGCCCAATGGCACGCCCCGAATACGGAGGTTGTTCCACCGTCCGCGGTTCTCCAGATCCTCCTGTTTCAATTGTAAGGAGATGTTCTGGTCCTCCAGTTCTGACATCTTCCTCCAGAGGCCCTCGATGTCCTCCGTCCTGGCGTCCATCGTCTTCTCAAGACCGTCGACCCTATCACCAATTTCCACATCATCCCTGCGGACATCCTGCAACCCAGTTTTGAAGTCCTGCCGCAGGGAGCTGATCTCCGACTTGATTTCCTGCAAAAAGGACGTCATGTAGGCCTGAGTGATAGGGATAGCTTGAGCTGGCGTGTCCGAGAGCCCTGAAGAGAAGGGGGGCCCTCTTGCGTAGAGGGAGGCGCCTTGGCCCACATGGAGGTCACCGGGTTATCGCGGGAGGCGGCCGCATCCGCATCCTTGTGACCCCTGTGTTTAGGTGGCATGGCGGCGGGACTCCAGAAGACCAGTAGCCGCCGAAGTCAGGGCCAAGGGTGAGAGTCGACGGGGCAGCCGAGATGCGGGCCAGTCTGATCAGCCACGGGCAGGATCCAGGGGGGCCTCCCCTAGGCGGCAAGCGCGGCCAGCAGCGTGGAGGCAGGACAGCTCGATTCCGTGGCCCCTCCAGAAGCAAGAGCGCCCCAAGCAAAAGGCTATCGTAGCAGGAGCGTTGGGGGGGACACTCAAGTCAGAGGGTAGGGGCAAGCAGCGTACACCAAACGCCCAGCAGAGTCCAAGGGCAGCCCAAGTCGTGGCAGCTGTTGAGCAGGGTCCAAGGAGCCCAAGGCGAGCGCCAGTGAAGAGGCCCCCAAGGATGCGAGCGCCCCTCCGCCCCCTCTCACAGGCACCACAATCCAAACAGGGGACCAGGGCAAGGGACCAGGGCAAGGCCAGCGCCGGGAGGCCCCCCCAAGGCAGGCAGGGTCGCAGCGGCGAGCTGGGCGTCAGGGGGCCCACATATGGGCAAAAAAGACCCCCCGACCCGGTACCTGCACCGCTCCAGCCGCGGCTCGATGATCCTCGCCGGGCGACGCGCCGTCCAGGGTCTGCCAGGTAGGGAGAGGCCGCTGCCAGGCCCCGTGTGTTCCGGGGGCCCCACACCAGGATCAGCGATGTCGCGGGGCACCAAAGAAGCGGAGCGATCCACTGGCCAGAGGCGGCTTCATGCACCCCCTCACAGGGAGGCGCCGTAGGCACCAACAGGCGCGCGTCTTCTGCCGGGGCCCAAAATGGCGGCCGGCGGGCAGCAGATCCAGACCAGCTGAGGAGAGAAGGCCGCAGGGATCCAGGCAGCGGCGTCCAGTCACCAGGCTGCAGCAGGCATCAGGCCCCCGCCGCCAATATCGCTCCCAGCCCCCGGCCGGCGCAGCGCTCCCAGCGCCGTCCGGAGCACCGCTGCGGCTAGGAGACAAGATGGCGGTCGCAGAAGGCTAGGCCAGGGCCGGCCAGGGAGAACCGGGAACACCAAGCCCCCAAAGGATCCCCGAGCCTCCAAACACTGCCCGGGGGGTCCCGGCCGGAATCGAAGCAAGCCCCAAGTGAAAGCGGAGCCCGGAGGCCAAGCTAAAGATACGGGCGAGAGGCGCTGGAGCGGAGACTCGATGATGCACGTCTCACTCCATGCGCGCCCAAGCCACGCCCCCCCAGCTAG
Source organism: Calotriton arnoldi (assembly GCA_963921515.1). NCBI lineage: Eukaryota > Metazoa > Chordata > Amphibia > Caudata > Salamandridae > Calotriton > Calotriton arnoldi. The sequence goes on along the minus strand of CAWUFW010001322.1, from coordinate 2,682,513 downwards.
CTCTTTTAATAGTGATAACGCCAGATTCTTTTCTTATCTTATAGATCTATCTAAGAATCCTAGGCCGACTGGACCTTTGTTACCTGCTGAAAAATGTAAAGGGGAGAAACCAATTTATTCACGATACATTCCAATTTAATAAGTCTAGACTCACGAAAGGACCACTGACTCCGAATTCAAATTTAGGGTTTTTTATTACCAAGCCAAAAATAACTGAACATACAAGCACCTCATGACGAGGTTAAAAAAATACATGGGCACTAATACAAAATTAATCCTACGCACCAATCTAATTCGGTGAAGCATAAAATTTATGATTAACTCCAACAGTATTAGACAAGCGATGACTGCACCAATCTCTAAATTAGTCTTCATTAATTCCTGAAAAAGAAATCGTTAATCTGTCCCTACACTAGAACTACGATGACATCCCTGCTTAGCATTTCCCAGGCAAAATCAAGGAAAGGTGTCAGCTCGTGAAGACTTCCTAAGAAGCACACTCACGTTGCAAGGGTCAGTAGCCAAAGCTACCGATTTCACTCTGTCTCCTTTCTCAAGATCGATTCCTTCTTCTACCCTCTAACCTCTCTCTCTGCTCGCATCTCCCTCTCTTCTGCCTCTTCCCTCGGGGCACTATCCCCAATACAAAACCCAAATTTAATAGAACACGCCTCTGAAACGCCTCTTCTGGCCAGGCACCTTCCAAAGGTAGTCTTCCACTGAAACCTGTATTCTTCCATCGACCGTTGAGATGTCCTTGGGTCCCAGGCTTTCTCCAATTATCCACATTCCACGCTACATTGTATCCACGCTCCTCCGTACCTAACTCCTAAAACAAAGGGCGTCAGTTATAACTAACGAAGTCGATGTCCTTGCACCTGCAACAGGAACATGAGAACTGAATAACCTTGCATGCACACAATTTCGCTGACTGCCTCTAAATGAGAGCTCAACCAGGAATACATTTCAGGCCTACAAAACCAGCTAACATAAGAAAATACGAATAGGCCTTTCATAGCGAAAACGTAAATGAGGCCTTTACACATCAACCTTCTCATTAATAAGCATTACATTGCAACCATTATAATTCATCACAGTTAAACACAATTAATCATTTCTACATATGCGACTTTAATATGGCGCACGTTTAACCTAATACATTATTTTACACACGAACTAATTCATTAAACAATTGCAATAAAAGATTATATAAACACATTTAAATGCCACTTCACTTCTTCACGACATAATTTCTAACATTACATTTACGCATTTCGTTATTACTTACAACTCTAATAACCAATTTTTAGTACAACATAACATATAGGTGCATATATATACGGGTGCGGACTAACCATGATTATTATGCACCCCTACAATTTTCAGAACATCATGACGCTCTATCAGTTCCCCCCCTTTGATGACAAGTGTCATCACCAAAATCACAATTTCCTGGAGAAAGAACCGACCTAAACAGAGCTCGTAGCCATCCTTCCCTGTCGGAACTTCTCTAGATTCTTGATATTCTCATAGTGACTGTCCTGCAGTCTAGCCATCCTTATCGCTTGTTCCCTAAGGGACCTTTCAACTTGGTTCGCTTTGTACCACTGATAAGCTCTAGCAAATCCCCACAAGCAAACCACACAAACCACAATGATAATGATGGGCTTAAAAATGTAACCAAGAATACCCTTTCCCAAATTCGCAAACCAATTTCCCACTCTGCCAAATCCTTTACCAACTTTTTCCCAAACTCCTTCTTCAGTCAGATCCTGGATCTCATGATGGATCACAGTGATGTTACTTATATATTTCTCCAGATCTTTACTGTTATCTGGTATATAAGTACAGCACTCTTGAACCTTCAACATTTTACAGACTCCGCCCTCTTTTGCCAACAAGACATCTAAAGCAAGACGGTTCTGCATCACCATCGTCCTTATCGACAACATCTCCCCATCAACAAGTATTAGCGACTTAGCTGTATTCGTACACAACTTATCCACGACAGTCGCCAACTTCCTAATCTTCACATCATTCAAAATCACTCCCAAACTTGGTATTGATGCTCCAAAAATATCTCCAATCACTGCTCCTGCACTTGCATCTCTCCTTGCTCTAGAATGCTTTTCACCTTCCAAAAGTTCTAATTCTTCTGCGTGGTAAATCTTTGGAAAAATGATCCCCAAGTAACAAGTACCGTACCAATTCGCAGCCAATCTCACATAAGCATTCTTCCCACATACGTAATATACTGTTGGCACCACTTGTACCGAACCTTGCAAAAAGTTCTTTGCTGACTCTTCCATTGTGAAAACATGATCACATGCACTCTGTCCCACGTAGACCTTATCATAATAGGTCCGGACACGTTTCACACACAGCTTCCCCTTCTGCACAAGGTCCAATGCTATAGGACCATAGCTCCCCTCAGCTCTGTGTGTTCTCTCCTCCTCCATCCAATCTACTGGACTTTCCCCCGTGTGACGTGTTTGTGTTAGCTGTCTATATCTATCTTCTACCTGATCTACAAATTGCTTCTCTACACCTGTTAGTGAGCATGTTAAATTATGCCTATGGGCATTTGCAGTATCTAACGTTGCAGTCGGTATGAAATACTTCCCAATCCTATCTTCTCGTTTGTAATAGTCATACTTATTCAGGTGCTTGTAAGCTGGTACCTCTGAAAGCACTGCATCATAATTGGAAAAGAAGTACTCCTAATGACCTCTTCCATAACACATACTAAGCAACAAACTACATGTAATTCCATACGTCAGTGGAAGATGGTGATACTTAATACCCTCGTCCACCGAAGCAGGTAACTGCATACACACATAACAATCTTTCGCATCCATCGCCTCCACATATTCATATAGCAGCTTGGCATACGCATTAAGCTTAAAATCACCTCTAGACAAATCTACATGCAATCTACGACTATTTTTCTCTAGCACAGCTCTTTCAGCTCCTATGGTATCCTCTTTCTTGACAGAAGTACTAGGTGTAGGTGTCCCTTTCACCCCTACGACTTCTACCTCATGTGGAACAGAAAATGATACTATAATAACTATGAATATAGAAACTATTACTCCTACTATAAATGTGCCTATTATCCATTTGGATCTACGGTTCGGATTTCCAGCCTCCATTCTCGTTGTCAGGTCGTTTTCAGCAAATGAACAGTCAGAGTCCTTTCTCCACCACAAATGCTGTTTACCAGTTCAAACACCACTCCGGAGATGCTGGAAATTCCCTTTACAATACTTTCAGTTCTTTATTTACACAGTCCAAAAAGACTTCCTTAGCCCTCTTTCTTCTTCTACGGAAAGTCCCTAAATTTCTTCTTCTTCCTCTCGGGCCTAGGTTATCGTCTTTTTAAAGTGCTTATTTACAGGTTACAGTTCATTCACAATCAACAATAAGTTCTGATCCAATCGCAGCTAGAACATGATGCAATATTTCAAGACGGACATCCACCAATTGATGAGATGGCGGTTCAAATTCAAACGTCGGAAAAACCAATCTGTGCAATATCAGAATTCGCACCTTGCTGAAGACTGGAGGTTTCGGAACCGTGATTGTCAACACCCCTTCGATCTCAAGTCCTGGAACTAACAGTCCCACATTGATTTTCAGTAGAGGATTCCTGCTGATCACCTTCACAGACCTCAGTCTCCCGGAACTCACTACTCCCGGCATCAGTTACTGCGTAAGTCCACTCCGGGGCAGCGTATCTCTGGCAAGGCACTCTTGTCCTTCTCGATCTTCTCAGGCCCTCCTGAGCTTGCTCTTCTTCACTCGCTTCCGACTCGGAGACCTCGGATACAGGGGCAATATCTCTCTCAGGAGCCAGTCTTAAATTCAGCTTTCTCTGTCTCTCGGGCCACGCTTCTCCTGCTCATCTAGCCCTTCTGCTTTCCTCCTGATCACTCTGCACACCACTTCCTTCTGCTGAGTCTGACTCTGTACCACTTACAACATGACCTTCCTCCTCAGAGTCAATATCTGGATTGTGTGTAGCGTAACCCTCCTCAGCTTGGTCTGGTGAGCAACCAGGTTCGCTAGCAACCCTTACAGCTTGACTTGTCCCCTCTCGTGGCTCTGCCGCCACAGCTGGATTTTCATTCGTGAGAGGAGCTGTTTCTTCTGAGGCTGCTGAAACTCTGCGGGTGTGGGAGGCATGCACCCAGTTTGGCAATCCTCCACACTTCACTGCTGTGTTCGTTACCAGTATTACTTGATACGGGCCTCGCCAACGAGCGTCCAGGCAGCTCTTCCTCACGTGCTTGCGGACAAGCACCCAATCACCTGGACATAGGTCGTGGCACAGATCACTTGAAGCTGGAACAGCGGCAGCTTGCACCTGCTGAGAGACAGAACGGACCACATCAGCTAGTCCTTTGCAGTAATCAAGGATTAAGTCATCAGTGATGTTTATCAAAGCGGTGGCTGGTACTGCTGGCAACCGCATCACCCTCCCCATAAGTATTTTGTGCGGTGATAAACCAGTCCTCCTGTCTGGGACACTGCGAACACTCATCAACACTAAGGGCAATGCATCAGGCCACTTCAGAGATGTAGACGAACACACTTTTGCCATCCGTGCTTTCAAAGTCCCATTAATCTGCTCCACTATCCCAGAAGCCTCTGGTCGATTGCTACAATGGAGTCTCTGATCAACATTCAAAGCAGCGCAAAGCAACTTCATGTTCTCGCTGTGGAAGTGTGTTCCTCTATCCGACTCCAACGAGGTTGGAAAACTGAACCTGGGAATCAATTCCCTCAATAGCAGCTTCGCTACTGTGAGGGTGTCACACCTTCGTGTTGGGTATGCTTCTACCCACCGTGAGAAAACGCACACTATCACTAAAATGTACCTCAACCCGTTGCACCTAATCATCTCAATAAAGTCTAACTGCATCCTATTGAAAGGTCCCACCGACCTCCCAATGTGACTCAATGTAACCACAGTTTTCTTTCCAGCATTCATCTGTTGACACGTAACACACCTCTGGCACACTGCTTCAGCAACCGCACGAAACCGTGGGTTGTACCACGTCTGTCTGAACACTCGCACCATCGCATCCTTTCCAAGATGCACTGCACCATGAATTTGTCTAGCCATCGGGCTCAGTAGGTCATCTGGTAACACTGCTCAACCATCACTCAAAACCCAAATGTCAATTTCCCCTTTCTCACATCCTGACTTGATCCACATCTCCTTTTCCTGCTCTGAAACCTCTCCCTGCAAGCGCTTGAGTTCCTCCCAAGTGTCTGCCATGGCTAGCATCGTGCTGAGCTCGGTTCTTTCTTGGCTCTCTCCTGTGTAATCTCAAGTGAATATGCATCCTTGTTCAGCACAGAAACGAGCAACTTCATCGGCATACTTATTACCAAGAGAAACAAAATCAGTTCCCCTCCCATGGGCTGCACATTTCACTACAGCACTTTCCTTGGGACATTGCAATGCTTCCAATAATTGTCTCACGTATTCTCCATTTCTAATGGGTGACCCAGATGATGTCATGTAACCTCTCTGAGACCATAGCTGTCCGAAATCATGAACCACACCGAACCCATACTGGCTGTCGGTGTAGATAGTGATTCGGATCTGATCAGCCACCAAACAGGCACGAGTCAGGGCAATTATTTCGGCCACTTGTGCAGAGTATACTCCTTCTAAGCAAGCAGCTTCAACCACTCCTGTGATAGTACATACAGCAAACGCTGCTCTCAAATGACCCACATTGTCCCTTAAACATGAACCATCAAAAAAGAAAATTTCATCAGGGTCAGACAGAGGTTCATCAACAATGTCAGGTCTTGGTTTGGTGCAAAGTTCAGTCACATCAAGACCGTCATGGTCTTCACAATCTTCATCATCTACATTTGGTAATGGCATCAGTGTAGCTGGATTTAAAACGGAACACCTTTTCAGAGTCACATTCTCCGCTGTAAGTATGACTTGCTCGTAGCGTGTGAGTCTATTGTTTGTCAGGTGCTGTGTTTTAGTCCTCGTCATCAACAGTTCAACAGAATGCGGAACATGGACTATCAACGGGTGACCAATGACAATGCTTTCACATCTTTCAATGCTGACACCGGTTGCAGCTACGGATTTGAGACATCCGGGCAACGCTGAAGCTACTGGATCTAAAGTAGCTGAAAAATAGGCAGCTGGTCTACGGACACCTCCATGGCTCTGAGCCAAGACTGACAAGGCACAACCTTCTCGCTCACAACAGAATAATGAAAAGGGCTTGTTGTAGTCAGGCATCCCTAAAGCCGGAGTACGGCACAGACCCTCTTTCAGCTCCAGAAACGCCACCAAACAGTCGTGGTCCCATGGTACCGGATCACTCACATCTTTGTGTGTCAACCGTTGCAAAGGCTTCGCCTTCAACGAGAAATTGGGAATCCATTGGCGGCAGTAGCCAACCATTTCCAAGAACATTCGGACTTCCTTCTGAGTGGTAGGCACGGTCATATTCATGATCGCCTCAATTCGATCTGGTGACACCTTTCTTTTTCCTTTCTCGATTCGATGACCCAAGTACTGTACCTCACTCACAGTACTGCAACTTATTTGGAGACACCTTGTGTCCATTCTCTGCCAAATGATTCAGTAAGGCAATCGTGTCGACCCTGCAAGTGTCTTCTGTTTCTGATGCAATAAGGAGGTCGTCGATGTACTGCACGAGAACTGAGTTCTGCGGCAATACAAGACCCTCAAGGTTCTTTTTCAAGATCTGGTTAAAGATCGACGGACCCTCCGTATCCCCTTGAGGGATACGACACCACGTTAACACACGATTTTCCAGCCGGAAAGCAAATAAATATTGGCTCTCCTCGTGGAGGGGTATTGAAAAGAAGGCTTGACACAAGTCAATCACAGTAAACCATTCAGCCTCGCATGGAATCTGGAATAGTATCACTGATGGATTCGGCACCACTGGACAACATGGAACAACAATCGTGTTGACCTTTCGCAGGTCCTGCACGATTCTGAACTTCCCGCTTGGTTTCTGCAATCCCATAATGGGTGAGTTACATGGACTGCCCATTATCTCCTTGAGGATGCCCTGCTTAATCATTGACTCAATTACACGTTTGATCCCTGCGATCGTTTCTGGTGACAGATTGTACTGGGGCGTTCTCGGGAACTCTGCATTCTGCTTAACTTGGATCTTAACTGGTTCTACACCCTTGATTAATCCAATCTCTTCTCCCGTGAAATCCCACACATCCAATGAGACGGAGTCTCGTAAGTCAAGTGGAAGCTCTTCCACTGTCAGCACAGGATACATCTCTATACACAAATGCTGATTTGCAACCTTAAAGGTGGCATCATCGTCCTTTGTCTGTACTTCCACTCCCTTGGGCGTGCAATAGATGGTACAATTCAACTTGCACAAAAGATCTCTCCCTAACAAACAGACCGGACTCGAGTCGCACACCACGAACTGGTGTCGATCTCGGAAAGTTCCTATTCTCACAGGAATCGGCTCAGTCAATGCACTTGTCATCTTTTTATTCGCCACTCCTACAACTTGGATCGATTGTCCCGAGAGGGGTAGGTTGGGAACTACTGCAGATCTCACAGTAGAACGGGTAGCACAAGTATCAACCAAAAAGGTGGTAGGATGACCATCAACATCTGCCTCTACAAACGGTCCCCTTTGGTCTACCTCTAAGACTGCCCCAAGAGTGCAGTCTTCCTCCCCCCTCAGGCACCGTCATGCCAACGGGTCTAAGCTGTATTTGTCATAATCCTCGAAAAGGGGCATCTGCTGGTACGTTCGGGTTCCCTGCGGAATCCTCGGAGGTTGTGGAACTTGTACCTGCGGGCCTAATGTCCCCCCTTGCATGGATTTAGGTCTCGTCACCGTATTGACGACCTCAGGTACCTGCACTGTTTCTGCCTCTTGTTGCACCTGGTTTGCTGGGTTCAACCTACACTCGCGCTTCCAATGCCCAATCTTGTGACAAAAATGACACGCAGTGGTCTTTTACAGTGTTGCCAAATCCACTCCCGTCTTGGGGTCTACAGGTTTCCCTTTCCCCTGACCCTGCACATTCTGTGTTCCTCCTTGATTGTTTCCCTGTCTCCTCCCTAGCGTCCCTCCATTGGGCTGTGTCTGGTGTTCCCTGTCTGCAGTTTGCATTTGGACTAGCATCAGCTTGTCCTTAAGCTTCCTATGTTTCGAGTCCACTTAATCGCTGCAGTACCTGGCATACCGCAGTATTTCGTCCACCGACTTGTTCTGCCAGCAGATCAAATGCTGCTGAATCATAAAGCTGATTTCTGGCCTCAGACCTAAGACGAACTTGGACACAAACTGTCCCATGTCTTTGGGGTCTAGGGTGTCTAACCCACTGTACTGCTTAAAGGCTTGCAAGAGCCTCTCGTAATATTCATGCACGGATTCTTTCGGTTCCTGAACAGTCCGATCTATCTTGACCCAATCAATATCTTGTGGCGAGATCTTAGATTTCAGCCATGTAATTACCTGCTCAAACTTTTTCATAACAATAGGTGATGGACCATTTGTAGCCGAATCCCTTTCTGGTTCAGAAGTCGGCCAATCAACGGCAACCTTACAAGTTGCCCACAAATCACTTGGTACTACGATATCAAACAACGTATTCAAGTCAACCCACAATACTTTCAAGATTTTGACAAAACGATCAACCTGCTTGTACCATTCAACAGGCTTCTCCCTCAGCCGAGGAAACTCATTTGTAAATGCTGCCAAATCACCTCTACTCCAAGGCACATGTACCTCCCCCAATGGATAATTTTCCACTCCTATTGTTCCCACTCCTGGAGGTGGTGTCTCTCCTACACTCTTTTTTGTATTCTTCTTCTTAGACCATCTTTCCTCCCACTTGTCGAGCATGCTCCATGCACGTAACCCTATGATCAATTCTCGAATATGAGCCTTCACTCCTATGACTCTCTTCTCTTCCAATTCCTGATCACTGTACTGGAGTCTATGACTTCCCTGTAACATTTTCGTTTTGGACAAATCCACCTCATACCGTTTTGCCAACTTGGTCAATTTCTTGTGCGCTGACCTTGCCTTGCGAGTTACGTCCTTTGCTACAAACAGTAACTCATCTGGCTTGTAAAGCTCCACTCTTTCTGAAGGCAGGTTGCCACTAATAATCTTATCTACTTCAGCCTTCAACCTCACCACGTCCAACATGTTTGCTCTTATAGCAACTTTTAGGGTCCCTCTACTAGATGTACCACTCGATTCTTCATTGTCGTTGCTCTGATCTCCACATTGGTTCCCTTCCTTTATATTCCTAAGGACTGGTCTGCTTCTGAGTTTCCACGATCCCAATCTCCTGCCATCCTATCACTCTGGTTCCTCACTGGTGGTTCCCACATCCTTAGATCAGATCTTGAATCGGCCAGAGACCTCGGCCTCACCGTTCTTACTTCCACCTGTCCTCTAGAGGAATCTGCAGTGGCTGGCAATGGCGTACTCGATTCTACGGGTCTCGGAAGATGAGCTATCCCGCTCACTGTGCCATTCCCTCCAGAACTAGTCCCTTCTCTTCCTGCCGTCTGCGTCAGACTTCCCTCGCTCACTTGATCTGGGTCGTATACTGACACTATGAGACCAATAGTAACCGGCACCGTGAGAGCATCCGGTAACCTTGTAACACCTGTAGCTCCATTAGTATCGGAATTCGCTGGTGTCTGTGTCCTCATTCTTTCCGTCCCTGTGGAGATTCTCCCTACTACTCTCACTCTAGGTTGGGTCTGCGAGTCTCCAGTCCCCTCGGCTGGAGCCGATTTTCCCTCTTCTGAATCTGGGTTAGATGGAGGTGGTCTTTCAGATAGTAACCTATCTAACAGGCTGTCATCGGTATCACTATTGTCTTCTTCACCCCACTTCTTCTGGGCCTCTCCTACTTTTATCATCAGTGGAAACAGCCTATCCCCCTCGATAGTTTCCACCCTCCATCTTTTCTCCAGTGCGTCCCATCTCGCATCTTGAAATGCCCTGATTGACTTTTTCACTCTTTCCTGACTTCGGTCTCTTTTCCTGTCATATGCTGCTCTGATCCAGGCATGTAGCGCCTCAAACTGCGTCGGTCTAGGCAGAGGTCGCAATGAAGACATCACCGACTTCAACTGATACAACACTTCCAACCTGAAAGTACCATACCGTGGGAAAGCCAATTCTCCCTCTTTCTCAGTCATTTTATACCAATTTTCAAGCCATATTATAGTATGTAATCCCACATTCTTAGCCATGTAATGGGCTGGGGTATCCTCAGGCGGGGCTTCTTCTCCTCCCCGAGTAACCACCCTTCTATCTCCTCTACACATATCTCGTAAAACTTTAAAACATTTCATGATGAAATCGCTTTCTTTTACATGCAGCGTTTCGCTTTACTTCCTGATATTAGTCCACCAATACCAGCGCGTCTTCACACCAACCAGCCTATCGCAGCGCGACACCTTCTGACGTCACTCTTCCTCCACATACAGCAGTTCCCCTCCTTTTCAATGAATCTCTCACACTCTCATGCGTCTCTTTCACACTCTGAAATAACTGTTTGTCCACCAAACGACCGAACAGTCACTTCTCTCTGACTGTCTGTCCACCAAATGACCGGACAGTCTCATAAATTGTCAACCTCAACTCTGGCAATCGTCTGTCCGCGAAACGACCTGACAACTGCCTCTGACTATCTGCCCATGTATGGCCGGACAGTCATATATTTCATCGATAGGATCCAATCGCTCAATGTTTCACATACAATAACCCACGACCTGCGTCGGTTACTCACGCACACGCTTCCCTATCACCGGTGGGTCAGTCAACGACGTCTCATGACTCCCACAATCTCTGGTCAGACAATTTCAACCCTGGGTGTCTCCTACACCGCAATCTCTTATCCCGGGATATCAAAATCAAATCTCATGTACCGCGCGCGCTCACAGTCCGAAACCACAATCTCTCGACTCTCACTCCAACTCCGCAAGACATCACACAATCAAAATAACACCGCAATCTAACAAGCACACATCCCTATTCATACTCACTCTCTGGCGAACTGCTGCTTCTGCCGCACCGTCACTCTCCGCCGATTTCCATCGAACACCGTCGTCCTCCGCTCACGATCCACCGGATCACCATCACTCGGGCTCTATGGGCTCAATAACTATCCTACTCTACTTCTCCCCTTGCTACAGAGGTAACCATCCTACTCTGCTACCAACTGATAACGCCGGATTCTTATCTTATCATAGATCTATCTAAGAATCCTAGGCCGACTGGACCTTTGTTACCTGCTGAAAAGTGTAAAGGGGAGAAACCAATTTATTCACGATACATTGCAATTTAATAAGTCTAGACTCACGAAAGGACCACTGACTCCGAATTCAAATTTAGGGTTTTTATTACCAAGCCAAAAATAACTGAACATACAAGCACCCCATGACAAGGTAAAAGAAATACATGGGCACTAATACAAAATTCATCCTACTCACCAATATAATTCGGTGAAGCATAAAATTTATGATTAACTCCAACAGTATTAGACAAGCGATGACTGCACCAATCTCTAAATTAGTCTTCATTAATTCCTGAAAAGAAATCGTTAATCTGTCCCTACACTAGAACTACGATGACATCCCTGCTTAGCATTTCCCAGGCAAAATCAAGGAAAGGTGTCAGCTCGTGAAGACTTCCTAAGAAGCACACTCACGTTGCAAGGCTCAGTAGCCAAAGCTACCGATTTCACTCTAAGTCTCCTTTCTCAAGATCGATTCCTTCTTCTACCCTCTCTCTCTGCTCGCATCTCCCTCTCTTCTGCCTCTTCCCTCGGGGCACTATCCCTAATACAAAACCCAAATTTAATAGAATACGCCTCTGAAACGCCTCTTCTGGCCAGGCACCTTCCAAAGGTAGTCTTCCACTGAAACCTGTATTCTTCCATCGACCGTTGAGATGTCCTTGGGTCCCAGGCTTTCTCCAATTATCCACATTCCACGCTACATTGTATCCACGCTCCTCCATACCTAACTCCTAAAACAAAGGGCGTCAGTTATAACTAACGAAGTCGATGTCCTTGCACCTGCAACAGGAACATGAGAGCTGAATAACCTTGCACGCACACAATTTCGCTGACTGCCTCTAAATGAGAGCTCAACCAGGAATACATTTCAGGCCTACATATCCAGCTAATATAAGAAAATACGACACCCGAGCACACCTATTTGTTGCTTTTATCCTAAATGCATTTAAGCACTGTCCCCAGAGTCATCCAAAGTCTTCTGGTACAGAGTTTCATATATCATGTCACCCGACCAAGTCCTAAATTACTATTCACAGTTGTGGAGTCAATCCAGTTCAATCTTTATTTCTTTCGATAAACTCAGCAGCCGACGCGCGTTTCGCCCTCCCGGGCTTCCTCAAGGCTGCAATTAACATACATAAAAAGCAATGTTGTAGCCACTTATTGTACAATCTTAAAAACTACAAACTTTAGTATTTAAAAACCAGTATAAAATACCACTATACAAACAAAAAAAAAAAAAAAAGCAAGAGGAAAAAATACAAATGAGCAGATAGGGCCAAAACTATGTTAATAAGATTCCGTGTCTGAGGGACAGTTCCACCACATCAAAGAGTTGTGCCAACCTAGTCGCATGCACGTGGGAACAACGCCACCATATACCAAACACAGAGTGCCATGGTTCAAAACATTTTAATTTATTTTGTTTATGTAAATCTAATTAAAAAAATTAGGAAAACTGAAATCTGCATTCAACATGTATCTGATTCCAAAGATCACCTAATGTGAAAGACAACAGCAAATTGTGTGTCTCTTCTTATTATTCTCACCTTGCTACTATCCAGTACTTTCCTTATAGTGTCACCAGAATGTTCATACCTCTGATGGATATCGTTTATAGAGCACAGTATCCAGAGTCCATATGTCTGCAATATGTTAAAATTAATATCTTTCATTAGCACCACACATAAGTGGGTTCCAAGAATGTGTAAATTCTGTGTTTCGAGCGGTATGCCACTCTATTATCTTACCCAGATATCGTATATTGGAGAATTTTGTGTAGAGTCCCCATTCAACAGATATGTAAAAAAGTAAGGCGTTCTTAACCATAAATAACGGGCGTCCTCACGAAACCATGATACGTTTCATCTAAAAATAACGAGAAGAAATGGCCCCACATCAGTTCACATGTAAAATGTATGCGCATTAAAATCAAAGTACACTCCGTCTACTACGAGGAGTATAGCTCATATTACCACGTTGGATCCTTACCGTGAATTAAGACGATTCCCGCTAGCGTGTCCGCGTCTCCTGTGTCGCACACGCTAACGTCATCAGAAAGGGTTCATATGTCCGTAGGCCAATGAAAATAAACAACGGACGATACATATCCAAGTGGTGGCCATCTTAGTGTGTTTTCAATCGAATGCTCATATAATAATCTTCAGTACCGCACAGCTCATATCGCTATATTTGATATTATTATCTATGTACGTTTAAGCTCCCCTGTGTTTTTTTTTAATACGGCAGAACTTTTTATCATAAATTTTCACTCACCAGTTCGAACAGCCGAACTTATTAACCATACCTATTTCACCACGTCATCGATATATTTATAATGACCGTCAAATAATATGTATATTATTACTATTTTCCCAATGGGTTTAAACCCATGTCAAGGTAAAATACGACGCACAGCTTATCCCTAATTTTGTATTCTCACTTAAAATACCCGAACTCACTTGTTCTACCTATTACTCTAAGGTAGTTGTTGCGTTAGTTAGTAACAGAGAGGTGGGAAAAAAAGAAGAAAGATGCAATAAAAAATAGCCAATCCCAAAAGAAGAGACAAATGTAGTAATCCCAAATCCACATCATAGTGTACCACTATATGGGTTAACAGATCACAACTAGTAGTATCAATACGTCCTAGCACAATCGCAATTCTGCTATAGATGTTTCCATAATTTTGATGATGTTATAACAATCTTAACAGCAACATTTATACATTTTCAACCACCTGTTTATGATTATGTTAAACACGTTATGTTACACTCGTTGTTCAGCATGCATTTCTAGCTATCAGAATACCATCTTATATTTCATATGTGCTATAGAGACACAGTTCTATCTTTCATTCAGAAATTTCTTTGCTGTTTAGCAATCAATATACAGATACCATTATCAAATAGTATAACCCTGATGTTCACACATGGATATTACTTATAGAAATTGAAATAGATCTTTATCCACATTAATACCCTGTTCCACAGCTCAGATTAATTATCCATTTGCTTTCCATTTGTCGTAGTCTGGAGGTTCTATTACCGCCTCGCTGACCCAACTGTGCTACATCAATACCATGGAAGCCTATGTTGATCATTTCTGCAATTTTGTGTATAGAGTTGAAATGTACAGCCAAAGGGTACTGCATATTGTTGTTGCGTATGGCTCTTATATGTTCCTGTACCCTTTCCTTAAGAGGCCTCACCGTGCTGCCAATGTATATTTTATCACAGATGCATTTAATGCAGTATATTACATACTTTGTATTACAATTAATAAATTGATTAATTGTATACACTTTCTCCGTGTTGTATTCGAATGTAGTTGTTTTATTCATTGCAAAACAACAAACACTGCACATACTGCATTTGTGAAACCCTTTAGGAGCAGATGGTAACCACGTTTGGTGTATCTTCGGTGGTATATAGCTAGGGCAGAGTTGTTGTCTTACTGTTCTCCCCTTTTTTGAATGTAATAGATGGTTTAGAACCCACAATCTCATGCAGACTAGGATCATCCATGAGCAGATGCCAGTGTTTGTGTAGTATTTTATAAATGTTGGTACTGACAGACGAATATGGTGTGATGAATCTAATTTTCTTGCTGTTTTTTTTCTTATTCCTATACAAGTCAGTGAGTAAGTTGTCCCTATTTCTCGTATTTGTTTTGTGGCGTGCTTTTTGAATAACATCCTTGTTGTACCCTCTGGTACTAAATCTCTTCTCCACTTGGTTTAATTCTTCATCTAGTTTTGTGGTGTCACTACAATTCCTTTTTGTTCTTATCATTTCCCCTAATGGGATTGATCTTATTTGAGAAGGAGGATGTGCACTGCTAGCATGCAATAAAGAATTGCATGCTGTCAGTTTCCTGATTGGTACTGTTAGTAGTTTGTCATTTTTAACTACAATGGTGATATCCAAGAAGTTGATCTCAGTTGCACTTTGTTCTTTTGTAAACGTCAAATTGAAGGGATTATCATTAATATACAAAAAGAATTCCTCCAATGCTTCACTGGTCCCAGCCCAGAACATCAGCATGTCGTCAATGTATCTTCCTAGGTAGAGAATATTCTCCATTAGGCTGGCCGGACCTTTCCGCCAGAGATGTGTTTGTTCGAAATGGCCCATATAGAGGTTGGCAAATGAGGGCGAAAATTTCGGCCCCATTGCCACTCCCCTAGTCTGACTGTACCAACTCCCATTGTGTAGGAAGATGTTGTTGTTAAGTACAGTCTCTATCATGTCCAACAGCATGATTGAATGTTCATATGTGTTCACTGTTCTTGTGTCTAAGTACTGTTGTATTGCATCCAGTCCCAGTTTCCCTGGTATACTGGTATACAATGCACATACGTCTAATGTTACTAGATAGTGTCCTGTGACCCATTCCACATCTACGATTTTATTTAGTACATCAAACTACTTTGGTAAGCCCGGTAATTTGATACCTAAGGTGGATGGGTACCTGACATCTTGGATGCACCCGAAAAACAAGAAGCATTGTGACATAACGGCAGTTGTAACTGTAGGATACATAGTGAAGTGCAGATCATTTGAAGCAGATCCATCACAGTGTGTTCATAATAAGAAAATACGAATAGGCCTTTCATAGCGAAAACGTAAATGAGGCCTTTACACATCAACCTACTCATTAATAAGCATTACATTGCAACCATTATAATTCATCACAGTTAAACACAATTAATCATTTCTACATATGCGACTTTAATATGGCGCACGTTTAACCTAATACATTATTTTACACACAAACTAATTCATTAAACAATTGCAATAAAAGATTATATAAACACATTTAAATGCCACTTCACTTCTTCACGACATAATTTCTAACATTACATTTACGCATTTCGTTATTACTTACAACTCTAATAACCAATTTTTAGTACAACATAACATATAGGTGCATATATATATGGGTGCGGACTAACCATGATTATGATGCACCCCTACAATTTTCAGAACATCATGACACTCTATCAATAGAGGTCTTCTTAATTTGGCAGAGGAATGGTGCTCCCTTGCTCCCTTTAAATAATCTTCTTGTCTTGCATGCTATATAAGACTTCTAAACTTGTGTCTAGTATTGTGAGGATGTTATTGCCATTAATCCATTAAACTGTCTATTTCTGGGTATTATCCCCTCTAGGGCGTTCCTCGCTTCAGTACACTCTCCGAATCTTAGTGATTGATCCGGTTTGGTTAGATTTGTAGATTCTGGCATTGATACCAACTATGTGTTTGTAAGATTGATTTCCATGTCCGATGTTCCCCGTTCAGCGATCGAGTTATATAAAGGTAAAAGGATCTGCTTCAGATCGCTGACACTGTCCATTAAGTTTGATTCGTAGATTCAGGCATTGATACCATCTATGTGTTTGTAGGATCTATGATTAATTTCAGTCTAGACTGCTGTGAGCCCCTCGATGTCCGGGTGTGACTGGTCGTCCGATTGGCACTATCTATGTGACGTTTGTAGATTTTCTGACCTTGTTTGATGATATTTAATGATTATTTCTAGGATTCTTTTTGTTCACTGTCTTGTTTTAACTTACGATTGTTGCCCATACTTTACTACAGACTTTACTATCAGGTAAGATGGAAATAATGTCCTTTGAGTCATGATCTGGCCTTTCAGTAGACTGAATCTCTTCCACTGTTGGTGTCTAGATGTTTCTCTTTGTGCTTGCTGTGAGGTGGTGGCTGGTACTACTGGTTGTAGGTGACTGGTCAACACTTTGCCTTTTGTTTGATCAGCCCCCTGTTTAGTCATACTTTTGTCGTGCTTTTGCATGCTGTCTCAATAAATGTACATATAGATATATATCTCTGCATATTTTCCTTCGATATTAGGTCAGTCACTTTTGGCAATATGTCAGAGTCCTGAGGTGGGTCTCATGTACTGTTGACCTACAAGACCAAAACATTGTCAATTAGTCCCCATTGGCCCTAAATGTGTCTGCAGTGTCTCGTTCATCACAAATATTAGGACCTGGATGGACATTTAATTTCTTGCGAAGTGGTTGTTTATCTGATCGCTGCCACTTGTATAACTATGGACTTCTAACATATTACTCAATGGCGGATATCAGTGAGTGCATTTGCTCCGACCCTATGTACACATACCAGTTTTGTTCCAATATTTGGTATTGAAAAATCTGTTCGAAATAAATTCCATGTCTTTTGTTTGTGTGGAGAATACGCCTATCTTTATTTGCATTCATGCATTATCGTATAAGGATGATCAACTAATCCGAGTAGGTTGGATTCATCTGATAGTGACCTTAACATAGTCATTCACTTTGTTGTTCAACTTATTACTTTGGGAGCTCCTTTTAGTACTTAGTTTCCTGGGGGACTATTGGGTTGCTCTATTTGTGCTCAAAACATTTACCAAATGGAGAACTGCAGGAGCGCACCCAATCCGTGTTATAAAGTATTATAGCTTGAGAAGACTTTTCTTCTGGTCATTTCCCTTTTGCATATCTGTTTTCAAGTCACCTTGACATGGCTTTATGTGTTATGTTTGCCTCTTGAAATGGTAACTATTTCTGATAGATATGATAATGCATTGGTTGTTAGTGCCTTGTTGGTGGTGCAGCATGTCTTGAAGATGCAGACGTCAAGGGCAGCCAGTGTAGGTCCACCAGAGTGTGTGTTATGATGTGTACTTCTTTTGCACTTTGAACTTAACAACAATGCGCAGACACTTCTCAGTGGACTCAAGGAAGAAGCCAGGTATATTGCCGACTAGACAATAATAACACTCCACCTGTATTCATTTACTATTTTATTGGAACACATGATAAAAATGTCTTTTGTGGCTTCTTTATACAACACAAGCACTTAAATAAACAAAAAAATATTTTATGCACTTGATTATGAAGGAATCTGAGTCACAGGGCTTCTATTTAATTTAGTACATCTATCATATCCCATAATAGATTTCTTATGGTATTCCGTTAATGTTCATGTCATACATATTCTCCCATGTTTTCCTAAATCTTAAAAAAGATTGGTACCCTGTCAGAGATGTCCCCTGAGGTATGTGATGCCTGTTTTGAAGAAGCACATAGGGCATTGATGGAAAGAGGATGTTAACAGCATATAATTCAGAGAATGTTTGAAATATCAAACATTCTCTGAATTATATGCTGTTAACATCCTCCAGGGCCGGCTTTAGCAGTGGTGGCGCCCTGTACGGCAATGTTTGCTGGCGCCCCCCAAAGACCACATCTACCACAGATTCCCTCTCTACCACCATTTAACAGTGCTCCTCAAGTCTCTATAACCACTCTCTCTCAGAAAGATTTAGTTTTATAGCACCACTCATACCAGTGTAGGGTGTCAGAGCACTTTAAATCACCACACATTGGCACAGAGACAATCATACATGTGTAAATCAGTGTATAGGAAATGTTACATAAGACAGAGGACTACAAGGTGTAGGAGTCACATGTCATCTATACTGGTAGGCAGTATAGTTTAAGAACCCTTGGTCTGGAAAAGCACAAATTCAAAATTTAAAACATAACATCATTGTTAGGGGTTTTCTTTAATAATAAAAATGTATTTCTTCTACCCAAATGAACCCTTTTTGCAAGTTTAGGATAATGAAAGACAGGGCAAAAAGACATACAGCGCTAATACGAATCTTGTAGTTCTCATGCAGCTCTTTGATGACAGTTAATAGCTCACTATGCTATATTAGGATTTTAACTTATAAACTGTAACAAAAGTAATAAAGGATCCCTGGGACACAAACAGCAACCCACTGACCTATTTACATTATATGTACTTTGTGATCTGCATGGTACACATTCTTTGCAATAGGCACATTAACCCACTGCACTACCTTACCATGAGTTAAAACTTCCACTAGACAAACCTACGATCTCTCTCCAGCAAGAACATTAATCATTGGAGTAATCTTGAGGTTTTTATTGATGGCTGAAAATTGCTGGAAGCTAGGAACGCGGCAGCTGGTGCTTTTAAAATGAAAATATGCTTGCAACCAGGGCGCCCCTACCCCAAGCCAGCGCCCGGTGCGGTGCACCGATCTCACCGCCCTAGATCCGGCCCTGTTTGTTACAGACATCAAATGATTTATTTCCCTTTATGAGCTGTGAGGATAATGTTGCAAATCTGAATGGAATGAACCTAATCTGTTAAGGGTTCCAATGTGAAGGCTATTCGATCTATGTAGGATCAGAAAGGACAGCCTGAAACAAACGTATTGAATATTTTGAAAGGACCTACCCATATGGTCTCCTAGCCCTGAAGAAGCAGCGTATCACTCCGAAACGTGTGTTGGCTGCACCTGTATTGGTCATGGTGGATTCTAAGGATTGGAAAACATGGGAGTATATCTATCACATGAACGTTAGATTCGATACCATGAGAATTCTCTTATGGTACATGATGGATGTACTGTACTACATGGAAACCCTGTAACTCTGATTCCTTCTTAATCAAATGTATAAAATACATTTTTTTTTTTGTTCAATAAATGTTATTGATTTTTATAATGAAAAGCTGTACAGAGAAAGTGAGGAGGGAGAAGAAAATGATTCAACCTCCAACATCCAACTGTTGCCCAAGGTATACAATAATGTGACACTTACAGATGATAAAGGCATGAAATAACAATAGACCTAAATCCACCATGGACCTATCACTCCTTGATCTTCTCCTCACCATCGCTATTAAAGTTCTACTATTTGTATAAAATATTTTTATTGAATTAAGTGCTCGTGTACTATAAAGGAGTAAAAAAATATATATATATTTTTTTTAAAAAATCTATCAAAATAGTTAATCAATACATGTGAAATGCTATTATTGTGGGCTTGAGAATTCTATAATATTTCATATATTGCTCCCCATGACTGCATATAGTTGTTTTAAAATATTAGTCTGTAGGGTTACAGAGTAAGTGGGTGGCAGCAAGCGCAGGGTCTTTGTCATCAGCTAGCCAGTATTGAGAATTATACTGCTGACTTGGACATTGTGACTATCCAGGTGGGAAAAGATCAGGGCTTGGGCGGTGCTTCTCACGTTCACGATTCAGGGAACCACTTTCAGCAAAACAGTTCAGTAAATTATTCAACTGCTAAGCAGGACGCCCCCCTCCCCCCCAACTTGTACACCGTTGCATCAGACTTGACCACAAAGCAATTTGTACATTTTGGGTGTGCCTGACACTCTGAGAGGTGGAAAGACAGCACGCTGCTGCTGTGGAAAGGACTGCAATAAGCAACTGAGACCTGTCCTGGAGGGTGTGGTTGTAATCTGCACAGAAGCAGTTGGCATCTGACTGCTCGAGTTTTTCTCTAGGTGCTGGCTCAGAGGGAAAAGTCATCAGTGACTATAAATCCAAGCGATTTTATTCTAATGAATAGATGACTTGTCCAGGTTCATTGTTGCAGAACCTGTCCTGGATCTGGGTTCAATGCTGCGTGCATTAGATGTAACAATACTATATTGGCGACCCGTATTTCCAGACACTTCATGAATTTTGATGTCTTGAATAGTGATGGATTTAAGCATAAGCATTTTAATTCTTAAATGCTCGTTCACAATATTGTTGTGTGTCTTTTATATGATTAGAAATCTCTTATTTTTTCCCCTTGTGTGTATTTCTCTTTGCTTTTTCTTGCGCACTATTTGCTCTATTTTTAACCCGTGGGTGGAAACACAGATGGTTGAAAAGAGTGCTTTGGAGCAATGTGATTGCACTGATGAAGAGATGATTTAATATCAGACCTAAAGCCCACTCCATGTATATTGTTAGCAAAAGGTTTATTAACTGCTGCGCTATCAAAAGCCAGACCTAAAAAAGGAACAATCTGCACTGATTATCTCTATGCAAAACTAAAGACATCGGCGCTGCCGTAGGATGCAGTGAAGAGAAAATAGTTTTGACACAGGATAGGTTCGATGAATGTTGGAAGTCACTGGTGATGGGCACATGTGTGAACTCACAGGACACCAGGACTCTTTCACAAGCACTAATGACTTGGGGCCGGATTTAGATCTTGGCGGACGAGTTACTCCGTCACAACGGTGACGGATATCCCGTCCGCCGAAATTTAAATCCCATAGGATATAATGGGATTTAAATTTCGGCGGACGGGATATCCGCCACCGCTGTGACGGAGTAACTCGTCCGCCAAGATCTAAATCAGGCCCTTAGTGTGCGTCAAGAAACTTGTGACATAATACAAAACACCACCACACCCAGCGGTCTTTGCGTATCCTGCATATGCTGCATAAAGGTATGAGTGCGATGCGCTGGACCCCTCAACGTGTCTAGTGTCTGGATCCCAGCTTTGCCATCCTCTCTCCTGCATTCCAAGGGGGGCCCATCTGCTGCCAGAGCCACAGAGCCAGATTCTACTAAAAAATCTCACACCATTGTGTATGAATGATGTGTAAAACTACAGTGTCCAAGGAGTGGTTGCACCTGGGAATGCTTTTCAAGCCTTGGCAGCAGCACAGATATATATATGGCTCATTCTAGGCCAACAATTCATTCTGGTATAGAGCGCTCTGGTTTGGTACTTATGGCAACTTAAATTTGGCAATCTTGTTCTATCTTTATGCAAACCTTCATTTCACGTCGGCTTTTGAATGAGCACCAGAAATGAGATCCCAGACAAGTTCTCAGGAGCCTTAACAGGCGCACACTGGGCTAGAATGTCCATCCATCATTCATAAGCATTGTCCATAGCAACAAGACCAGTGTGCTATGGATGCCCACCATTGACTGCCAAAGATAACCAACAAAGCTGATCCTAAACTGGAGCACCGGCTTGTCCACTTGAGTACACCGGACTCATGGCGCCAGTGCCAATAACCAGGTAAGGGCAGGATTGAGACTGGCTTTGAAGGGATCACAGAGGACGCTGGACCTGCAGGAAGTGCAACCCGTCTTCATTGGTTGGTTGTAAAGCCCGATGCGAACCTTTTAGGTATGTGCTTCTTAAACACCTGCCACAAGGCATTAGAGAATTTTTATCAGTGCCTTTTTTTTAAGCCATTATGGCTGAGCCGATGGTGTTGAGATGTGTCTTCACAAAACACATTTAGCACAAAGTTCTTCTGAAATTTTTGTTTCATTGCAGCAGAAGATGAAAGAGTGACCTGAAACATTGAAGGAAGGTCAGTGTTGCCCACTTCACTGTATGAGCCTTGGTAGGCGATGTGTATGTCCCATTAAAAGCCGAAATTGTGGCACACTTATGTGGGTAACACATGTTTTATTTATTTAAGCATTCTTATATGGCACACTCAACCCAGTCTATACATGGAACAAGAGAAGACGTGCTGTGTGGACATGACATTACAGAAGAGACTGAAGCATGTTTGAATACTGATCTTGCGCTGGCTTGTTTCCTACATGGCATGTCCACATTTGTATGGCGGGGTTCGTGATTCCATTGATGGGTGGTGCATGTTGTTATTAAGGGACATTATTTGGGGCAATAATGCCCCAGATGAGGTTCAGACTGTCTGCTTCAGGGGAGGGTGTGAGTGTGTGTGGGGATGGGGGGAGGGCACGCTGCGAGTCAACACGTGCACCCAGGCATTTAGGGAGTAGCTGGGGCACCCATGATTCCAAGTGCAGTTACAGACCCCACATACCTTTGTCAAGTCCATGAAGCACCCCCTCAAAAGGTCCACACCAGCACCCCGAGTGGAATGTGGGTGCTGTTCTAGCAAGTTGGAAAGTTTACTACGTGTGGGTGAAGGCCACGCCATTCTGTAACCGCCTGCATGCGACTAGTGTACGTTAAGTACAAATGTTTCTCCTACTCTGGGTCCTCTCAAATCATGGCTCCCTACTACATAACAAAGGCCCTGATCTTCACAAACCTGCTAACTCACAAGCTGCCACCGTGTGCCACATGGTATCAACTCCAGATCACCCTGTGATATCACACGGTCAGAGACAAAGTTAGCTGTAAGCCTCTGCAAAGTGGGTTTCCAGCTCGTCTGTGGTGGCGCAACGCAGCTAATGTTCAGCAGGATTTTGTCGTCTCTGCAGGCTCATAAATTCCTCTTTGTTTATTAAAGGAGGCAGGGTTTAATTTGTGCTGGTGTTTGCTGGTGCTCCGATTCTGCATTTATTTCTCGCAGTCTGCTACACAGTGGCACCGGCTGTCTTCTTTTATGTTGGTTGTATGACGGAACCACGCATGCCTTTACCAGGCGTCCTTTATCATGCATTGCCTTTGCACGCAAGTCTTTACCACCCTAAAGTCTAAAATACCCTTAGAGCCCAATACCTTTACCGACCCCTAAACCCTTAAATCACTCTTACTTACCCACCCCATAAAACTTAAAACACCCTTACCCTATATACATAAAGGGGTTTCACTTACCGGATATATACTTATATTTTCGTTGTAAAGGCATGCGTGGTAAAGGCATTGCATGGTAAATGATGTGTTTTAAATGCTATTTCCCATTTTTTAGCATAGCTCTGCAGCAGAGTGTTACAAAACCAATATATATTAAAATTATAATCATAGTAACAGCTCGCCCAAGCCATTCTTAAACGTTTGGGTGTAGACAGAATAGTCCAAATTTAACATCTGTTGGAATGTGATGGTTACTAGGTCATAGTGACACTGGCATTTCCGAGGGGGACAGAGGGTGGGGAATGCTGCAATGGCCTCCCATGAACTAGCTTGGGCCCTGGCACTTATTTTAACCTTTTTTTTGTTTAACAAATTACGCACTGGGGAAGGTACAAGTGGGTCTCGGTGTGACAACTTGCTGCCCCTTCCTTTCTGTCCCACTGTTGGAAATGGCCTCCTTAGGGGAAATTACCCCAAAACGTTTTGCTTTTTCCTATTAGTCTTTGCCAACTCTCCCTGCATAACCTTAGGAAACTGGGTACCTTCCCCCTGTACGGCAGAGGGAAGGTGTGCGCACCCGTCTCGCCTGCATTGGACTGGGGGTGCAGATACGATGGGGTTTTGGTGCCATACCTCTGTGCGCCCTGTAAACAGGTACACCACATACCCAGCATGGGTATGGCACGGCACGGGCTGAGTAGTTGGATGTAACACCGAGTGTGCCACCCACCGGATAGCCGTCAACCCTATATCGGGTCTGCCATGGCAGGCTCGCCGGGCGCCTTTGCATCCCTGCCTAAGTTAGCATCGCTAACACCTTGGCCAACCCGGAGTGGGTCGACCCATATCATGGGCCCCAGGGTGGGGGTGAGGCTGAAGGCCAGGCGCGCTGATATGGATGTTCCCTGCCCCGGTAGTGAGGAATCCCCACAATGGGGTTTCCCCTGCCTTAGAGTTCGGTTCTCCCCATGGACACTCCTGGGGAGTTACTGAGTCTCTGGAGTGGCCTCAGGGCCCTCCGCACATCCTGCGCCTTCCTACACAGGTTAGGAAGAGGCGCTGATGCTCTGTTCCCGGTACATGGGCTTGTCTGCCAAGGCAGACCGGGGTGTGCGTACCGGCCCAGATGGGGTTTCGGATACATGTCCCACTTTCCGTGGCAGGCTGCAGGATGCGCCCCGCTACCTAAGGCACGTTGGATAGGTTCCCGGCCTGCCATCGCGGGCTGATGAGTGTATACCTGCATCACTGGTGTTATAACCTTCGTGTCAGGCCTGCCGGTGCAGGCCTGTGTCTGCGCGGTTGCATCCATGGTGCTAGTGACAAAGTGCCCCGTCCGCCGCCGCTGGCCGGAAGTGCGCAACTCTACCCGTAAGGGGGTCCACCCATGTCCAGCTGGGCTGAGCAGGGTGGTGTGTGCGCACTGGCACCAAAGGTGCTAGGGCCTGGGTAAGCCATGTGCCCCGCCTGTTCTTGTCGCGTGAAAATGTGCGCACCCTTCCAATCCATGTTGGGAAATGTCGCTTATTCCATGTTGTGGAACGCGGTCTGATCTGTAATTGCAGACCAGTGGGTGCGCACTGGTATCAATTGTGGGCAAAACTCATGAGCAGCTTGCCAGTGTATGCCGCTATAAGAGCGCACCCTCAAATATGGTGCCCGTGACTGCATATGCTGCCTGCCAATGCAGGTTAGTGCGTGCGCACAGACAGGAGTACTGGTTAAATCTGTGCCCAGTCTGCTGTGCAGACTTGGGCAGGCGCACTGCCACCACTGGTGCTGGGAACTATGCGTCCCTCCTTCCATCACAGGTCGGGGTGTGCATTAGCACACGTGCGTCCAGGTAGTGAGGGATGCCCATGTGTGTTTTCACTACCTATGAGGCCTGCTCTGCCCATAAGTTAATATGGGGAAGTGGTTGACAATACTTCGCACTGCAATGGTGGACTGCAGAGGAGAAGCATCATGATGTTTCATATTAATGGCTCGCAGTGCCAAACCCTTTCCATGGGTTAAGGGGGTTTTGGCATAACTCGCTTGGAAATGCCACTTATAGAATATGGACTTTTCTATGCTCCAAGAGTCTCATGGACCATAATGTCTGGCTCCAGTGGACACCAGGGGTGGGGGGGGGGGGTAGCACATCTTGACATTCCCCAAACAACCGCCATAAAACATGGGCACCCCACGGGAATGGCAGACCTCTGCCATTTGAGGGCCGAATGAGATAGACTGAAAATAGAGGTTGTGACACTCAGCCTCTTGCGGCCAGATCATGGCCCCACCAAAGATTAAGATCTGCATTCCAAGGCCCCATGCCAGACAGGCCTACAATTTAGGTGAGACATCTGTGGTTCAAAGGGAAAACCCCATAAACCATCCTGACTTCAAAGACACACAACATTATAACTACGGGTGCGATCCTTCAGCAAAGGGGTGCGATACGCTTGTGGGGCCGTGGGAATGAAGAACCCAGATTACGTGGTGCACATTGTCAGAAGACTTTGTTGTGCACATGGAGGATAGCTGTCAAAATAGAGACTGGCCTGGGCCGAGGACCTGCTGAAGTGTGGCGCCCTGAAGTGTGTTCTCCAAGCGCCCGGCGGCGGGCCTCCTGTTCTCCTAGAGATCTCAGGGACATCAAAGATCTCCCCTGAGGGGCCTACACCATCTACCTGTAACATCTGGAGAACTGTACCCTCTCAAGAGCCCACCTCGGCTACTAAATCCAAACTGGTAGCGTGGTGTGAGCGTGGACCTAAGATTTGTGTCTGGAGACTGGATTGCCTAGTGCGGAGCCCCATAAATCTTGCCCACATCTGAGGTGTGTGGTTCCCGCACCGCGGGACTGCAACTCTCATAAGCTTCTAGTTGTGGTGAGCGGATTCACCAGTTCTGGAACCCCGCGTGGCCCATTTAGTCGATCTTGCTGCAATTCTCTTGTGCGACACGCCGAGTGCATGCTCATTGTGTGCAGTGTCCGATTCACAGGGTGTGACCCTCTGAGGTGGGGTTGCACCCGGAATAGCGCCTCATTCTACCTCATGTGGCTCTGCTGAACTGGTGCCTGTTTGTGTGTGACCAGACAGGTCTGGTGCAACCTGTATCATCGTGCACCGGACGTTGTGCCTCATTTCCAAAGAGGTACGGTTTTGCAACTCTTTGCTGTGTGTGTGACTGGAATTGCCTGGTGCAACCCAACTCGATGTGCACCGGTCATTGTGCCTCCTTACCAGGGAGGTGCAGAACTTGTAACTCATCATGTTTGAAATCTGAAGTGCCTGGTGCGACTTATCCCTACGCGCACCAGTCGCTGTGCCCGGATGGCCTGGGCACGACCAGGAACATTGTGTACCGATTTGGGGGCTTCATCCTACCGAGGCGCTCTCCTGTGTTATTCACCATTCATCGGTTGTTCCCTTGTTGACCCTCATTGCAGCAGACCAACTGCCCTCTCCACACCTGGTCCCTCCCGAAGACATCTTGGTGCCAGGTAGTAGCGAGTGAGATTGACTGGGATGGAGAAACGCTTCTGAGACAGTTCGGAAGTGGGTCAGGAGACTGTGTGACTCCTTTTTGTTTTTAGACCTGTGAGTGAACTTTCCGAGTGTCTGTTAACCTCTCCCTTGTTTATGTCTACCGTCTAATTAAAACTGTTACATATTCCCGCCTGCTTCCCGAGGACCCAGACTAAGTGTCCGGGAAGGGGACTGGTTATCTTCCACTCTGGGGTATAGAACAATAGGGGTGAACTTGAAGGTGGAGGGAGGCTTGGGCCTCGGAGTCTGCAGAGGGTGAACCATTTACCTGCTGGGTACCAGTGGCACTGCATTAGGTTGCTGAGTACCTGTGTGCATGTAAGAACGTGCCGTACGACTGGCTGATACCTGGCGCACCGCGTAGTGGTGCTGAGGGAGTGTATGTGAGTGGGAGTGATTGTGCGCGGACTGCCTGTGATTCATGACACTGGCCGGCAGTGTCGCCTTATATTATGATTGGTGCCAAAAGCACAATACCTTTTGACATTGGGTTTCTCCCGCGTGGCTTCGGCCCGCGGTGCTGCTAAAAAGTGTTCTATTTTCTTATGTATGTACATTATTTTGATATTGTGCACCGCATAAGGGTGCTCTCACTCAATGGGGGAATGGGCGGGGTTAGATTAGGAATTGTGTGCAGTAAAATCATAACAATACGAGTGGGCCTGGTACTGCTATTAATATTTCCAGTTGTGTTTTATGCCCAAAAGTATATGATGGTCATGATATAATGATTGGATATGCGTGTTGAATATAAAGTTTACATACATTCTGTGTGCAGTCTCTTTTGTCACGCTCAGTGCATATATCACGAGTGGCTGCTGTGCCTTTGCTTTTCCATTGCCTCTGAGATAAGCCTGACTGCTCAGTGCCAAGCTACCCAAGGGTGAGCACGGGTTATACAGCGCGTGTAATCACCTGCCCTTGACGGGAGCGGTAGTTCTGCCTGGCTGGGGGCATCCCTTCAGCCAACCAGCCATTGCCGGTTCCAACACGCGCACTAAACAATAATTTGAAGTTGGCAGGTCCTTTATACTCTTAAGGCATTGAGAACACACAAAGAAAGTGAACACGACAAGTACCGACAGCCTTCTCACACAGACAAGAGTGCCAGAGAGGACAAAGAGTCACAGGCGCAGAATGTGTCCTCCATTATCACTGCTTGTACTGTCCATTACTGCCACAGGACAACTTCCGGCAGAGCCTGCACGGGGTGATAACAAGCTCATTTCCCTTTCTGTCGGGTCATGTGGTTGTACAGCTCCGTTGAAGTGCTTTTATCTGCCGAGCCTTTCTTTGTTAAGGCTTACAGTTTCCGTAAAGGAAGAGGTTCGACATATGTCCTTTGTTCTTTCACTACATCCATTAGGAGCCTTCATGCGCGTCAGCTCATAATTATGAGGGCCCAGGGCCGCTCTGCAACAGTGTTCCAATGTTTGTCTTCCAGTTCCCTGCATGTTTTGGAACAAGCATTGGCCTCCCACTGGCACCTCACTTTGTATTGTGTCTGGTGCTATGTGCCAGTCATTCACAGTCGTGGTTAAGCAGCCCTGTGTAGGGCCGGACTGAAGAAGCAAAAGCAGAGGGGAGCGGATGTGGTGTAAGGGCCAGAGCTGCCGACTTTGGAGTTGGGAAATCAGGTTCGAGTCTCGGCGTGGGCTTAACATCCCGTGATTCTGGGCAAATCTCTTAATCTCCCAGTGTCTACCAAATATGAATGTGTCCTTGTGTAATGTAAATGGTGTTCACGTAAAGTGCTCCAATACCTTCGAGTCGAGTTTGCTCTATGTAAAATTAAAAATTTTTAAAAAGCACCCCTGGCAAAAAATTTCGAACCAGCCCAGCTTCCTCAGTCCCCTCCGCGATATTTCCATCCAACCTGCCGCTCTCTCCTTCGCTCCTCTCTCTCTGATCATTTTCTATCTTCCTGCTTCCTCCCTCCCCTTTATTCTCTCTTGAAGCCTCCCCTGTCTGCTGAAATTAACCTCAGGGAGCTGGGGAAAGTGGCAAAGGCACCAGGGGTGAGCCCTACCTGGGCATTCAGAACCGGCCTCCAAGGGCACCAGCCCACTGGGGAAATGCCGGTGGAATAAAAGGCTAGTTTGGCCCTGCTGTGCAGTAAGCGTGCGTTAGTGGGTCTGGCACGGGCATAGGTTTCATTGGTGCAACAGGTGCAGTGGCACTGGGGCACAGTGGAGTGAGGATTGCACTTTTCATTAATTAATAACTGCCTTTTCAGTGCATAATTTGTAACAAATAAGTGTCAGCGCCCAAAGTTTTTCTTAAGAGACGGCTTCTGATTATTGTGGCTGCTGAACCCCCAGACTGCCTAGTCCTAGTTCTAAGCCGGGCGGCTTCCGTCCATCACTCCACTCTTCCAGTGTCTTTATCTCATTATTGCTGGTTCTTTTTCATCCCTGCTCTCTCCCTTTTTAGGTCTCGCCTGAGCCAGCGCGCATGTGTTGCTCTGCGAGGCTTCTAGTAAGGACTTCCAACTCGGACCACACTTTTTTTTTTTTTTGCTTGCACGCTATTGGCCTTTGCGTGCGTCTTTCTAAGAAAGACAGCACGCAATTGGCCAAAGGCGGGTGCATGTCCCGCCTTCTCTCTCCCCTGGCCTAGGGAGCTCGGGAGCGAGCAGCGGCCCCGCACTGTGCCTGCTGCATTCCTTAAATTCTTTGCAGTGCGCGCGCACCACTCGCTGGCTTTTTTTTCGGCCATGCGGCGATAAGTTAGGATGCCGCCACCGCCTGATACCCCTTTGGATGCGGCCCACAGGGCGGGTATTCGCACGTTTAGGCACATGAAGTACCCCGAGTGCATCGACGCTCAGACAGGGGAGAGAGAAAATAGAATCGGAAGGAAGTCATTGCGTAGCTGGTTATAAAAAGCTGTATGGATACGGATGCGGTAGTAAGATGTTCTACATTTAGTATTGTAGCGCTTGGTAGGAATCCCATCGGTTTGTTATCCGGCAGTGGGGGAGAAAATATTGCTAGGAATGTGGCCTCGTGGTAGTTTGTTTGAAGAGGTTTTTTCCATATAGTAAATGCCGGCTCATAGTAGAAAGCGCTTCGTTTACGTTATCAAACATCAATGATGCTCAATTGCACGAAGGCTGGCTTCGTGGCATATTACTGTGGAGCGCTTAGATGAGTGAACAAGGGGGGAGGGGTGAAAAACGTTGTTCCAACCAGTCACAAATAAGGTTGCCCCACCCCCGTCAAACTTGGTGCTGCTTACGTGCGTACTAACATTGGTGCACATAACTTTCGGCAATCCTCTATGGTGCCAGGAGGCATTAAGGCCACCAGTTGCCACTGCTCCACTGTTTCTGTTTAAACTAACACCAACGATAATGCACGTGGTTTTCCCCGCGGTGTGGACCACTAGATGTGTTGTGTTCACGGCAGGAATTTCATGCTGTTTTTATTTTTAAGATACATCTGCAAAAGAGTCAGGTATTTTGACCACCAGATGGCACTGCTCCACTGTTGGAATGCACTGCTCCATAAAGCGGGGAGCGTGCATTCCAGGGGAAGCGGAAGGATTAAGAGGTAGAATCGCGCTGTCCCCGTGTGTGGGGGGTGTCTGCTGACCCCTCCAATGTAGTGTCCATAAAAGGCACTTCACCGCACTATGGGGAATGTGAAAGGATTGCATTAGTACTTAGACCTACGGGTGCGAACACGACACGGATTCAAAACGTTTAACGGTGCATTACAAGGATTATATACGCAACGAGTTGTATAGTTGCCGATGTCTGGCTTGGCACGGAGAACCTCCTTCCACGGCGGAATAGGCAGAGGAGCCTGCCCTGAAACTGGGTAACCAAGGTAGAGTCCATGCGTCGTCGGTACAGGTACGCTTTGTGATCTCTTGCAGATCTTCAGTTTCCCCCGGAAATAAAAAAATTAAATAAATTCAGCAAAATGATAAAAAATTCCCAATGCCTCCAAAGGTTATCCTTTCGAGACATTCCACGGCCACGTTTACAAGAGAAGAACAGCGCCAGCAACAACACGGGAAGCTTTATGACGTGGCAGCCAAGCGTGGTAAATGGTGTTAAGTAACCTCACGGTAGAAAGAGGTTACCAGCCACAGCTTTGTAGATGTGGAGCATCCGCCCCATCCTTTTAGCAACTTGAAGATAGCACATTTTAATTTCAAGTAATTACCTTGTTTTGGAACATGCTATTCATCTTCTGATTTTAAGGCACAGAGGTAGCATTTCAGGGCGCCTTCATGCCGTTACACAAGGCTACGGCTCTTTTAAACGTTTTGTTAATATTGGCAAATCACCCGCTAGATGCTGCCCCCGCATTCTCCACCAGGCAAGTTACAGGAATTACTATAATTCCTGTAAATAACAGCGGGGTTTACGGTGGCACTTAACAGCCCTGCCACGGGGGCGGGCGGTACGAGGGGTGTTTGTGCGGTGAGAGATGCGAAGGAGGTCGGAGGTCGTTTGCATGGGTGTGGGCAGAGCGGCCTGTCACAGAGGCCGTGAAACGTGTTGGTAGGATCAGCATCGAAGGCAAGAATCGGATGGGCACGGAACCTAACGTCACCCTTTACCTTCCTGCCTTTACCTTCCTGCTGTTCAACGGCTCCGTACTTCGGAGGAAGGCTGCTGTCATGTCACGCGCTGGTACACACACGTCTGATCACAGCTGCTGTGCTTGAAGCAGCACCAGCCCTTCTCACATTCTAAGCAGGCTTCCCACCTCCTACCTCGGAACAGGAAACGGACACACAGCCCCAATTCGCTGAGGTCACCCTGCTTTGTCTACCCAGAGGACGGCAGCCACTCCCTGTGTGCCTCCCATCACCAAAGGCCAATATGTCTTCACACAGGGTCAAACTGCTGTGCTCCGAACTCGTTCTCTGTGACCTTCCACCAGTGACCCCTGGTAGGTGCCGGTTTGAGATGGTCCCTACGGAGAGTGGGAGGGAAGGTGACATGTTCTGTGCAGAGAGAGCAGAGCTGCTGTTCTTTCAATGAACCTCTCCGGGGGGTTTGCTAAAGTGTTCGGAGCCAGCGTTTCTCATCGTGTATTCTATGCTTCTACTGGGACAGCGCCAGCACGTCTCCGATTATATTCTACACTTTTAACGGGGCAGTACCAGCACTTTGCATATATTTCACACTTTTAATGGGACAGTTCCAGCACAATGCATATAGTCCACACTTTTAGTGGGACAGCGCCAGCACGTCTCTGATTATATTCTACACTTTTAACGGGGCAGTACCAGAACTTTGCATATATTTCACACTTTTAATGGGACAGTTCTTTTCAGTTTATGAACAAATACGGGGTTATTTATTAATATTTTTTGTACGAGCTCTTGTACAAAATGACACAAAGCACTTACGTTGATTCATGCACCACTTTTATAGCCACAGGTGCAACACAATATTGTGCAGCGCAACGCTTAGTAAAAAAAGAACCTCACTTTATTTTGCTTCTTGCTCTTTCCTGCTTTTTCCCCTTTGCCTCCATACAAGACTCCAGTATTTCCCCCTCACCCTCAGCCCCTCCTCCCCCTTTGCCTCCATACAGATTCCAGTATTTCCCCTTACAATCAGCCCACACTACCCCTGCTTAATATATGTTATAATATAGGTTATGTTGTGTCTGCTTTTATTAGTAACCACGTCGTGCCCTTACCTGCAGCACTTTATTATAACTTTTCAACATGCTGTACTGCAGCCGCACTACTCTACAACATAGCTTAAACCCATTGGCAAAGCCAATAGCTCTGGCAAAACACTTATAAGGTCCCAAAGGCGAGACCTATTGGCTATGCCAATGCTTGTTTCTATTGTTTTGCTAGTCTATTCTTCCTCTTTTTCTCTCCTGTTTTGGATCAAAGTCTGATGATGAAAATAAATCCCGGCCCCCAAAGTTGAGTGCCAGTGCCCAAGGCCTGCAACCTGCTGAAATTAAGCACTGTGTGTTTTCTTTCTAACGTGAGTGTTGGTGGGAGGCGTTCATTGCTTCCATTAGTGCCTGGGGTATTGCTGTGCCACTAATCTCTGGAGTCTAAGAGACTGCTTTTGCCACTGGCTGCCATTACTACTTGTCTGTCATTCTGTGTGTTCTCGATGTGCTTTGAACTAGTTTGTCTAAACTTTCCCGCGTGGACTGGGTTTATGTTGGGGCTTTATTGATGTTTCGTTGGGCGAGTTGTCTGTTAAGTTTCAGGTTAGAGGTACAGTTGGTCCCACCCAGCATGATACCATTGCAAAGAGTGTGTATTATAAATAAGGCTTCCGGTTTTCCGTTTTTACTGATTTTTACAGATAAATACAGACAGAAAACAGTCTATTTCCTGTCTGTATTTATTTTTAAAAGCGGAAAAAGACACAAAATTGTACTTATTGTAGGTGCCGCTCCTTGTTGTCCTTCATAAATTCCAGCCCAACTGTAAAGCCATGGAGATTTAAAAACAGGATGAGATTCCCTTAAATATAGACATATGTTTTCATATATTTGTATATAATGCAAATATTTACCTGTTGGTGTAGTGTTTTGTTATATTTTGCTGCTTAATTTGCTAAAATGCGACAGGCTTCAAAGTATGAGTGCATCTTTATTAGTTAAATAAATGTGGAAATATACCATTTTACGATTTCATTCAATCTCAAAACATAAAATAATTATGCATAAATTCCAATAAAATGGCCAAAAAATAAACATGGATAAATACAGATAGAAATGTTAAAAAAAAAAATATATACCATAAAACTGGGAGCCCTAATTATAAAATAACACTCTATCCCACCTATATGGTCTTTATTACTTTGGTGGTCGCAGGAATGTGTGCCGCTGTGTTTTTACCTTGTAGGGTGATTTGTTGCCTTCTGTGTCATAGCAGTCATGGTTGTGTGGTGGCACATTCAGTCTCACATTAAAGGTGGAGATCCGCTGGATTGGAGTGGTTGGACTCAGGCGTGCTGGACATAAAGAAAGAAGGGTCCAGGGCTGATGAGTACAATCAACCCCCAGAGACAGGGAGTCGCAGAACAACCACTGCAGGTCTTGCTGCTTCCACCGTGGAAGACACAGAATGAGTGCCCAAGCGTGGCCCTTCGAATCATGGGTTGAAGGTGCCCAGGTACAGACTGCAGGACTGTGGTCATATTACGTACACGTGTATGCATACGGTGCCACAGAACATACAGCTTAGATGGAGGAACAAATTACCCTGAATGCTGCCATATTTGACAAACTCCTACTTAATCCGGGGGCTGTTCAGGCAAGAATGTGCACTTCCTGACGGTTTAAATGTATTCAGTGGTTAATTTGTAAAATAATAAGTGCCAGGGCCCTTGTCAGGAGGCCACTGCAGCTTGCACCACCCTTTGCCCTCACCAGTGCAGCCAGTACCAGTAACAACACAACTATTAGCCATCACACTCCCACAGGTGTGACTATTCCAGTCCCCCAAAGCTATAAGATTGGCTTGGGAGGCATGTATTAGTCCTTTTTAATGTATATTGAATTAATAAATAACTGTTGTTGTGCTCATTTCCAAATTACACAAACAGTGCCACCAAGTGGCAGGCTGTCATAAGTGCAGGTGTTGAAAATTAAGTGCCGGTGCTGAGCACCAGAAACCACCGGGTCAAATTACGCACTGAATGTATTAAACTTGACAATGCCAGGGGTAGAACATCGACTGTGTTTTATCCCAAAATCTGGAAAAAGCTTGGCTGTGAGATGCATTCAAAAGGACTTTTCAGCACCACCTATTCGCATTGTCAACCTGATTAGTTGCATCTCCTGAGGAGATGGGGTTTCTCCAACAGGTGCAGTCCGTGTGTGGTGCAGCTATCTACATACATACAGGTGAACGAGGTGTGAGGCTACAAAGGCACAGGAAGAAGGCCTCAACAGGAGGCTGTTTTTTGGGTAATGGCAGAAGAGGTGGCAGAACGTAGGGTGCAGTGGGAGAGGCCACCTGGAAACTCATGATTAGAAGTGGTTGTGTAGGACAGATCTGCATGGCTTTAAGAACATGGGTAGAAAGAGGGCTTTGGCCACTTAGTGTGAGATATGGCAGTGTCCTGGACCCGCTGGGCACATCTTATTTACTCCTGCCACAAGAATATCCAGTGATCTGCTCTGCATCTCTGACAGCTGACCGGAAGTATGACCAGTTCAACAGGGACCTGAAGAAGTGCGGAGCACTCCGATGTTTCTCGAGTCACGGGGAGCACATGTCTACCAGGCAGGCCCTCCTCACTTCCCCGGAGGAAGAACATGCTGCCTTCAGATTCTGCCCTGGGCGCCAGTAGGTTTTCTCCAGACTGAGAACCTATAAAAGTTGGATTTAAAAATATTTAGATCTCGCAAAAAAAAGGTAAATAATAACAATGGAAAGTTGTGCTTCTGATATATGGGACTCCATAAAAGTCATAAGTACATTTGATTCTGGCATCCAGCAACACTTTTTCTGTTATGACACTCTGATATGAATTATAAGACCAAGAAAGTCACAAAGAAGTTCCGAAAGAAAAAAAAAAAATAGACAACTTGCCTTCTCCATTTTCAGTGCTTAGTTTGAGCCAGTGAGGGCCACTGGCACTTATTGTACCACACCGAGAGCAAGAGAGGGAAAAACAAACAAACAGGAAAGACAAAGGAATACCGTAAGAACCGGCACAAAGGGAGAAAGCAGGAACCTACACGAGTGAGATAAAGGGGCAAGGAGTGTCTGGTAGTGGATTAAAGAGGCATGAGGTGGATTCCAGACTGCGCAGCCTTGGTATTCGTTGCGCTGGCATCTAATTGCACCAGCCGGAGACTTCTGAGCAGAGCTATGGGGACTGGCACTCCTTCAATTACAAATTAAGCACTGGCATATCTGCACTCAGTCTCAGGAACAATATCCCCTTATACATCAGGACCACCCAGTGATGATTTGATAACAAGCGTCTGTATATATTAATTCACTATTTAGACCTCTCAGCCTCCCACTAGGAAATCGAATCTGCATTTGAGCCCTCGACAATTCACCTTGCACTAAATATTGGAACGATCAAGCAATCCGAAGCTAGACCTGTGTGTGTTATATGTTACATTATTGCTTGGCGCTACACCACCTGACCACTACGTCATGGGGTGGTACCTTGTTTCAGGGGGAGACCTCACCTTGGCCTCCTTTTTTAATTTATTTAATACAGTTCTACTTATTGTATTTTTACTAAGGGTGGGTGCTAATCGTGTAATTCTGTATAGCGTAATCACATGTAATTACCTAAAATTTTGTAAGATTATGTGAGAAGAGTAATTCTGCATTTAGCTCTATTTTCTTAGCGCAAAAATTACCCTTCCCATCCACAATGGACGCAAGGATGCATTTTGCTCTAAGAAATAACGCTAAATGCAGCAGAACACAAATAGCAGCGCGAGCAGTTGCTCATGCTCGCTACATGTACTCGTGGGGTAGGATTTTTCCCCAATAGTTTCTTATCACAAATGCACCCTTGCTTCCAAAATGGGCACAAGGATGCATTTTGCGCTAAGAAAATAGCGCTAAATCTAAAACAACATGAATAACAGCGCAAGCAGCTGGCCTCGCTTGCAAAATTTGTTGTTTTTGTGCTAATTTCCTCCCTCAGATTACGCTTAATTACGTGAGTGGGCATAATTAAATAATTATTGGCATTTCTGCATCAAAGAGTAACGCAGAATTACCAAAATTACTCCAATTATGCCGTCGTAATTAAAATTACTCCCAGGCCTAATCTTTACATGAAATAAATCTTATCCTTAGTTAACTTTGCTGTAATGGTGTAGTGGTCTGGTAGTAAAGCCCGTTTAGTATCCGACTGTCTGCAATTGTTCAGATGGGTAGTCCTCGACTTACTTCTGGAGTAGGGTGCTTCCATATCGGTAATTCATAGAGAAATGCACAGAGGGTACTAGGATTTCAAATGACAGTTCTCCTCCAAGTATTCTGCAGGATGTGAGTGTTGACAGTAAGAATGAATTGGAAAGAAGCTGGGAAGTTGTCTGATTAACCAGTCACATGTCTGTAGAAGGCCTTGCTTGCTTCAGGTGTAGATTTTTTTCAATTCATTTACGTTTTTTATTTAAGGTTTTGGAGCTTAATAGAACATTAATCAACTGACCCAGAGAGAGAAAGAAGCTATAATTCTGAGAGGAAAGTGAAGGAAGGGTGAAAAAAGAGGCCCACTTTGAATTTGAGTCAATTAAGATAGTTGGGGTTTTGTTACCCTCGAAAGAAGTAATTGCTTTGCGAATGTGTTTTTGTTTTTCATATGTGATTATAGAGGCGTTTTTTCATATTTAAATAGAACCTGGTTGTGCAATCCCCCGCTCTGGCCAAGATAATGGCACTGCCCCCAGTCTTGTCGCTACCCCACCGCCTACTCATTCATATCTTAACTTAACTCCGCATTACTTGTTTTCTAGGTAGTGGTTCATGCCCCACTGCTGACTTTTCTAAGCTCTATAGAAACAGATGTCCTTATTATCCATTTTAATGGAACTCATTTTACCGACCTTGGAAGGATGGAAGCCGGTCTTGCTCCGAAGCAGACATGTGACATGCGGATCACATCAGGTGGGAGCGGTGAGAGTTAGCTCACTGAGCCATCTTGTTGGCATATCAGAAGGCTGCCCGTGCTTACCATGGAGCTCGTGTTAATGAAGAGGATGAAAGACTAAAGAGAGGAGGCCATGGAGAGACAAACTAAAGACCATGAAAGAGGGAGGGGACACAAGGATATTGTGATTAAAAAGCCGTAAAGGGCGGGAGAAAATACCACGGGGTAGAGAGGCCCTAGAGGCAGACAGGCCCTAGAGGTAGACAGGTCTTAAGGGTAGACAGGCCCTAGGGTTAGGCAGCCCCTATGGGTAGACAGGCCCTAGGAGTAGACAGGACCTAGGGGAATGCAGCACCTAGGGGTAGACAGGCCCTAGGAGTAGACAGGCCCTAGGGGTGGACAGTTCGTAGGAGTAGAGACACGAGGGGCAGACAGGCCCTAGGGGTAGACAGGCCCTAGGGGATAGGCAGGCCCTAGGGGATAGGCAGGCCCTAGAGGATAGGCAGGCCCTAGGGGTAGACAGGCCCTAGGGGTAGACAGGCCCTAGGGGATAGGCAGGCCCTAGGGGATAGGCAGGCCCTAGGGGATAGGCAGGCCCTAGGGGATAGGCAGGCCCTAACGGTAGACAGGTCCTAACGGTAGACGGGTCCTAACGGTAGACGGGTCCTAACGGTAGACGGGTCCTAACGGTAGACGGGTCCTAACGGTAGACGGGTCCTAACGGTAGACGGGTCCTAACGGTAGACGGGTCCTAACGGTAGACGGGTCCTAGGGGTAGACAGGCCCTAGGGGTAGACAGGCCCTAGGGGTAGACAGGCCCTAGGGGATAGGCAGGCCCTAGGGGATAGGCAGGCCCTAGAGGATAGGCAGGCCCTAACGGTAGACGGGTCCTAACGGTAGACGGGTCCTAACGGTAGACGGGTCCTAACGGTAGACGGGTCCTAACGGTAGACGGGTCCTAACGGTAGACGGGTCCTAACGGTAGACGGGTCCGAACGGTAGACGGGTCCGAACGGTAGACGGGTCCGAACGGTAGACGGGTCCGAACGGTAGACGGGTCCGAACGGTAGACGGGTCCGAACGGTAGACGGGTCCGAACGGTAGACGGGTCCGAACGGTAGACGGGTCCGAACGGTAGACGGGTCCGAACGGTAGACGGGTCCGAACGGTAGACGGGTCCGAACGGTAGACGGGTCCGAACGGTAGACGGGTCCTAGGGGTAGACAGGCCCTAGGGGTAGACAGGCCCTAGGGGTAGACAGGCCCTAGGGGATAGGCAGGCCCTAGGGGATAGGCAGGCCCTAGAGGATAGGCAGGCCCTAACGGTAGACGGGTCCTAACGGTAGACAGGCCCTAGGGGTAGACAGGCCCTAGGGGCAGACAGGCCCTAGGGGTAGACAGGCCCTAGGGGTAGACAGGCCCTAGGGGATAGGCAGGCCCTAGAGGATAGGCAGGCCCTAGAGGATAGGCAGGCCCTAGAGGATAGGCAGGCCCTAACGGTAGACGGGTCCTAACGGTAGACGGGTCCTAACGGTAGACGGGTCCGAAAGGTAGACAGGCCCTAGGGGGTAGACAGGCCCTAGGGGGTAGACAGGCCCTAGGGGTAGACAGGCCCTAGGGGTAGACAGGCCCTAGGGGTAGACAGGCCCTAGGGGTAGACAGGCCCTAGGGGTAGACAGGCCCTAGGGGTAGACAGGCCCTAGGGGTAGACAGGCCCTAGGGGTAGACAGGCCCTAGGGGTAGACAGGCCCTAGGGGTAGACAGGCCCTAGGGGTAGACAGGCCCTAGGGGTAGACAGGCCCTAGGGGTAGACCGGTCCAAGGGGTAGGCAGCCCTTAGGTGTAGACATCCTAGGGGAGATGAGTGAACCCAGAGGGAGTGCCAATAAGGCTTGTGAGTGGTGGAGAGAGTGAAAAAGGGAAGAAAATAGGAAACAAATGCAGAAGAAGGAGAGAATCGTGGAGCAGGGCGAGGCTTTGAGAGGCAGGTAGGGATGAAAGTGTTCCATTCCGCTTGTTTTCTGCACTTCTTATAAGTTAAGCTTTGAAGTGAGATGAAAGACACCGTCTCTGTGTTATCTGTGAATAGCTCAGTAGGTGCTGTTGACTCTGTGGGGTGATGCCCGAGGTCATGTTCCAAGCAGGTCGTCTAGTGATCCTCTCTCTGTTCCCCCCCGGGCTCCCTCTTCCCCAGGTCTCTCCTGTGCTGAGTAGTGTATTTGCCCCGGATATATGTTTACGTGGGTCTGTTACACTAACATTAAACTAATCGTATGGGATCTTTATACTAACACGTGTGTGACTATCTTATACGTTTAGTGTGTGTGCATCCCACAAGCAGGGAGCCGGTTCTCTGTGAGCGGAAGGCACTTCTGCTATGCACCATCATCAGAAGTTTGTTATGCAT
Source organism: Calotriton arnoldi (assembly GCA_963921515.1). Lineage (NCBI taxonomy): Eukaryota > Metazoa > Chordata > Amphibia > Caudata > Salamandridae > Calotriton > Calotriton arnoldi. The sequence continues at coordinate 2,642,274 of CAWUFW010001322.1, read as the reverse complement.
CTGCATATGGTGCACATTCTGCCATCTCTGGGGGTTACTATCATACCATTTAAAATTGTCAGCACAATGCGGTATGAGGACGCGGTTAGTATAGGTAGAAATTGGGCTGCTGCACTTTGTTGCAGTAACTCAACAAGGGCATAGTGGGCAGGATGGGTGGCAAACCAACGCAGCCTGAGCCTAGTGATAGAAGGGGCTTGGCACACAGGGGGTTTGGGCTGCAGGGGCCGGGTGGCACATGCAGAAGGCCTGCCAATGGAGAGTGACAGGTAGGCAGAGGTGGTCAGCAGGACCCTGTGGCTCTTGAGTCCTTCAGCTGGCCTGGAGTAAGGCTCTGACTGGTCTTTAAAAGACATTTAATGGGTCCTGAAGCCCTGACCTTTGCTTGGATTCCTGATTTGGTCGGGCTCATCCAGTTCTGCGATGTGGTCCGACAACCTGCAAAGGCGCTGTTAATCGCAAAGGTTTGCATGTCATAAGTAAATTCCATGAGCTGTAAGATGAATGTCCAACTGACCCCGGCAAGGGCGTGAGTGCAGATGTTAAACTGTAGGCCACAGGGCTGGGATGGGAGTGATGGGAGCAAAACAAACTCCCCCCACCGCCCCCTCCGTCCATCCGGTGACAAAGGGGGCACATAGATGGCCAGACGTCGCATGCCCAGTCTGATGGGTATGATGACCTAGGCCTGGCTGTTCAACTGAGCTCCCCCCCCCCCCTCTTCAGGGCTCACAGCGCCTGGAAACCCTCACGGGTAATTAGCCGTGCTCTACAAATCCTGCTTGATTGACTGATAAGGAGGGCATATGATTGGCCAAGTGTCTCATGCCTGGTCTGAAGTTATTGTTGGCCCACTGTTGAGGGGTGCTTACGGATGGCCATATACCTCATGCCCCGTCTGAGGGGGGTCTGTTGCCCCTTTTGCTGAGCGTTGCCTATGGGTTGCTGCATGTGTCATGCCTAGTTCGAGGGGTGTCTACCAATGGCCATGTGTCTCATGTCTGGTCGAACGCACACATAGGCTCATGCCTCCTGACTGGCCCAAGGAGGTCTGTTGGCCATGCTGCTGAGGGGTGTCCATGGATGGCCACGGGCCTCTTGTCGGGTTTCAGGGGTGGTGCTTCTGTGAGGGCTTTGGGGAGTTGGCCCACTCATATTTCAGTTTCCTGGCCCGCAAATTAAATGTACTATTAGGCAGTCATTACAAATATTTTAAGTGTTTCAGCCGTGGGGGCCAGTTGCAACAAACAAACTGAGTGAGATCGAGCACGCTGCAGCCTTAGAAGGGTCCACTTGAAGAGAAGCCAAGCCAATGCAGGCCTAAGAGGGTGGGGTATTGTGAAACAATGTTGACATCAGACACGCACCCGTACTATTATAGAAGCCAGCGCATCTAACTGTGCATGTCTGGTTGGATGGCTGCCTTTCTCCGACCAGCCCAACATGCGCACTATGCTTCTCTCACAGCCTCGCCAACGGTGTACATTACGGAGCCGGGGGAGACTCAGAGCTGCAACCCCAGTCTCAATAATGAGCGGTGAGGTTCCCTGCCCCAACCAATCCTGGCGCTGCAACAACAGAAGGAGCAGCGTCAGGATTGGCTTACAGAGAGACGGGCGTTGTTAGGCGCCTCCGAACTCTGCAATGTGCACGAGACCAGACGCAGCACGAGGGGCAAGGGGAGGCTGTCTCTCCCCCTGACCTTTTCATGCGGCACACAAAAGGCGTTGGTTGCTAATCCTAAATCCTCCTGAGTCCTGCAAAACCTGAGAATTTAGACCGAGTTCAGTTCAGTTTCCTCTTGCCACATGTAAATTTTATTTACACAAACTTAAATTAAATTAGTTGGTTACCCGCAAGGAAGATACATGTTCCATTGATTTGGACAACAGAAACACTTTTCGTCTTTATTTATTTGCTTAATTTTTTTGTATAGCTCCTCCCTGCGCATCGAGCTACTTCGTACATAGTGGAACGCTTGAGCAAAAAGAGTGATCAAAACCTTCTGGTATGATAATTGAACTGGTATGATCATTCAGTGAAAGTGGCTGCTGCACCCATCTGTGTGTGAGTTCAAAGTCACACATAACCAGCCCGGCAGTGCTCAATCACGCTTTTATTTGATTGAGGTTGACATAATGAGCTCTATTGAGTTCGGCAATAAAAACGGCTAACATCGTTACTTGTTTAATGAGTTTTCATGCCGCTGTCCTTTGCTTTATGAGTGCCTCGCAGCACTAGCATATGTAGAAGAGCACTGAGTGAAATGTTTGAAAAGTTCAAGGATAGTTACAATACAACTACGCATTACTCCGAGTCAGACTAGTGGGTGGTGTCGGGGAGCTTGCAGCACCACTAGAGGCCATGTTTTCGCTAGGCCTCTTGATTCGTGCACTTGTGCGCTCAGCACAGGGTCGGATTGGTAACGCGGGCACTCGGGCAATGGCCGAGGGGCCGGTATCTGAGTTCTAGCTGGGGGCTGCTTATTTGGGCAGCCTGGGGGCTGATTTGGGCAGTGTCTGTGCTGTTCGGATGATGCCAGCGGCCCAGTGGGGGCCTGAGTGGGCTTTCTGGAGGCAGATTGGCATCCATTACCTCCCTTTTACAACGGGCAGAGGTGTCACTCCCTTTCTCTCTCTGGGCCGGCTCATTAATGTATGCATATTGAGCAGGGGCAGGGGGCCTGAGCATAAGTGGCCTCACTTGTTTTTCAGGTGTGTTTCACCAGTGTGAACTAATCTGTACATTGTTTTTATCTAAATAAAGTTAAGAAAACATCCCTCTGTCAGAGAGCCCCCCACCCCCTTCTTTTAAAAAAACGTTGCTGAAGCAGTGCTTTGCATAAAGGCAATATGCAAATGTGGGCCACTTATTTTAGTGTGCCTGGGCCGATTTTTAATCCCAATCCAACCCTGCGTGCATGCACTGGGACTGGGTTTGTGCCACGCAAGTGCCGCGGCGGTGCTTAGCTCTGCTTCAGCCTGCCTGAGCTCTGTTGTAATAGAAGATCTGGGCATGGCATACTACAGTGTGGTGTTTCAGCAGTAATCGCTGGATTGAAGGCGCTCCAGTACCAGGGCTTTAAGTGGGCTGGGTCCTGTCGGTGCTCAGCACCGGCAGTTCTAAAAAGCAGGCGCTGAGACGGGTCCCTATCGGGCTCTCCATTTTTGCCCTCACCCTCAGGGTGAATAAAAATCTTAACCCAGCAGCAGTACCACCCTTCACTGTCTTTGAAGTAACTTCAAAGAGACTCGTTATAGTTCTTTTACAGTCTCATCATTTCAGAACTTAAATTTTTTAATATTATATACAACAAAGCCATAGTTGTTGGTTATTTATTTTATGTAACTAACAGCTATTGAGAAAGCAAATAGTTGAGGCTTGTTCTGTGTATAATGTTACATGTCATATATCTGGATGCGATGACAAACAGCAAACTACCAGTCGGGCGGCACACTATGCTAAGCACAGATTTTTAGCTTATGTATTTTTAAGCCACGCCCTTAATTACATCGGCCACGCCCCTTTGAGAGACCCCTCAAGTTTTTTCATCCCACTTAAAGCCCTGTCCAGTGTAGTGATTAGTCGGGGAATTTGGAACACATACGTATTGTGCTTATATGCTAATTGGCGCAGTGTACATAATGTAAAATGAAACCCCAAGTGTACTAGATGGCAGGGTCTTGTTCCACTGATTCTTATTCTCTGTTTTGTGTGTATTATAGTTAGGGCTCCCTGTTTTCAGTTGTTAATGATTTTTACAGATAAATACAGACTGAAACCATTGTGTTTCCTGTCTGTATTTATTTGTAAAAGTGGAAAAATACGATAATTTGGCTTCTTTTGAGTGACTCTCCATGCCGAGATTAATGAATTTCAGGCCAATAGCTGTACATATTGTCAGCATGGCGAGTTAGAAAGCTGAATGAGATTTGCTTAAATTGCTGAATATTCCAACACAATTTTGTATGCTATTATGCTAATTTTGTTCATGTGGGTGTATTATTTTATTATATTTTGGCTATACAATGTGCTAAAACCTGACAGGCATCAAAGTTTGAGTGCACGTTTATAGGTTAAATAAATGTGGAAATATACGAGTTATCACCTCTTCTGTTCTTCCAAAACAAATTAAATATGAATAAGTACCAATAAGACGGCTAAAAAATTACAATGGATAAATAAAGATGGAAATATTCAAAAAATAAATACCATAGAACCGGAGGACTAATTGTAGTGCTGCGTTCAAGTAGGTATCTTTGTGTTTACTTCCTGGATTTCCACATTTAGTGCTGTTTTCCTGCGCTTGTCAAACTCTGCTTTGCATGTTTTACCCATTTGTCCTCAGGATTGCACACATTATGGTGTTGTGTCCCACATTATTTATTTATTTATTTTTTGCAGTTTTATATAGCGCCATCTGGCCTTGAAGGTATTGGAGCACTTTACACGAGCACCAGTTACATTACACAAGGACACATTCAGTTTTAGGTCTCGCCTAGCGCAGCGCGCGGAGAGGGCTCTTGGAATCACTTCACACTTCCAAGAGACTTCTCCGTGTGGGTCTGCCTCCTCCCACACATCCCATTGGCCTTTGCGTGTGGCTTTCAATAATGAAAGCACGCAAATGGCCAAAGAAGGGGTGCATGTCCCGCCTTTCCTCAAAACTTTCACTCCCATGGCCTAGGGGTCTTGGGAGCGCGCAGGGTGCCATCTGTTCTGGATCAGGTTTCCAGTTAGTTTTCACTTTCGCGTGCAGCGGTGGGCACGATGGCAGCTGCATTCCTTACAGCGTGCACGCGCACACCACTCGCGGGCTTGTTTTTTTTTTTTGTTCGCGTGCTTGACATTCCTCAGACTCTATGGTCTGTGTTATTGATGCCTGCAGCCTTTCCTGGTTTCTGACAGGGAGGAGTAGGTGCGGAGCAGGAGAGAAGAAGCGGGCAGGCGGGGCGGCTACGGAGCGAGGCTGAATGGAGGCGGCTGCTGCCTACTGCAGTCTGCCAGGCTTACTCTCGTCCGGGGTCGCTGCGGGGGCAGCTGCCTTGGAGGCGATCGCCGCTGCAGGGGAGGCAGCTCTGCCTTCAAGATCAGACATAACCCTGCAGCAAGACCCGGCGCGCCCTTCCACACGCCCACAGGTGGACCAAGTAACCCCTGCCCATCGCCCCTCTCGGCTCGATGAGAGGCACCATTCATCCGATGGGGGTGGGGGGGTTAGGGAGTCTAGAGGGGGCGGGGTTGAAGGCACTTACCCCCAGATGCCGGGCTGGGGGCTTGGGGCTGTAACAGCAGGGAGCTGGCTCCCACCCCCTTTTGAGGCTTGACCGGGCTGGAGGAAGTGACGGGCCTGCCCTTAATGGAAAGAGAGCCGCGGGGAGGGCAGAGCAGCACCGTCCCGGGATCTCACGGCAGAGCCATCCCCCGGGACAGAACAGCAGCCAGTCCTGGGACAAGAGAATCACCATCCCCCGGAGTGCTGCCCTCCCCCGCCAGACTCTGGGGGAAACTTTCTGCAAACTTTGGAAAGTTTCAGAACCCGGAGAGCAGGCGGGGAGTTGTGTGTGTTTTTGGCTCCACTCCCTCCGCATCGTTCAGGTCTACATCTCTTGCTTAGCATTGAACTCTCCCCCGTCTTCTCTGACTGTCTGTACTCCCTCACCAAGACTCCTCTCCGTAACGTGTTCGCTCATCCTTCGATGCTCGACTTCACAACGATACCTCTTCTCGCTTCTTCTATCACTTGACTCTCTTCTGGCCATCATTTCTCTCAGCCCATTTGTCCTGTTTCTGTCTGTTTCCCCTGTTTGCTTCCCTCAATTGTTTCTTCCACCCCCCCACTCCCTGCTTCACTCTCCCCGTAACTTAACTCTGCCCCTCCACTCTGTGGCCTCTCCCCACACCCTGTCTCTGGATGTGCCCGGGGGCATGTGCTCTCTGCTCTGCACCTCTAGCCTCTCGTCTTTGGGGGTCTTGTGCCTCCTGCTGGCCCTCTTGCTGAGGTCCATGCTGGGACTGGCCGAGCTCCGCGTCAGGGTCCAGATGGAGGCGGACAGCGAGCAGGACTGCATCAGGGTGGAGTACAGGAAGGCTGATGGGTCATTTATCACCCTCCTGGCAGACTTTAAGCCGGTGAGAGGCGTGAGTGACACGAGGTATTTATTTATTAGAGTGGGGTACAGACCCATGGCCAGTGACATAGTAAGGGAACCTAGGACAGATTAGGGACGAGTCACTGACTCCTGTGTGTGTTGTAGAGTACCCAAAAAATTAATTTAATTTGGCCCCTCATGCCTCTGGGTCTCGGTGCCACAGCACCTGCTGCACAGTTGATAGCTACGTCCCTGCCTGAGCATTTCTTCGTCTCTCTCTTGGCAGATCGCGGGCAGGTGAGAGGCTGTGGGCTGCATGCAATGCGGTCTGACAGGTGGCATCCCTTTATATTCTCTGGATAAGGCTGCCTTCCAGCCTGCCACAGTAATGGAAACCTAGAAAGAGGCCAGTCTGCCAAACCAATGCGGGGCTCAGTACAAGGAATCACGCTATTTCTGACACCTCTGAACACCGTGCCACATAGTTTCTTGCTTCTATTTAACCAGCCGTTTTTGGATTTGTAGGAAATGCATCTGCAGTTTGGTATTCCGTTTGCAAGGTCGTTTTACTTGCATTCCTTTCACTTATGGGGTAATGCAAAAGCCTAATGGCATGCTTTATGCAAATGAGCGCTGTCTGAATACCAGTGCTTCCTCACATGATTTTGTATGCACAGGACTGGCGCACTGTGTTGCATTCTCACACATCGGATGGGCATTGCTGCATATGTTCTCCAGCAGTAGGCATGAGCTTTATACACTTTTTAATGTATAGCTCAAGGAGTTCTGCTGTGCCACAATTGGTGTAATTCGTTAGATAGGATGCTTGGAATGCTCAAAGACGACTGTAGCGCGGTTCCCAAAACTGCACTATAAAAGTTAGCATTAGAATTGGCACAACCATTTAGCATTGTTGCTTTATTTGTACGTTGAGGTGTGTACAGGTCTTGCATGCCAGTAGGCCTTCGGGTTCAGTGTTGTTTAATGTATGGGGTGCAGCAATTTTATGGGGTACGGTGACTTGTTGTTTCCCTGAGCACCAAACTTACAGAGCCTCGTATCCGGAGTCTCTCTTCTGGGGCCGCTCCCTGCCAGCCCTCACAACATCAACAGGCCGAGCATAGCTCATCTCCCTCATCGCCCGGGCCATAAATCTTCTCAGGCTGCTCATTTGCTTTGCTCTGATGTCCTCTCTCTCTTTGTCCGTGTGTTACAAATGCTTCTCTTTCTTGGTTTCAACAACTATATTTCAGGTCTGCCAAAAAAGCAGTGTGTAAAAGGTCAGGTTAAGATCAAGTTGAATCCCGTTATGCACCCATGGACAGGGATTTCTTCTCGAGGTATTTTCCATATGAATTACAAAAGGTAAACCAATCTGGTTTTTTTATGTCCACTTCATCTCATTTGCAGTAACTTACATGTTTAACTGCTACTTTTTTTTCCTTTCCTGGTTTGATTAGTTGGAATGTTTCAAACCACATCCACCACGAGTCGGTGTACTGAAGTGCAGTCATTATAAACTATCACTCTGGTAATCGCATTAAATAACTGAGTTAAAGTTGTCGAATGCTGTTAGAGACCTCTTGCATGATTAGACGAACCGAGACAGGTAAAAGGACGTTATTGCCTTTGACTATTCATGTAGTTCTACACAGGAAGCTTCTGTAAGTTTTCACATTTTCATAATCAGTTTTTAGGTTTCAGCAGTTAGTCAAAAACCAAAACGTAAGCTAAGCACGCTCTTCATAGACTACATTTACATGCATAAGATATACTGGAAATACGACAGAGGCTTCGGGTGGAACTCCCAAATCGAGTTGAATGAATAAAATCTGCACTGCCTTTTTAATTTAACCAGTTGTGGCCAAATTATGCAGAAATGTGTTCATCTCCGTTAAATTTACTTAAAGCTGTTGAAAATGGATGATCTAAACTGCACTTTAATTGCCACTTTCACATCTATTCCCTTTGCTATTAACAGAGCTGCAGAATTACAGATTTGCCGGCCTAACTACCTTCTGCATATTTAAGATTTTAACCCAAATCTTTCTAGCTCAAAAGGTACTAAAGTTGCAGCTACACTTGTTGCTGTTGTTGCTGCGAAACACCTTATGTAAAGGTTGACTGGTCATCGTTAAGTTGCTTACTAGAGTATTTGGATGTTAAACTGGTACCAATGAGGTTATGCGTTTGCCCAAACAATGTTAATGTGTGAATATGCCAAAGTTATGTAAGTCGTATATTTTGCTTTTACTTGCCATAAAAAAATTTCAGCCCTGCCACATAATTTGTTCGTCCCCGTATTGCATAATTTCAGTGTTCTTTTTTTTTTTTTAGTTCAGAATAGTTTATTGAATTTTTATAATAAACAGACAAGAGACAATACAAAAAATATTACCGTAAAAATACCTAATTACAATAAGAAGATAATGGAACAGAAATTAAATTACAATAGGTAAAAAAAAACATTCAGTATAATAATCCTAGAAAAACAAAAGGTAAGGGGAGGAAGCATATATAAATATATTATTATTACTGATTAAATAGAGCTCTTATAAATTGAAGAATGAACAATAGAAATAGCAATAAATGACTAGAAACAAATATGTATTTAAGAAGATAAATAGATATCAACAGGTTTCCAAAATGAATGATTAGAATTAGAATTATGTATAATACCATTCAACGATAACTGAGCACCTCTTCTGGTAAAAATAACCCATGACCACCAACTATGAACAGATAATAAAGAAACGTCTTTCCAACAAGTTGTAATGGATTTTAAAGCTGCTGATACTAGAAAATTAAAAAGTTTACCTTCTAAGTCATTTACTTTTTGAGAAAGAGCAACAGATTTGCAGATTAACAGTATGAATGAAACATCATCATGAATATTAAGTATCTTTTTTATAATAACCCAAATTTCAGTCCAAAATTTAAAAACAAAAGGACAATCAAAAAGCATATGTTGTAATGAACCAGTATGTAAATTACAATGCCAGCAAATTGAAGACGGAAGAAGTTTAGCTTGAAATAAACGTAATGGAGTCCATAAACAATTATATAAAATATATGAATTTGTTTGATAGAGCGAAACAGGTAACCAACCTGAAATATTAAGCCAAATAACTTTCCATGTATCAATAGATAGAGGATGAGAGTTCATTATTCCAGAATGTTGAGATCATATGGATGTTGGTTCCTAAAGAGAATATATAATATAGAAACACCATGGGATAAAGTGGAAACAGTTTGAATATAAATTGATAAATCTGATTTAACATTAGAAGGAATATTATGAGGAAATGAATCTAAAATAGAATTACATAAATATTCATATTTGAGAAAATCAGAGGAAGGTAAAAGAAATTTTGTTTGTAAAGCTTCAAATGATATAAAAGCATTATTGCAATAAACATCTTTAAGGTAAAAAATACCAGCTTTAATCCATGAATGCCAAAATCTAACATTTCTATTCAATTTTATGCCTGGGTTATACCATAGTGACATGTCTTCGGAAGTTGATAAGGGTGATTTGAAAGATTAAATCTAAATCATTTAAAATTAATTTAGTAGACTTTAAAATAACTGATTTATGAAAAAATGGAGATTTATTAGACATAGTTAGCAAAGTGGGTAATGGGAAAGGTTCAATTAAAGTTTTTTCAATAAGAAGCCAGGTAGGGGGACTACTAAAAAAAGAGTGACAGAACCAAAGAGAACTTTGTTTTAAAATAAAAGCTTTATGATAATAAAGAAAATCTGGTAAACCAAAACCCCCATTACATTTAGGCATTTTTAATTTTTTTATAGCTAATACGAGATGACTTGTTGTTCCAACGAAATTTAGAGAGGAGTTTATCTACATCTTTATAAAATTTTAAAGGAAATTGAGTAGGAATTATGGCAAGGGTATACAAATTTTTTGGGGCAATAGTCATTTTTATAGATTCCATTCTACCCCACCACGAAAGGTGAAGTGAGGACCATTTGGATATTTTATCTTTAATATAATTTAAGATGGAGTCATAGTTTAGCGATATTGTTGTTTTCAGGGATGAAGAAAACAAAATACCAAGGTATTTAAAATTATCTTTTTGCCAAATGATATCATTCATGGGTAACATGTCAGGTGTACAATAAATATTTAAAGAAAAAATTCTGTTTTATTAGTATTTAACTTGTAACCAGAAACTGTGGAATAAAACGAAATAATTATAAAGAAGGGAGTGAGGATAAAGGATTGCTAATAAATAACAGTACATCACCAGCATATGCTAAAGTTTTAATAGTAACTTCTTTGATATTGATTCCAATAATTTTCTCACAATTTCTTATAGAAACAAGTAAGGGTTCAATACCAAGAAGAAACAAAAGCGGGGAGAGGGGACATCCTTGTCTTGTACCTCTGAAAAGAGAAAACTGGTTTGAAATTTGGCCATTAATAAATAGACGAGTAGTAGGAGTAGAATATAGAGCAGAAATCATACGAACAAACATGTCTCCAAAATTAAATGATAACAAAGTACGGAATAAAAACTGCCAGTGAATTTTATCAAAAGCTTTTTCAGCATCTAAAGCGAGAACTCCTGAAGGTAGGGAAAAAGTGGAACCTTGTTCTATCACATGTAGTAAAGTTCTTGTATTATTGGCAGAATATCTATTCTTCATAAAACCAGATTGATCTGGATGAATAATAGAGTCTAGCACAGAAGTTAATCTAGTAGCAAGTATTTTGGCATACAATTTACAATCTTGATTTATTAAAGAGGTTGGACGGTAATTTGAGACAAGTGTAGGGTCTTTGTTAGGTTTGGGTAATACAATAATTAAAGCCTCAGTAAAGGAACCCGTAGTAGTTCCCGTATAACCAAAAAAGGTAAAAAGTTGAAATAAATGAGGAATAAGCTGTAGCTGAAATTCTTTATAAAATTCGGCGGGAATACCATCGGGTCCTGGGGATTTATTTTTCTTAAGAGATTTTATGGCAGATAAAATTTCATCTTGAGTAATAGGCAAATCGAGTTCAGTTTTATTTGATTGAGAAATTTTGGGCAAACCACATTTAGCCAAAAAGGAATCAATTAAAGAGGAATCTTCAAAGTTAGGTTTGTTATATAAAGTAGTATAAAAATCAAGAAATTCATTAACAATATCTTTTTGGGATAAAGCAATTTTACCATTAGCACCATGAATTGAATTTATTTGTGCCTTATCTTTTTTAATGCGCAAGTAATTGGCTAAAAGTCTTCCTGATCTATTAGCATTAAAACCAAATTTTGCTTTAGAATTGGAAAGTTGAATACCAGCTCTTCTGCTAAGGATAGATTTAAATTCATATCTGAGGGGCCTATTACGATGGCGGGCGGACGTTGTCCGCCCGCCACTGCAACGGAGCACGGGACCGACCGCCGATGTTTTGGTGGTCCCGCCATGCAAATTAGGATGCGCCCGCCACACTGGCGGGCGCATCCTGACCCTTTTACATTGCGGGTGGATCTGCTGGCTGCAGCCTCGCTCGCAATGTAAAAGGATTGTGCACAGCATTGCCATGCACAACATGGCAGGCACCACGTGGTGCCTGCCACGTAGTGCATTGCAATGAGTGCACCCCCCACCCCGGACACCCTGGGGGCCCGCAACGGGCCCCCAATATCAAACACTGCATGCCTTTCCATGGCAGCAACGCCACCATGGAATGGCCAATAACCGCACGCATCATAATATGAATGGCGGTGTCTTGCAGACACCGCCACCATATTTTGTCCCTTTTCCGCCCGGTCGACAAGTCGACCGGCGGAAAAGCGGCAGACGGTCTTTCCGTCCTCCGCGGTGCCCCCCGCCATACTAATATGGCGGGGGAGTACCAGGGACATTTGGCGGGCGGATCGCCACCGCCGGGCCGGCGGTAGCAATCCGCCCGCAATCGTAATGTGCCCTTAAGTTTTTGCAATTTAAATCTATATTGAGGATCATTAGACGTAATAAAAAGTCTCTCATATTTTGCGATTTGTTTATCTAAATTTTTAATATTTGCCTTAAAAGTTTTATTTTCATGTGCCATAATAGAAATTGAAGCACCTCTAATATAAGCTTTAAAAGCATTCCATCTATTCACCTTAGAAGTCTAACCTTCTGGGTTAAGAAGAAAATAATCATGACTGGCATTTAAGAGTATGGGTTTATTTTGTTCATTAAGAAGAATGCTAGTATTCATTCTCCATCTAGATTGTATTGTAAAATTTGGATCCAATTTCAAAATAAAAGAAATTAAGGCATGATCTGAAATATCAATATTACCAATGACAGGAGTGACCACAGAGTTAATTAGTTGTCTAGAAATTAATAATCAAGCCTAGAGTGAGAATTGTGCGGGTTAGAAAAAAATGTAAACATTTTTTCTGTAGGAAAGTGTAATCGCCATATATCAACCAGCTTTGTAGTCTGAAGGAATGATTTAAAAGCAAAAAAAACTTTGGGAGGCCGAAATTTAGTAAGAGATAATCTATCTAATAAAGGATCAGATATAATGTTAAAATCTCCTCCAACTATAAGAGGAACGTTACCCAACTTGAGAACTTCGGTTGTTAGAGTAGACCAAAAAATAGGGTCATCTGCAGTTGGACCATAAACATTTAATAAAAACATAACCGAATCATGAATTTTAATTTTAGCAATAACATATCTTCCATCCGTATCTGAAAATTTACTCAAAATTTGGCAATGTAATCTTTTTGCTAAAAGGATAGCAACTCCATTTTTTTTACCATTTGCAGGAGAAGAAACAATACTATCAACCCACTTTTTTTTCATATAATCTAAGATTTTGTCTTCAATATGTGTTTCCTGTAAAAAACAAATATCTGCTTTACAACTACCTAAATAATCTAATATCTTTGTACGTTTAACAGGATGACGTAACCCCTTGACATTTAAAGAAACTATCTTAATATTATGAACATTTAGCCATGATAGAAATTAAAGAAAAAGATTTAGAAGAGGAGAAAAAAGTTAAGAAAGAATGTGAAACATAGTAGCTCTAGAACAGGGGAAAAGGAGAAAGTAGGTAAAAGAGAAAACAAACAAAACATGAAAAAACGACAAACATTAATAACAGGAATGAAACGCACACACGCTTTACAAGCATGACCGAGAACCGCTGGAGCCCCGTGTGGAAATAAACCATAAAGTCAGAAATATACGTAAAAGTAATAATCAAGTAGCAGAATCATGAGTATCCATTGAATGCTGCGAATGTTGGTCCAGGAACAATCTTAAATCTTCAGGTCGATGGAAGGCCTTAGAGAAGTTATCTTTCCAAATGCGCATTGTTGATGGGTCAAACAGACCATATTTAAAACCAAGACTTCTAAGCTGAGGACGAAAAGTAGTAAATTCATTGCGAATTGAAACAGTTTCTTTAGCAAAGTTTTAGTGGATAAAATTTTTTATTTCCATTAACCATCAAGGAAGGAATTTCTCGCGCTGCTTTTCTTATCAGGACCAAATGATGGGGGCGAAGAACTTTAAAAATCATTTGTCGAGGTTTTGTGTGACGAGGATTACGATGGGATGGAATCCTATGCGCTTAATCAATTTTTCCGCAAATTTGATGTTTAGAAGGCCAGGAATCAGATTTTCTAAATATAATCTGAAATTGGAACCTTCAACATCCTCTGGTAAGTTGAAAATGCGTAAATTGTATTGTCTGTTCCGATTTTCCATGTCCAGAAGGAGAGTAGACATAGGAGAAATTTTTGCCACAAGTGGAGTAAAAGCGTCAATTTTAACTCTATTGTCTTGTATTTTAATTGAATTATCAGAAATTTTCATTGACATACTAGCCATGTCTTTGCGCAAATTTTTAATTTCTGATGCAATTGTATCCGTGTTGGTACGAAGTGCCTGAATTTCGTCGAGAATTAATGACAGGGAAGGCTCACTTGACTCTACCACTTTAGATTTGACTGGAGGAGGAGAGACCTGCTGCTTCCTTTTATTATAAGGTGTATGCGCATTTTTACTTTCCATTTTCTTACTTGAGGAATTAAAATTGTATAGAAATACAAAAATTAAGGATAATGCAGTTATTTCTGAGAAAAAGCTTGAAAAAATGCCTGGTGCAGCAGCTAAAACAGACTGTGGGAGTGGTTTAGGCCAAAGCCAGGCCCTCTCTTGAATAATCACTCCGCCCCCCTGACAGACAAGCTGGGCAGTACTTCAGAGCAGAGCTGGGAGCTGGAACCAGAAGGAGGAAAACACCACTTCCCCAAACAGAAAGTCCAAAAAATCACCTCACAGAAGCAGGTAAGCGTTTCCTAACCCAGCGACCTCCTTTAGGCAAGTATTCTGACCAGAATATCGTAATAATTAGTCACAAACCGGCAAAAATGAACCGGTGCTCACCGGGAGGCGGCCATCTTGGTTCGCGCGCTCGCGCGTCTCCAATTTCAGTGGTTTTAGCTATTAATTGATTGACCACAGTGCCAGTGTGAATACAATATTAAAGCTGCAGTGTTTCCCACAACTCCATAGCCTGTAGTTGATAGTTTTCCAGTCCTATCCAGTTAAACGTCCAATTAATTGAGCTTTCATTCTAATGGGAAGATAGTCCTACGCTAACTGAGACTCAAGTGGTAGTTGCCATGTTTGGCCCAGAAGAGGTCCATAAAATACCAGCATGGCTTTCTGCTGATGGAGTTTCCTTTTTTTAAATATTTCTGGCAACTGCCTCCATTTAACTTTCTTGAGACAAAACGACCAGCAGAGGTCCGTAAAATACCAGAATCACTTTAGCATTCTCTAGATTCCAGTCCATAGAAATTGTCTTCCACGAGTACCCGTAGACAATATTTTTTTCAAATCTTGTATTTTCAGTAATATGAGCACTGAAGGCCCTGATTTGTTATTAAAAACAGAGCTTTGGACTATACCATTTCCCGCTAAAAGGCAATATTTCTCTCCATGTGTTCCCATACCAGGCGTATCACGCGGTTTGGTGCTTATTTTCCATCCATGTTAAAGAACAGTAGATGTTTCAGCACCCAGGCTAATGTGCTGCATAGCTAAATACATATAAGGTCCCAAAGGCGAGAGACTGATTGCATTGCAAATGCTTGTTTTGGTAGGCACGGGGAGATTAAGTGATTCGCCCATAATCACAGGATGTTGAGCGAACCCAGAGACTCGAACCTGGTTCCAGCTCCAAGGTCGGCAGCTCTGGCCAAATCCTATTTTGGACACATGGTAGTGTATATTCCAGTGCTGAGGTTCTCTGGTTAATGATCGGGAGTCTGTCAGCACCCTTCAATAAGTGATACATGGAGGTTAGATCTTGCACACTTGTTACACTTTGGTGTGGCAATTTACGCCCCGGTTTATGCCCCACAAGTCCCCCAACCGCCGCTGTCCGGTTCAAGAGGTCTGCACGGATGGGCGTACACCCAGTCCTGCCAAGTATCACGCATCAGGTGTGACTCTAACGCATTTCAGTGTGGTGCTCCGCATCACCGCACTGAAATGCATTGTCACGCATTTGATGCCACTCTCTCTGCTGTCACACAAAGCACTAAACTAGTAGATTACTGGCCACTCCAGACTGCTAGCTTGCGTGCGTGCCTGTGTGTCTAGCGTGCGCCCGGGCTGCTCCCGCAGACGTCACTTTCCGGCCCGGGCGCGCGCTGCCAGAAGCACAGAGCACAGCATTGAGGCTGCTACAATGTATTCTTTTTTAAAAGCCGTAGTGCATTCCCGCCCGGCGCGGCGCCACTGTCACAGCCTGACCTTACGACCCGGCGACTAAGGCAGTACGTACGCTACGTTCTGCTGTCACCTGTGGCGCAAGCGGTGGTGGCTGCGTAGGCAGATGAGTGGAACTGTGGCAAATGGCAGTGCTGCTTGCACCGCCGCGGTGAAATTGTTTTAATGCACATCATAATCTCGTGCAAATGGGGGCCAACCCATGGACCACGGCGGCTGCTGGAGCCCGGAGCAGCAGTCACAGCACTGATGACTGTGTGCAGCTGCTGCTGTGTGGTGAGCCTGAATGATCTCTAGAATCAAGCCCGAGCACCGTGTTTTCCGCGAGAGGATAATAGAAATTACATTTATCCTTCTGTGATCAAATCGCTGCAGTGCGCCTGCACTGAATGATCCGGGGGCGGCGCCTTGCCTTTCTGTGTTTCCAGCAACTGGCGCCACCCTTGCACTGTGTTGCGATTATGGCCAAATGAAGTAATGAGTGATGGCGGCGGCGGGCAAATTAAAGTTTCTTTTTCAGGTACGCACCGGTGCCCGCCGGAAGCGGAGAGAGAGAGTATGAGGCTGGCGTAATCTTGTCCAAATGGCACTTAGCTAGCAGTGCACTGTGTGCTACCAAACCTCAAACCTGAGAAGGTCGTCAGCGCTCATACTGGCAGGATGTTTTTAACTATATTATCCTGCCCCCAGGAAGGCATCACTGGTGTTGAGGCGGGCCCGCCCGAAAATAACATGCTCGGGGTCCTGTATCAAAAACTGCTGTCAATTAGAGCAAGACAATATTGAGGAGAGCTGCCCGTGGCTCTCTGTTCCCTCCGACTCAGCTTTAAACTGCAGCTGAATCACCGAGACACGTCGCACCTCAACAGTGTGAAAAAAAAGTTGGCTGGCGAAGCATTCAGCCTTGAGACCCACTCCCAGGCAGTGGTGGGATGGACAGGAGTAGTCAGGTGAGTCAAGCACTCTGACTAGGGTTGTCACATTCCCAAGAAAAGTTTGTTTTATCAAGTCTGCTAATGCCTGGACATAATACTAAATAGACTGGAAACAAAATCAGATTTATTAATTTGTAACTTTCCATTTCTGTGTTTGGTTACTCTAAGTAATAGTCATGGATCAGCGCTAGAACACGTTTAAAGTGCTTTCTATTTGCATTAGTTCTTTGTAGTATGTTCAGTTAAAGGTTGCAAATATTTACCAGCTTTAGGTGATTTCGCTTACTTTTTACAAGCCGGAATAACATATCTGCCCTGTGTTCATTTGATTTCTGCAGCATGTGCTTACCTGTATTAGGCCGCAACAAAGTGCAATGGCATGGGGAGGTGAAAGGTTTTATGATAATTTCTTTACTTTCATATCTCCTATGCAGACAAATCATTTCGTATCAGTATCTTAATCTTCTATTTCAAGGGTTTTGAAGCAGTTTCAAGGTATTTTAGGTTTTCTCGTTGATAAAGTGTCTGATATTTTATATTTATCTCTTTCATTGCTTCGTTTTACTCGAGAGAAAATGTCCCCCCAAGTGTTACACATTTGGCAGTTCACTGAAAACACTAAAAGCCCTTCCATTTCTGGTGTTTTTTAGCAGTTTTAAGATCTTCTTAGAGTTTCTTGTTAGTCAGTTGGGTGTAATTTCTGATATTTATATGGTTCGCTGGTCTTTAGTGCTTGATTTTGCTTGCGCGAAAGTGTCACTCATAGTAGTTGAATGTCACTCATTCCACTGAAATTATGAAAATGTCACACATAAGCAATCAGAAACCTTGGCAGCTATGTACACCGCATGCCCTATCCGAAAGGTGCATGTAAATGCCCGCTCCCACGGGGCACAAATTCCCCCCCACCCTCCTCCTTCGTGGGGCTGACAGCTGCCGCGGGGCCAGCGCCTCGACGCCCACCAGCGGCAGTACTTAGCTCTTTGTTGCAGTCATCAGGCCGAGATTGTCGCTCGCCGTGCTCCACGCAGGATACCCGCTCGGCGGAAAACCCTCCGCTCAGCGCATTAATAATGAACAGGCCCTTTCCACGCAGCGCCGGTTGATAAATCTGTCGCGTTCGATGTAAGGGGGCGTTGTAACGTGACAACTCCTTTGTGCTCACTCCTGCAGCACGCCTGCCACTTCGCAGGAGCACCCTGCGCGCTCTTTCTCTGCCTTGTGGCATTTTGGGCCCAGGCTTTCCCGCTTTCGTTGTTTCAGTCCAGCGCCAACCTGGGCGCCTGCAGCTCTCTAGCGCCGCGGCGGACTAGAGAAGGTTCTGGAACCCCCCAGCCTCGAGCTCTGTGCCTCCTCTGACAGCTCACTGTCCTGTTAGGACCCTCTCTGGTCCCGGCCAATAAGTTGTCGGTATTACGTCTTTGTTTTTCTGATTTTGTGCATTACGTCATTGTTGTTCTTTATTTGTGGTTTTATAGTGCATCAAACTTTTTAAAGAAGCGAAAAGTGGACACATATACAGTCCTTATCCCGTCATTACATTCTCACAGCCTTTTGCTACTTACGATGGTGACAAGACCTTTCCCAGCTGCAATCCATGCCTTAGTGACCAAGAACCCCATAATCTCAAAGAAATTAACTGGGAAATCAGAGCCGCCGCTTTCTGTTGGGAGACGTGCCCTGGTGTGTCCAGACGCGGGTCTGTGTGCCACTGAAGCCAAGCGACACTGCACTGACGAAGCCTCATCAGGCTGGAACCGGCCCCGGGTTCCATGCGTTCCTGTTCAGAGAGGGCCTGGCTTTGAAGTTCGGGTTGAACTGTTCCTATTGGAGCAGGGCTAAGACTGATTGATTTGCATATGGCTGGTGTAATCTGAGGTGAGCAAAAGAGCGATGAGTTAGAATGATACCCCGAGTGATTGCCAGTGGTTACATTTATTTCACGCATCCTCTCATCACCTTGGGTGTGCTTGAGTTCTCGCGGTTCCCTTTCCCTCCCTATGTACTCGTTGAGGTCTCCTTGAGCGCGCCTTCTTTTGACTCCACCATTTGTGGATTCCGTCAGGGCTTCGCTTTCAGCTCTCTGTTGGTGACTGATTTGGATCCAATCTTAAGCCTCTGCAAGGTGGCTCATTCCATCTGTACCTCTGCCTAGTTTACATGCCTCTTCCATGCCCGCTTGATGTTTAAGCAGGTGCACTACATTTATGGCCATGGTCATCTGGCACTGTTGAATCTGGCACCGCTGCTCTGCTGGTAGATGATGCTTTTGGTTTATTGTGCCAGGCTCCTCTTACCTTGTTTGACAATGTCCTTTGTAGCATGACATTATTTATTTAGACCTCAGTTCCTTCGCGCCACATGGACTAACTTTCTTGTTCTTAGTAAGTGGGCATAAATCTCCTAAGTAGCTCTTCTCCTTGTCGAGGGTCCCAGTGGATTGGACACATCTTCTCTCATGTGATGATTCCATAAGTATGGCCTGGCAGTGTGAACTTTAAAAAAGTTTTGAGACCGATTCTGTGTAAAATCAGCGAATGGCTACGTTTGATGTTTGAAAACGATGATGTAAAAACATGGCTTCCATTTATCTTGCTTTTTTATACATTGCATTCTTTTGCAACAAACTATCAATTTCAAATTTTGGATTGGCCAACATATGAGGATCATTGCACATCCATTACTTTTAAGCTGTTATATGGAAGACAACTGTCCTTCTCTTCTGTCCTTGAAGTGCCCTTTCTTGCTGTTCCTTTGTGTACCTGGCCTCAGGTGCTGTGTTTGCACTTGTGACAAACCTCTGTGATGCCCAGTCCTCATTGTGTCGCTGGGCATGGGCACTGCAGTGTAAAGAATCCCCGCTCAAAGTGCGCAACGGGGTACGCGGGTTATTGTGCAAACATTGAGGCAAACAGCCTTGTGTATGCCTTGTTGTCGTGAGCGTGCATCAGCCTGTCTCCAGCAGTCCCGAGCAGGCTGATACACTTACTGCCTGATTACAGGCCACCTGTTAAAATGCAATCCCTGAGCAAACAGATGGTGGGATGTTTATTACACCCCATAATTACCAAGTGCGATGAAGTTTGAACCCTAAGTCATATTTCATCGGGGAGAAAGGCCCGGTGTTTGTCGGTATATGCAACCTTTTGGTCTGGTAAGCACCAAAATCTGCATGTTATTCCTTGAAAAAAAAAAAAAAGCTGGAATAAGCAATTAATTATCTAATTCAATAAATTCCAAACACCTCAGTGTCAGATTTTATCAGGTGTGATAATACTTGCATTTGACTGGGGCCACTAGCAATTAGGCCCATAGATATCGGTAGAAAGGAGAAATGACCAGTACCAGCAGTAGTGGTGGGGCAGGGGAGGAGATGCGTGGAGGGGGGGTTAAGAAAAAAAGAAAAATTCACTTACCTGCGCTGCCGGCTGCCGCTTCTCGTCCGTCCTCTTCGGTCCAGCAGGACGCAGACTCCCCTAGCCTATCACAATGATGCTGTCACCAAGACAGCAGCGTCGTGATTTGTCTGAGTGCCGTGGTTTGGTGCTCAGACACGCAGTGGGAGCCTGTGCATGTTCTCCACCCAGGCTGTGCATTACAGCCTTTTGGAGAACATGCTAAGTGCACATGACTTTTTGGCCGACCCAAGATGGCTGGCCAAACCATCATGCGCACGTAGAAAGTGCTAAACTGTCCTCCCCCTGCTCTGTGGGCTGTCCCGTCCCGCACCTTCAGGTGGAGTTATTATCATTTTATTTTTCCTCTGGGGCGACGCTCCTCCGCCTTAGCGTAGGAGACGCCACTGGAAATGACTTGGAGTTGGGTTGAGCTATCAACATTGATTTGTTCCACTGCAGCAGGTGTGTGGAGAGTGGGGGGTATTCTATAGTGAGGTGGTATGCATGAAGTGAAACAAAGATGGTGAGTTTTATATAGTCTACAAATACTATGCTGACCAACCTCAGACAAACTAATCCAATACAGCACAGCAGGTGGGCTGAGTGGTGGTAAAGGGAACAGTAGTGGGGGAGAAAACTGACTGTGCAGTTTGTAAACACTAAAACTGAAAGATGACTAAATTGTCGAAAACGTATTGCTTCTTTCTTCACGATGCCTGTTAAGTGAACATATCTGACAAACAGAAGGCAGAAAGAGGCATGAACCATGGAAGGGGTTGCCTAATTGTGGTGTAATTGCAACCGCTGCTTGGGGAAAAAACCCAACAACGCAGACATGTCCCCATAGTGTAGAAGGGTCACGCTGCATGTGAGGTGGGATCAGGTGATTCATTTATGGTTTGTAGTTATGCAGGTCACCAATGAATTGATGGGTGCTGCTACCCATGAACAGAAATAGTCACCCTAGTACATGTCTTGTCGAAGCCCAGATCATGTGTACTTGGCACCATGGGCTGTGCCTGTAGATGTCACCTCCCAGTGGTCCTTCATACACAATGACTGACATAGGAAGCGGGCAGAGATCCAGAGGTGTATGTCGCACACTTGTCACATGGGAGTCAAGTGCCACCTTCCGATCCCTGCTTCCCGCGATGGGCAAGATCCAGACAAGAGTGAATCCCAGAAAGAGACCCGCGGAGCCGGTGACTAGTATCGTTGACAGATCCAGCATGGCAAGGGCTTATACCAGGGTTGTATCCTGTAAAACCAACCCCATCATCACAAGTATGAAAGGTTGATCCAGCACCCCATTGGTCCCCTGTGCGTCTGTGGATTGTCCATCTTGAGGCAATTAAGTCTTGAGTGCTGCGGGATACAGAAGCATGACATCAAATCAGCATCGCAGCACTCTTAATGAAGCAACCTCAAATTATATGGTGCTCGCTCACCCCGTGGTTTAGCGGGTCTGGCTGCTCCCCACGTTTGATTGCTGATAAATTCAGTATGATTATTTTGCTTTCTGGTCTCACAGTATCTTGGCACGCTTTCCCTTCCTTAACCACCAGTCCTCTTGCATAATCCGGCGTGAGACCCAAACCAAATCTCTCCGATTATGATGGACCTGTGACAGGAATAAAAGGTGTTAATATGTGTTGCGCACTGAAGTTGTTTAACTCTTTATGTTGTGAAATACTTGTTTACATTGGTGAAGATCCCCTCACATTCATCAGTGTATACCACACGGAACCATTCAAAGGACACTGTGCGGTCCAAACAGCCGCCCATGTCCCGATTTCTTACTGGTAATCTACATCACTCTAAAGTCTAGCCTTTCTGGTCATAGTCCTTCCTTCGGTCCCTCCTCGGCTGTTGCCTCCATAGCTCTCTTGCTTGACGACTACAGGATGTGGTTGTAGAGTGACAGGAAGTTAGACCTGTTTAAAGCGGGCCCGGTCAAAAAAGATTAACAATATAGGAGGAAAGTGAATTATCTCTTTCCATGTTGAGATGTTGAGCACTCACCTTACACGTGAAAACTAAAACTTGGAAGGCAACATGTTGGAAACGTATACCACTCATGCTCTTTCCAAGAGTCTTGAGTTCCTAATGGCCGGCACTCAGTCAATCACCAGTTCACAGAATGGCTTAGAAAGCGGATTATTTGCCGCTGACAAAATGTGGTGCCCTGGAGATCCAGGTTTCAAATCTGAAGTTGTTTTATTGAACTGAGAAATTGGGTAATAGTAGCATTTGTTATTTACAAGTGCTTAGAAAGGGCAGAAGTGCAGTATGACGTGCTATATATAAAGAACTTGGCATCAGCATAATAAACAGTAAACAAACATGCACCAAAGCATGCAGTGAGATTCATTTAAAAGAACCAAGGTTGAAAGAAAGATCTGTTGATGGTTGCTCCAGGAAAGTTCCATTGGTATTGTTGCAATTTACAGAACATGAGCTTTGGGCTCTTGGGAAACTTGTGGTTGTCTTGTTGTTGAGAGGGGTGCATCTGGAAACAAGGCTTCATTCATTGATGGTCTACAGCTGATTAGGGTGCGTTTGAAGAAGTGTGTGGTGATTGTCTACTTGTAAAATTGGACAGTGTTAGATATAAAATAGTGCATGGAAACTCATCATATATTAAGGAACAGAATAGGTTTACTCCCACGCTTCATTAAAAGCACTCTTACTTTCATTGATTTGATGTACTGGTTTGAGAACACTGTTGACTATTAGAAAGCGCCCTCCTCTTGGAGATGTGTCTAAATATATCTTTGCCTCTCTCGAGGCCTGGAGTCCAAGGTTTAATATGTTTCTTCTATTTCTGTTCCCTTGCAGGAGTGGCCATAAGTACCTACGCCAAGTACTGCTACAACAAGTTACAGAAAGCAGCCTTGATGGGAGCGAAGAAGGTACTGTGGCTCTAAAATTACCTCTCCTTTCCGGACAGTTGTTAAGATGTGTTGTGTGGGATGATATAGGTTGTGTGTTTGTTCCCTTTGAGTTGTTCTCCTTCAGAAATGAGAATATTGGGCTCTTTGGTTGCCTCTTGGTGCAAGCCTGCATAGGGCAATGCCAAGTATTCCGTTTTGGATGTGTGTACTCACGTGAGCAGGGGAGAAAACTAGGCTTCCTTTAGGAGGTGGTGAGGGCTTGGGACTTACATACCATATGACACACAGTTATAACACTCAATAAAGGCTACTGTTCAGCCAGAGTTATATATTTGACCATACATTATTCTTTATAATAAAAGGTAGAAAAGTGACAAGTAGAATGCAGAGGCAGGTAGCTGTAGCGTCACCTGGAACTGGGCTATGACCCCAATAGTTTTGTATTAATGGCACTGTAAGAAGCTGTACTTGCAATAGTGTTTATGTCCATGGGGGAGGGTATCCTACAGCCTGAATGTCTCATGTCCTCAACAATCTCTGGATGTTATTGTGTTCCTGTTCCCCAATCAGTGTGGATGGAAAATGTTACCACAGTGTGTTGTGATATAAATCTAACCTTTGCTGAGTTTTAGAGTGTCCCTCGGTCCAAGGGGACATAGTTTAGGGGTTTGATCACAGGCTACTAAGATCTTGACCAGATCCCCAAAATCTACTAGTCAGAAGTTCTCTGTGGTTTCCAACCCACAAAAGGAGATTTCTGGTTAGGCAAGTTTCCAGTTAATTGGGATGAGATGGTTGATGAGAGAAGCCACTACACACAGATTTGGTATAAATCGACGGCTACACCTGGTCCCACAATCAATTGTCCAGGCAGCTGGTTGTACTTAGAAATTGAATAACGCCCACAGTGCACTCCCATGCACACCTGCACTTTATGAGCCTGTACCTCACAGAAATGGCCAGTTGTGGTCGAAATTCTTTGGTGGTGTGTGCAACCACACGCGATCTGTGCAGGGCACAACTTCCACGGCATTGTCAACCTTGACCTGTAGAAAGAAGCACTCGCTCATCGGCTGGTGTTTGTATTCAAGACACACAGTGTAAACGTCCTGATGGGGGACCCTCCCGATTATAGACAGAAACACAGCACAAAGGGAATGGCCAGTTGCTCGGAGGGTTGTGTAAAGAGCAGGCACAGAAACAACACCATTTTGCATTGGGATCTGTCACTGGGCACATCTGTGGACATGGCTGCCCAGGAGTCCACACCGGATTTGTTCAGTCCTTTATTTTCAGGGCAGGTCTGGCTGACTGTAGGCAGCAGCTAGAATTCAGACAAACATAAAATGAGCACCGGGCATCTGAGGCACGGGCCCCAGATGCTGCTACTTGGGACATGGAATCGAAAGCGACCTAGACCCTGTCATCGCGCTCCAAAATCTTCTGAACCACAAATGGTATCCATGTACATCAGAAAAAATCACACACTCGCAGTTGGCTGGAAGTGATAGAGCCCAGTTATAGGAGAGTGCTAATTTCTCAGTTTTTTATGGTGCATTTTATTTACCTGCAATGCACCCATCTAGTGCTGCACACAACCTTCGACCAGGATCAGTGACCAACCCACCATGGACAGGCAACACCAACTACAGCAAGGCCCTGTAGCTAACCCAATAATTGTAGCTGCACTAGATTCATTTGGTATTAGCACCCCGACTTGGGTCGTGATGAAGCGCGCCTCCTGAGGAGTCTCATCCTGGAGTTAGGACACAGACTCATGTTCTTCCATGAGCTGCTCATGTCTGTCCCTTTTCATGTGTTTGTCATTGAAGACACTTTGTGGGATCACCTTTGCAGGCGCCCTTGGGACTTCTCCTTGAGCACATATGGACCTAATACAGTTGGCTCTGTCTTGTTTCCTGGTGACTGTGTTCCAACATCTTCAAGTGATATTTTGTTCTCTCTCTAGAGGCATATGTACAAAATGATTTTGTGGTTGCAAGCCCTGCGATTTGGAAAATTACAGTGTTTATGACCGTAAAAAGACGTTTCTTAATGGACCAAAATCATTTTGCGATTTGTAAAAGCCTAACCAAATAGCAAAAGGGGTTTTACGACTCATTCTGAATCGAAAAGGAGGGGACATAAATGGGCAAACCCTCCTGATTGTGAATTGCTATGAGCTGCATCAATAGTTTGTGACCACCCATGTGGTCTCAAGCCACTGAAGAGTTAGCTGCACCTTGAAGGAGGTAGTAACTCATTCACAAAGGGGGAAGCAGTCACCATTGGAGGGTGTCCTCTTTGAGAATCGTGTTGAGCGACTTTGGAGGAGCAAGCAATGGCCCAGTGAACCCCTGCCTGCTCCACGCAATGCATTTCCAAACAGAAAACATATGTTTTTTAAAACAACACTGGTTCTTTTAGGGAACACAAACTGCTTAAAAAAACAAAAACAAAAAAATCAAAGATTCCTGTTTGCGAATGCAAAGGGATGATGGTCTGCTGTTCCTTTCAGGCCACTGTCCCTATGTTTGTAGCCAATCACAAAGGGTTGTAAATAGCGACCTGCCTAAATATTATTCATTAGGCATGCTATACTGCGGTCCCCTGCAATTGGACATTGTGTGATGTAACCTAGTATTAAATAAGCTGGGTGTCAAACGAAAAGCAGGTTGCAAAAAAACAGTGTGCAATTTGCACCTGGTATTTGTGACCTCAATGCGGGGGATGAGCACAGGCTTGGATGTGCCCCAAGGCTGGACTGGCCGTATTGGGCATTGGTTACTTACCTGGTAAGCTGGGGTTTGGTTTTGTACCTGGGAGCCGGTTTATCGCTGAGGTTGGGGGGGCATCGTGTTTTACAAATTGTTATGGGTTTGAAAGCACCCACGGCAGAGCTCCTTTTATATCCAGCAGTTTTCAGGCAACAGTAAAAATGTCAAGATAACTCTGGTGATTGTTTCCACTGGAGAGTGATATGAGTTTTGTCTAGTGGCAGTTTCGACTCATCTAAAGTAGCGCAGAGGGTTAATGTGCCTGCTGCAAAGAACGTGTACCATGCTGATCACAGAACTGTATTTTATGTGGATAGCTCAGTGGGTTACTGCTTTTGTCATAGACATCCTTTTGTTACTTGCAGTTCCTAAGTTACAATCGTAATATAGCACAGTGAGCTATGAACTGTCATCAAAGAGCTGCATTCAAACTACATGATACAGGTTAGAACTTATGGTTTTCCTCAGTCTTTCATTATCCTAATGTTGCTAAAAAAGGGTTTGTTTGGGTAGAAATAAAGTATTATTTGTAAAGCAAACCGTAACCACTGTGTTACGTTTTGAATCCT
Organism: Calotriton arnoldi; assembly: GCA_963921515.1. Lineage (NCBI taxonomy): Eukaryota > Metazoa > Chordata > Amphibia > Caudata > Salamandridae > Calotriton > Calotriton arnoldi. Next base: position 2,615,850 of record CAWUFW010001322.1, on the reverse strand, counting down.
GAGTTTGTGCTTCTCCAGACCAGGTACTCTTAAAAAATGCCTACCAGTATGGATGACGGTTGAATCTTACACCTTGTAGTGACCTTTGTCTTATGTAACATTTTCTATACACTGATTTACACACATATGATTCATTGTCTCTGTGTGTGTGTGTGTAATGTAAAGTGCTCTGACACCCTACACTGGTATGAGAGGTGCTATAAAACAACTGAAATTAGTGTGTGAGAGAGGCTATGAAGAGATGAGAGGCACTGTTGAAGAGTGATAGTGAGGGATTCTGTGGGGGAGGAGGTCAGACGGGGGAGATGACCCAAAAATATTGTTGCACTGAGCGCCACCAGCGATGAAGCTGGCCCTGCTGTGCCGCTTATTGAGGTGGAGGATGCTAACATCCCTCAAAATGTTTTTTTTTATTGTGTTCTCAGCTTCTTGACTGCTCAGCAGTGAATGTGTGCACTTATGTTATATTGAGATTCATATTTCATGCTTGACATCTTCGTTTTTGTGTTCTCCGTAAGAATGTCTGTGGGCATGACTGGGTATCCTGGTGCACTGTAAGGTCATCATTTACTATACTTTGAAAGCTAATACAATTGAATATATAATGAAAAATGTGTTGTAGAATGCATCATTTTTCCCTCATTTTCTTGGGCTGAAACCCCCCTCAAACCCATCTCATAGTGGTACTGTACGCTCGCTGCGCTTGCTCGCTACGAACCGACTAGGGGCTGGTCTCGCAAAATTTGCCAAGGCTGCTTTGGGTTCCCAGTTCAGACCTAATGCGACCCGGGAGTCTCAGTCCGTGGACTGCATAAGTCACCGGTGGTCAGAGACCTGCACTTCCGGAGAGCTCCTTTCAGCCACCGGCTTGCTGTCCAGCAGAGCATGTGATGGTCTTTTACTTGGATTATTTTCACAAGTATGGAGCAGAAACAAAGCCATATTGTGCATTCGCGCTGAAGCACCGCCATCGACTGACCCATTATTTCAGCACAGAGAATCTATCCGCTGAGCTGTTAAAGTCCCAGTATCCAGTGTGACAGCAAATTTGTTATTGCTTGGTGGTCTCGCGGGGTAGTGGGCTTTGTCGTAAGTATGGATTTATAACACAGTGCAAAACTGTCCGTGAAGAAACAGAGTGGGTTTTATTCTTTCTCCACTCTCCTGTTTTTTTTCTTTCTTTATTGCTTGCTTTGCAGACCAAATTATTTTATACGTACCTTTTTTCTTGCACGAAAAGCATGAATATCAAAAATGCTTAAACAATAAAAAAAGATAAAAAATGAAGATTTAAAAGAGGGTATGATTCAAGATTGTGTACAGAGTGACTAATGACATCTATTTTCGCATCAGTCCTTGAGAGATGTGGAACTGGTGAGCGGAATCAAAATTTGAATGATTCTTGAACAGATCAATGGATGAAGAAGGCTGACTAAAAGGCCATCTATTTATAAATCTGCATGTTTCTTTATTATGATGAAGGCTCCCAGTTTTCCATTTTTACTGATTTTTACAGATAAATTCAAACAGAAAACAATGCGCTTCCTGTCTGTATTTATTTTTTAAAGCAGAAAAATACTGAAAACTGTGCTCCTTGTGAGTGACTTAACATGCTATCATTCATGAATTCCAGGCCCAAAGCTGAGCAGATAGACAGCATGGGGAGTTAAAAAACAGGACAAGATTTCCTTAAATACAGGCATATGTTAAAGTGTAAATGAAGTATAACAGTAATATTTACCTGTGGGTGTAATGTTTTGTTATATTTGGCTGCTTAATTTGCTGAAACTCAACAGGCATCAAAGTATGAGTGCAGGTTCATCAGTTAAGTAAATGTGGAAATGTACCATTTTACACCTTATTTTATTTATTTGAGTTTTATATTGCACTAGCTAGACCCGAAGGTATCAGGGCGCTTTACAAGTTGTGGGCATAGGAAATTAGAGCTACAAGCGAGGATACGAGTAGGTCAAACACAGTCAAAAGAAGTATAAATAGTGAGTTCCTTATCTTGGGAGCATGTCCTGAAAAGGAGCGCACCTGGGTAGCTTTCTATTTCAGCTTAGGGGGTATAAGAAGAAGTGAATTGGAGCTTCTCAGAATCCGGCCACTACCTGCTCTCGAGAGTTTGGTTGCAAAGTATTTGAGGTTATTCATATAGAGAGGTTTGGGGGTAACACAGGCTGTCTTGAAAATGCATCTTCCTTCTATGGGAAGCCAGTTGAGACTCTTGAGGGCAGGTGAGAAGTGAACAAACCGCTTCAATCCTGTGAGGAGTCTGGTCATCGTGTTCAGAGTGGCTCTCAGGGTGCGAGGTGACTTTTTGGAGTTCCAGTGAGGATGGCGTTGCCGTAGTCAAGTTTCGAGAGGACAAGTGATTGTACACCAGTCTTAAGATCGTTGGGGGAGACGAAAGGTTTAATTTTGTTTGAGGTGTTTAGTTAAACTAGGTTTGTATCTTGTTTAGTTTGGCATTTAGATAAAGGATATCGCTGGGTGACGTTATTTTGTAGTAAAGTTGTTAGTCGTCAGCATATAGGTGATATTTGACCTCTGCTTGTTTCAGAATAATGGTGAGGGGTTCCATAAAGAGATTAAATAGGACTGGAGAAAGGATAGAGCCTTGAGGAACACCTTGTGGAACTAGTACAGGCTTTGAGAGGCAACTGTTGATTTTTCTTTGTTGAGAACGATAATGCAGATACGATGTGAACCATTGCAAGACTGTGCAACTAATACCAGTGCGGTACGTGAGGGTCTTGAGTAAAGCTGTGTGATTTACTGTATCGAATGCCACCGAAAGGTCGAGTAGGATAAGGAGGCATGAGTCTCCTTCATCTGAGGATTTGTGAATGTCATCGAAGATGTTGAGCATCGCAGTTTCTGTGCTGCAGACTTTCCTGAAGCCCGATTTGGAATGTGTCGTGAAGGTTGAACTAATCGATTTGCTGGTTTAGTTTAAGCAGGACACATTTCTCAATTGTTTTAGCTAGGAAGGGAAGAATGGTGAATGGTCTGAAGTTGCTGAAGTCATTGGGGTCAGCCCCTGGTTTTTTGAGAATGGGTGTGACTTGGCCTAGTTGGAGGGAGTCAGAAACACGATCAGAAAAGAGAGAGGCCTTGATAATTGTGGTCCAATAAGGAGAAATGATGTGGTTGAGTCTCTGTACTAGGGTGGAGGGGAGAGGATTGGTTGTGTGGGATGAGGGTTTCAAGTTTGCAATTATTTTGAAGACTTCTGTTTCTGTCATCGGTTTGAAATCAGTCCACTTAGCATTGTCTTTCAGTTGTAGGAGATCAAAGTTGGTTTTGGTTGTTCTAGGGGTACTTTGGTCTTTAGTTGAGTTTTGGGAGGGAGTTTCCATGGAGGTTTGTGTGTCAATGGCGTAAGCAGGCTGGAGTGTCAGAATTGAGACTTGGATAAGAGATTGTTCTATTTTTGCAACTTTGTCAGAGAAAAAGTTGGCTATTTCTCCACAGCGTTCATCAGTGGCTAATGTTTTGTGGAGGAAGGTAAGGGTGGTTTGTTGTTTTATTATATTGAAGAGCTCCTTTAGTCTGTTATTGGCATGGTCAAGTTGGTTATGAAAAAAGATGGCTTTTTCCCTAAAGATGTGTTTTTTTGTAGGAGAGACATTCAGATCTGAGACGTGTGAGGTGGGCCGGTGAGGGGTTCAGTCTCCATAGCTTTTTGGTCAGTCTAAGTTGTCTCCTCTCTTTGTTCCGGTCTAAGTTGAACCAGGATCTAGATTGGATATTTCTCGATCTCTTAAGTTTGACAGGGGCCACTTGGTCGAGAACATTAGTCATCACTGAGCTATAGTGGGCAGTGAGGTCATCAACGGAGAGAAGGTGAGGTTGAGAGTGTAATTGGGCGCTGATCAAGGGTTCAAGCTCAGTTAATGGGATTTGCTTAGTACAACTGTAAGTGCCGCTCTTGGTCCTGGGGGCTGCGTTCCAGAATTGGGGACACTGGCGGGGTAGAGAAAAACCTTGTTTTTAACTCCGTGTCGCTGGAGCGAACGGATTTGCTTTTAAAATTGTTTAATACTTCTCACCTGGTTTAAAGGGCCCGCACTCCGACCCCGGTCCACCGCAGCCTAGCTGTTTGCGTGGAGGGCAGACCTGCGTCTCCTGTGCACACCCCTTGCTGACGTCACTCACAAGGTGGTAGGCGGGGGCTATGAGAGGACCGATGCCACGGACGCGCAGCGGACAACTGTAAGTGCCGCTCTTGGTCCTGGGGGCTGCGTTCCAGAATTTGGGGACACTGGCGGGGTAGAGAAAAACCTTGTTTTTAACTCCGTGTCGCTGGAGCGAACGGATTTGCTTTTAAAATTGTTTAATACTTCTCACCTGGTTTAAAGGGCCCGCACTCCGACCCCGGTCCACCGCAGCCTAGCTGTTTGCGTGGAGGGCGGACCTGCGTCTCCTGTGCACACCCCTTGCTGACGTCACTCACAAGGTGGTAGGCGGGGGCTATAAGAGGACCGATACCACGGACATGCAGCAGACAACTGTAAGTGCCGCTCTTGGTCCTGGGGGCTGCGTTCCAGAATTGGGGACACTGGCGGGGTAGAGAAAAACCTTGTTTTTAACTCCGTGTCACTGGAGCGAACGGATTTGCTTTTAAAATTGTTTAATACTTCTCACCTGGTTTAAAGGGCCCGCACTCCGACCCCGGTCCACCGCAGCCTAGCTGTTTGCGTGGAGGGCGGACCTACGTCTCCTGTGCTCACCCCTTGCTGTCGTCACTCACAAGGTGGTAGGCGGGGGCTATAAGAGGACCGATGCCACAGACGCGCAGCGGACGCGCGCAGCGGGCGCGCCTAAGGCAAGCCCGTCTGCGCCCGTCCGTGCCTGGTTCGGGCATAGGGCCATAACCCCTGGTCCATGCCAGACTGACACTCTGGCTTATTCCAGAGAAGCACTTCTAAAACTTAATAATACAGCCTCTGCCTTTCACTGTATACGGCTGTCGGCCTATGACACTAACTCAGCTTGCCCATGCGGCTTTAAACTGCCTCTAGCCCAGCAGATTAAATCACTCCACCCTTTATATAAGACACCTCATTCTAGTCCCCACAATCAGGCCAAACTTGAATCAAGGCATCCAAATACGAATATCAGTAAAATAGACTTCATGAATAAGGACAGACAAATGAATAAGGACTTTCAGTTCCTTAGTACGAATTGCCGCTCTCTCCCTAAACACAAATACGACATTTTTGACTTACTAACCTGCGAGCAACCCGACGCTTTTTTCCTAACCGAAACCTGGCTTAATGATAGCTCTGATCCAGATGTTGTTGCCGCCCTACCAGCTAACTATACAATTGTCCGGAAAAATAGAGACAATCAAGTAGGCGGCGGAATAGCTATCATTTTTAAAAACAACTATCAATGCAAACTGGTCAACTTACCATTTGAGAACTGCGAAGCTGCGCTTTTTAAGTTGTCTCTGACTCCTCATGTTACTTCTACTGGCATTCTCACATACCGCCCTCCGGGGTCAGCTACCTCCTGGGCAGCTTCTTTCCCTGAAGTTATTGCCCCTTTTCTGCTGAATACTTCTAACTTCTCTATCTTAGGTGATCTAAACTTACACTTAGATGATTCAGCATGTAAAACCAGCGTAAATTTTATATCAGATATGGAAGCTTTTAACATTCACCTTCATAACTCCGGTCCTACGCACAGAGGAGGTCATTTACTGGACCCCATTTTTTCAAACCTACCTGATCTGCACTGTTCCCCGGCACTTCCGTTATGTTGGTCTGATCATTACATTATTAAATTTAGCGTAAGATCCCCAGAATTATCCGGTTCTCCCGTTCCTACTCCGAAGACCTTTGCCAGGAACTGGAAAAAACGAAACATCACCGTCTTAAATGAACTCTTACACTTTCATCCACAGGCTTCCAAATATACAGTGGACACACTTGCCAGTTCAGTGCAAGATTGGCTCCTGAATGCCATTGACACTTGCCTTCCGGTTTCCCTAAAAAGAAATTTTAATCATCGTAGCCCGGCACCGTGGTTCAATGAAGAATTAAAAATTGAAAAAGCCAAATGTAAAGCTTTGGAAAGGAAATGGAGAAGGGACTACGCTCTAGAATCTAAAAATATCTACAAAAAAGCCACTTAATCTTATCATAAGATATGTAAATCAGCTCGTGCAAATTATGTATCTTCTTCCATTACCAATGCTTTGAACTCCTCGAAAACTTTATTTAATATGGTGAAAGAGTTGGCAGGTTCAAAAATACAATCCAAACCTCCACCATTAAATAAAAAACAATGCGACGAGTTGGCCAACTTTTTTGTGCAAAAAGTTGAAGATATCCACGCGGAAGTAGCTAATAAATATACTGATGGCCTCCCCCTTAAACAATATGATATCCTTTCTCAATGCACACACACCCCGATCCCAAGGGTTCTGACCCTTTCCAATCAGACCCCCAGGATTACACCTTCTTCAAACTGTTTGCACTCATGGCCCCTCCTCAACCTCGACTCATTCATTAAACTTTTACACAGCACCAAATCTGGGTCTCCTAGGGACCCTTTACCTATCTCGGTGCTTCAACAATTAGAGTCGTCATCTCTACAAACCATCTTGGATCTCCTGAATCTTTCATTAAAAGAAGCACTAGTTCCATCTGATTGGAAACACGCTACGGTGCTCCCTCTTTTAAAAAAGGCCAATGCAGATCCTGCTGTGTTATCAAATTACCGTCCTATTTCATTACTGCCGGCCTTCTCTAAGATCCTTGAGAAGCATATTTACTCCCATTTATCATCTTTTGTTGAAGCTCAAGGTTTACTTCACTCATCACAATCAGGTTTCAGAGCTGGTTTCTCTACTGAAACTACATTATTGGGAGTCACGGAAAGACTACGGCAACATCTGGACGAGGGAGAGACAGCTGCCCTTATTCTATTAGATTTAAGTGCGGCCTTTGATACCGTGTCTCATTCCATCCTTGCAAATACCTTGATATCATTAGGTATTTGCGGTCCGGCTCTTAAATGGCTAACTTCATTTCTGGCCAACCGTACCTTCCAAGTCTTTTCTGAGGAGGCCAGCTCTGAAATCTGTGCATCACCGTATGGAGTCCCTCAGGGCTCCGTTCTTAGTCCTTTGCTCTTCAATCTGTATATGAGGCCTCTAGCAGCAGTAGCTGAAGAGGCAGGTCTGACTTTGCTATCCTACGCAGATGATTCTCAAATCATCTTCTCTCTTTCTGCAGTGGGAACAAATGGGCAGTCCCCTCTTCAATCTGGCCTGAGAAAAATTGCACTATGGATGCAGTTGAATTGTCTCAAATTAAATGGGGGGGAAAACGGAGGTGCTTATCTTTGGCAAAGACAAGGATCTTTGGAGCCCACAACATTGGCCTTGTGAGATGGGTGTCTTGCCTCAGCCAGGTGCCAAGTCCGTAACCTGGGCTTCACCATCGATGACTCGCTATCAATGCGCGCCCAGGCGGTAAAGGTAGCTGCCACCTGTTTCTCCATCCTCAAGTGGCTTAAAAAGATCATTTGGATGCTACCAGAGTCCACCAAAAGAACGGTAGTCCAAGCTCTAATTACATCAAGACTGGACTATGGCAACGTTCTTTATCTTGGCGCTAACAAAGATGTGACTCGCAAGCTGCAGATGGTCCAAAATTCCGCAGCCCGACTTCTCCACCAATTACCTAGGTCCGCCTCTGTTTCCAGCCATTTGCGAGACTTGCACTGGCTTAGGGTGGAAAATCGTATTCGATTCAAAGCTCTAACATATATGTTCAAGATCAAAACCGGAACTGCACCACACTACTTATGTTCCCTAGCCAAACTGTATGTTCCTTCCCGCTGCCTGCGTTCATCTTCTCAGGGAAGGTTCTCTGTTCCCAGATTTAGGCGTTCTCGAATGGGTGGGCGCTCTTTTTCCTTCCTTGGTCCTTCACTCTGGAATACCCTTCCCATTGCCATCCGGAACGAAACAGTCTATGTTCAATTTCGCAAGGCTTTAAAGACCTGGCTCTTTAACAAATGATTCGGCTACTTAGTCTCACTATTTGGTCTTTGTCTCTGCGTGGCGCCGGGAAACCCTTCTTGGGTAGCTGTTGCGCCTTATAAATTAAACAAATAAATAAATAAATAAAATAAATTCCTAGCCCAGTGCGTGAGTTTATTGGCTAATGCCGGGACTGAGGTTATCCTTGGGATGGAACAAAATTCGGTGATGGTCAGACCAGTCAATGGGCATGATGGATCGAAGGGAGACAAGCTCATTTCCAGTAATTATTGCATCAAGTGTAGATCCTTTTGATATGGGTCTGTTTGTTACAGAATTGCTTGAGGTCATTAATTTCAAAGAGGGTTATCTGATTGTGGACTATGGCGTCTACCTTGTCATTCCAGTGCAGGTTCAAGTCGCCTAGAAGCACATTTTTAGTGTCAGTAAGGGAGAACCGAGTTATTAGGTCGGTTAGTTCTTCAGAGAAGAGTAGGCGATCACCAGGAGGGTGGTAGATAGTGTGAAGTATGATAGGAGTGGAGCCATTTGACGCAAGTTCCACTCAGAGATATTCAAAGGTTGAGTAGTTTGTGGTTTCTAAAGTGTTAAGTCGAATTTCCTCTTTGTGGATGATCGCTAGCCCACCCCCTATTTGTTTTGATCTGTCCCGTCTAATAATAGAATAGCCCGGAGGAGTGAGGAAGTCCGGAGTAGGGGTTGAATGTTCGTTAAGCCAGGATTCACTTAGGAAAGCAATGTCAATATCGTTCGCTAGTATAGTTTCAGCTATTTCTGTTACGTATTTAACTGCGGATCTACAGTTAAGAAGAATGCAGGATAGGGAGTCTGGAATGTTACGAGTAGTCTGTTGTGGCTGGATAGTGGTGTATTGAGCAGGTGGTCTGGGCGCTGTATTAACTTGAGGGGTTCTGTTTGTGCCTGTGATAACGGGGATTCTGAATGGAGGCTTGAGTTCCGCTTGCTGAGTATGAGTGTTATATGATTTGCAGAGAGATTCCACGTCAAGTGAGGAAAGGGGATTTAGAGCTCGGTAGGGTCTGTGGCCCAGGCGGCTCAAGGGAATGGAGGTCAAGCAGTGATCGCAGCTGACACTAGGAGATACTTTATGGGGAGTCTGATTCTCCGGAGTAGGGTTGCGTGTTGATTTGGTCAGGATCGCAAGGTCATTTTTTACCTGAGAGGTCTTTGGCTACAGTTAAGTTTACTTTCAATTCGGTTGAGAAATAGGGTAAGAATGTCTGGGAGGATACCTGTTCCGAATGAGGAAGGAGAGGCGTTAGGTCCTGTGTTTATAGAGGGCACTTGATCTTCTGTTGAGTAGAGGACATTGTCATTCAGGCTGGAACTAGGGAGAGATTGAATGTGTTGAGGGGGTTCAACACCTCCATTTATTCTCAAAACACAAAATAAATATGGATAAATAATAAGATGGGCAAAAAATGAATATGGAAAATTACAGACGGAAATGTTAAAGTTAAATGCCATAAAACCTGAGCCCTAATTATGATTTACTTGGTAAAAATTAGGCTGGCCAGACTTAAAAAGTTTGGTCTTTAGCTATGTGGAGGAGGTTGGCGGGCAGGCAGGTGATAGTGTTTGCCTGGAGCCAGTTGGTTAGGAGGCGTCAGTAGCAGTGTTTTGTTATTTGCCTGAGGCATAGAATTGCCACTGAGCTATACCTCATGGGCCAAAATGTACAAAGGAGGGTGCGCTACCCATCCTCCAAAAGTATTTCCGTGCCTCGTCAGGAGTCTGAAGTGCTATATAAATGCTGGTGCCAATCGAGGCAAATGGTATCTTTATATAATGCAAATCTGCTGGGGAGTTTTTAGGAAAGAATTTGTGTTTTGTGTCATTCTACTAAGCAGATCAATGCCCGCATTACAAGGACCACCAGGTCTTCCGAGTGTGCTGTGATAGAGTGCATTGATGTTTATAATGCTCATGGAGCACTAGGAGCACTCCTGGTCTACAAGGGCCACTCACCTTGAAAAACTGTCACAACCAATGGACTGCACGTAGGCCCAACTAGGTGTCATATCTCTTATGCTAAAAAAGGTTTTACTTCTTAAAACCTCTTGTCATCATTTGAGTAATAAAGTCCTGACCTATGGACCTATTTAGAGATCGTCTAGAACAGGTGTCACCAACCTTTTGTGTATTAGGAGCTACTTATGATCTTTGAAAACCATCCCTAACTACCAATATTACCAGTGTTGTAATAGTGACCACATCAGACAAGATTACATTAGTGCCCACCCGTATGCAAGATTACTGATAGTGATTACCCAGGGCATCAGACAAGGCTGCAAGGAGCAATGTAAAAACAAGCTTTGTCAACTTGGAATGCCTATACATAGTTAATAAACAACAGCCACAGCTTCAATGCCCCTGGCACGAAGTAATAGTATTAGCAAAAAGTCTCCCCGCATCATTTATCACGCAAAATTCACCTTTAAATATTATTTTGGAAATTCAGCCAAATGTCAGCTTATGAGTTCTGAAATACACACATTTTTGTCACCAATACACAATGTTGGCATAAATATATTAATTTAACCAAGAAAAAGGTTCTAATTTAGTAGGCTGGGATGCACACAGGAGAGCTAGTTACAGGCAGCTGGAGAGCTACCATTAGCTCACAAGATACTCTTCGGAGAAGCCTGGTCTACAACACACAGAAGCATGTACTCACAATAACCCAGGCACACACACCATTCTACAACAGGCAGAGTGCATGCATGTCACACACCCAACACATACACAATAACCCAGGTCTGTGTTGGAGGGACGGAGGGAGGGAAAGAGGGAGGGACTACATATTGTTCTCCAGGCTTGTCATATATTATTGACTTTTCTTCAATGAGCACTTTTCAGAGAATGTTATTGTAGTATCTGAAACATGAGGTGATGTTACAAGAAATATTGCATCTCTGTTGGTACCTAGTGTATTTGGTACACTCCGCTGTGGACCCTGAACTGCTTGTTCTGTTCTGCTGTGAGATGTGAATTGACCCACATGTATTCCAAAGACCTTAGGTACTTTGTCAAACATTTTCACCCTGTTTTGCAGAAAAAATAATTATCCATTTGGGCACCCTCTTCCAGTACTTGGCAGTGAATGCTTACGCTACCTGTCTGTCTTCATCATTCCATAAAGAAGCCGGTGGACAAACTAAATATATGGTCTGCATTTCCTTACAAGCTTCATTGCATCTGCTGACCACTCCCAGCTGTCCTGGGTGCACTAGTAGCGCCCTCATATTTCCGGGAAAATCAACGTTCTTTTTCACCATACCTTCCCGCGAGACACTGCGATCCATACCTCCGTTGAGTAGGCCACAGCTCATGGTCCACCATACTTAGATCCTGTTTCTCATACGGACTCTTATGAGTTCTGGACAGTCTCTCTAGGAACTGATCCAGATCCCAAAAGATCTCAGCTCCCAGATCGCTGGTATTGGGTGAAAGAAGAGTAAGAGGCGGTGGTGGGCTACCATCTTGCTGAGCACCACCTGTTCTCCCAAGGAGAGCGGGAGATTGAGCCAGAATGCCATTTGGCTTGTTGGGTCCGTATAGCTCTCAAGGCGTTAATTCACAGTATCTTGTATCTCCAAAGACTGTATTACTTAAAATACTCAGGCGTTTTACAATGGAAGACATTACTCTGACCATTCTGGAAGGAGGCAAAATGAGGGAGCGGTGCTCCTCACCTTGGCATTTACAGGTAATGGCCGCCAAAGTGCAGTGCTAAATCTGCATTTGTAAATTCTACTGAAAACAGATTTTCTAGAATGAATGAATAGCAATAAAAGAGGCAGTGTTCTCTAACTGTGAATGTTTTGAGGGATGATGTGGTTCAGCCTCCACTCTTTTTTTTTTTTTCTTAAACTCTTTTTATTGATGATTGTAATTGTTACATCGTCTCGTTTTCTATGCTTAAGTACCGGTAATAGATTATACACCACTTTACTTCAGTGATTTGCCATTATTTCATTTCTTCCTATTCCCACCTTCTGTCGATTCAATATTGATTCTCGTGTGTTGGGTTCCAAGCAATGAGGTTGTACATATCTCTCCTCTGTATGTGTTCCACCCACCCCAGATTTTTATCCATTTTCTCGGACAACCACGACTCTTATATCGTCTTCTCCTCTAGCATACACTAATCTAGGTCTTTCGCCCAATCTGCTTGTGTTAGAAAGGCTTCTGGTGCACTGCATAATCTTGCTATGTTTCTTTTGGCAATTACTATACCCAATGTTGCCCAGGTGTGTTCTTAGCTATTTAAATCAGTGCATCCCACAATCCGAGGAGGCACCACCTAGGTGATGGCTCTAGTTCCACCCCCAGTACTTCGCTCATGCAATGCACTACTGCCTCCCAATATTTTTGAATTTATGGACAGTCCCACACTATATGGTAAAATGTGCCCTCTTGGCTCCATCGCCTCTTACACTTTAGAGTCCGACCCCCTCCCCATTTTAGCAAGGGTCTGACATGAGTAATACACTCTATGCAATATTTTAAGTTGTATTAATTTAGATCTCGATGAGACAGCCACTTCCCTAGGGGCGGCCAGTGCACCCTGCCAGTCTTCACCATCTATTTCTCCTATATCTTGTGTCCACTGCTCTCGGAGTCTGAGAAGGGGGTCGGGGAATTTTTTATCAACTTCTGGTAGGGTAATGAGATTGCTTTGCGGTCCATATAGGCTGTGAGGAGTCTGTCCTCTAGAGGGGAGGCTTTGGGAAGGTCCACTCCCTTAGGGATGGCCACTTGGAGAGCATGCCTAATTTGTAAATATCAAAATGTTTCTGTGACGGCCAAGTCATATTCCTGTTGCAGTGTTGTGAAGGGAATTACACCCCCCCCTTTCCACAGGTCACCTACATGTTCAATGCCTATTAGTTACCATCTGGTGAAGCCTGGGACCCTCCTGAAGGTACCCAGCTTCTCTGCATCCCACAACGGGGTGGCCAGCATTAACTTATTAGCCCATCCCAAGCTTTTATTAGCCTCATGCCACAGGTGTGTTTAGTGGGTCCCGTGAGTCTTAGACGCTTGGGTGCAGTGTAAAGTGCCCCCATAAGCCTCCGCCCTGTAGGACAAATGTGTCCATCCTATAGGTAGGGTCATCCGGGGGTCTACGCATACTCTGGTTAATAGCCGTCAATTGTGTGGCCCAGTAATACCTCCGTACGTCGGGTAGCCCAACCCCCCCCATCATACCATCCTCTCACTTGCTTCTGTGTGGCAATGTGTGGGGGCTTACCATCCCATAATAACGTTCTCTGTTTGTTCTCTATTGCTGTGAAGTACGCCTTAGGAACTGGAAATGGATTGTTCTGCAATATATATAAAAATCGCAGGAGTGCCATCATCTTAAACAGCGCCGCACGTCCTAGTAAGGAGAGAGGGAGGGACCTCCAATGACGCACATCTCCTTTCAGACGCTGCTGTGGGGGCAGGAGATTCCGATCATAAAAGAGGTTGGGATTTGTGGTGTTATATGTTCCCAGGTAACGGAAACCCTCCTCCACCACTGTTGCCCCACACTCCCTAGGTAGCAGGAGCTCTCCACTGAGCACGTATATAATAGATTTCAACCAGTTAATGTTATATCCAGAGTATTTCCCAAAAGCAGTGAATATGTTCAATACTCTATTTATGGAGGACTTGGGGGATGCCAGATATAAAAGTATGTCATCTGTGTACAGGGAGACTCTATCCTCCCAGTCTTCTGTCCAATGCAGGCCCCGTATCAGCGGGTCCCTGCGGATCCAGGTTGCTAACGGTTCATGTGTTAGGGCAAAGACCAATGCCGACAAGGGACAACCCTGCCTCGTCCCTCTCCGGAGTTGGAAGGTTTGAGACGTTTTGTTGTGTACCGCTATTTATCCCAGTGGGTCTTTGTACAGGAGCTTCAGCCAGGCCAGAAATTTTGGGAAAAAATCCCAACTTGTCAAGCAGCGCGAATAGATAAGGCCATTTATGGTATCGAACGCCATCTGGGCGTCGTGACATTACCACCGCATCTTCTCTCAATGTCTCAGTCCGCCCCAGAACTCCGTGGATTCTATGCAAATTAAGCACTGTGTTCCTTTCCGGCATGAAGCTGGATTGGTCGGGGATTATGAGTTTTGGAATAACTTGTATCAGTCGTGTGGCAAGTAATTTAGCTAGGATTTTGATTTCTGCATTAAGCAGCGATATCGGGCCATAGGATGAGCAGTCGTGTCTCGGTTTACCTTCTTTGTAAATGACCACTATCGTGGCCATTCTCTGATCTGCAGGGAATTTCCCTTCCTCCTGACATCCTATATACATGTTTTTCAGATCACTTGTCATTTGCCAATTTATAAAGCTCTATTGGGAGACCATTGGGTCCCATCACTTTCCCGGACTTCGTACTAGTCAGCCTCCACTCTTAACAAAAATCTGAATGTGTGAAATCACGGGGTCAAAAGTCATGGTCCCCCTCACCTAGACAGGAGCCTTAGGGTGGCACCAGACCACTCCTGCTTCCTTCTCGGATGTGTGAATGGTGTTTCCCCTTTTCCAATTTGCAATAGTATGTTAACCCTTAAGGAAGTGCAAGTCTGCCCTTCCCTGGTTTCCACTCAGATGGTCTTAGGTGTTGGGGTGCAGTTTGTGCATGATGCTGTAGTCAGTAGGCGAAGCAAGGCGAGTACAGCAAGAACCAACCGCATCATAGGAAGCAACCTATACGCCCCGTCTGATCTCTGGCTAGAACAAAGTACAGTCTTTGAATCCCAGAAGGTGCCTGCACTCTAATCTCTTTTAGGATTAAAAGGGCAATCTAATGAAAGATGTCACAATGCGCCTCAAAGCCAAAGCAGGCTTCTACGTTCAAAGGAACATCCTGGAACGCCTCTTGTCGGTGATTGTTGGCATGCAAGAGCGAGGCAAGGAGGGTGTGGCGTAATGGTTAGAGCTGCCAACCTTGTTGCTGGGGAACCAGGTTCGAATCTCGGCGTCGGCTCAACATACTGTGATCCTGGCCAATTCACTTAATTAATCTCCCAGTGCCTACGAAAAATGAATATGTCCTTGTGTAACGTAACTGGTGCTCGGGTAAAGCGCCCCAAATACCTTCCGGTCGAGTTCGCGCGAGAGAGAGAGAGATATATATATATATATATTTTTTTTTTTTTTTTGAGGTCTGCAGTGGGTGGCCCGTTTAGCATATCCCCCCCCTCGCCGAGTTCACATTCAGGGAAGCGCGCGCATCCTTCATGGCCGGCCTGCTGAGGTGATTGAATTTTTCGAAGTGTTTCTTCAGACGCCATTCTGTTCCTGCAGCCCCCTCACGGACACTTCCCGCGCTTTCTCTGACACGCATGAGCGGTCACTAACACTCGTGCACCTCGCCCCCTCCCCGCGTCGGCAACTCGTTACAACAGAGCACACACACTTCGGCGGCAGGTGGCTGGGTTTGTATCGAGCGCTACAGCTGAAGCCATCCGGTGCCAGACAAACAATTGACGTAAACGTAGGTGGCGCGTGGATAAGTCCTAACGCTGCCCCCGCTCCTCTTCACAGCGCGGGAGCTGAGACAGCCCACCCACCCCCCTATGCCACAGTGTTATTTATTTCTGGTTAACAAAGCGCCTCACGTGAATACCGCAGCACTTCACACTGACGAGAGAACACTGTAAACAAGAACACGGAGACGAATTATGATAGTGAAGTGCAGGTGGGGGGAAGGGCTTCAAGGGCCAGGGGGTGAATGATGGGAGTCCTGGGTCACCACCCTTGTTGGGGGGCGGGGGATGGTAGTTATGGGCGGGTAGAATTAAGAATGACAATAAATGCACACAGCAGAGTTTAGTTTGCACAGGCTTCCTGGCACTTGGTTACAAGAAGCACGAGAATGGTCCACGCAGGGCACGTACCGCACATCTATGGGCACCTTCGTGTCTGTGCACTTTCCAATATGCAAGGTTCTCTATGTAAATAAACATCTTCACCTTACCAAACACAAATAGAGTCCCTGGCGGTAGATCTCTGTGTGGCAGTGGCCACCAGTCCCTGAGGAAGGCAGGTTTCGCCACTGAATGGAGTGGACTGTTCTAGATTGCCCTCAAGATGTCAGGGGAGCACTTGAGTTTAGGAGACACTCAGGGCCAGCTAAACTTTGCCTTGCTAGTCATTCGACCCATCCATGGAGTGACGCGGGTGACTGTCTTACCATCTGTGGAAAGCGACCAGACAGAGTTGCAGTGGATCGATCCCAAGCTGACCTTTTCCTGGAGAACCCAAAGTGCTTAATTTGAGACAGTGGTTTCCGGTGCTCGACACCAGCATTTAATTGTCTACCACAAGGTGGCGCTGTCTGGCTAATTTGGTGATGACCGCAACAGCAGTCAATTATTAATTCCCTATACATTAAAAATGACTGTTACCTGTGCCATTCTATAGGTTTCAGGGCCAGGAATAGTCCGAATTGTCACCACTGGCGTAACAAAACTCGAGGGGGCCTCCCTGCAAGGCACCTGGGGGGGCCCCCCTCCGGGCTCAATCAGGAGGTCTGCAGCCAGAGTGCTGTGCTGAGGGGGCCCCCTGGAGCTTGGGGGCCCCCAGTGCTGCGGGGGCCTGTGTTATACCCCTGATTGTCACACTTGTAGGAGTGTGCTGGTTAGTAGTTGTGTTGTTACTATCATTGGCAGAGCTGGCAGGGGCAATGTAGGGTGCAAGCTGCCGTGTCCTCCTGCCGAGAGTCCTGCCACTTATTTATTTATTTTACAAATTAAGCACTGACCCAAACTCCTCTAACCATTGCTCGTTTTGAGTAGGCTCAGCTCTCTGCTAGGAGGTCGTCCTTGGATCAATCAATCAATCAATCAATCAATCATGTCACTTATAAAGCGCACTACATACCCGCGAGGGTCTCAAGGCGCTGGGGGAAGAGGGGGGTGGTGCTGCTACTGATCGAAGAGCCGGGTCTTGAGGAGTCTTCTGAAGGCCAGTAGGTCTTGGGTCTGTCGGAGGTTGGTGGGGAGGGTGTTCCAGGTCTTGGCGGCGAGGTGGGAGAAGGATCTGCCGCCGGCGGTCGTTTTCCGGATGCGGGGGACTGTGGCGAGGGCGAGGCTGGTCGAGCGGAGCTGGCGGGTGGGGGTGTAGAAGCTGAGTCGTCTGTTGAGGTAGGCTGGTCCGGAGTTGTGGAGTGCTTTGTGTGCGTGGGTGAGGAGCTTGAAGGTTATCCTCTTGTTGACAGGGAGCCAGTGCAGGTCTCTCAGGTGGGGTGTGATGTGGCTGCGTCGGGGGATGTCGAGGATAAGACGTGCAGAGGCGTTCTGGATGCGTTGCAGCCGTCTCAGGAGCTTAGCCGTCGTTCCTGCGTAGAGGGCGTTTCCGTAGTCCAGCCTGCTGGTGACGAGGGCCTGGGTGACTGTTTTTCTTGTTTCGGTGGGGATCCACTTGAAGATCCTGCGGAGCATTCGGAGGATGTTGAAGCAGGATGAGGAAACGGCGTTGACCTGCTTAGTCATGGAGAGGGTGGGGTCGAGGATGACCCCTAGGTTGCGTACGTGGTCGGTGGGTGGCGGGGCTGTTCCCAGTGATGTTGGCCACCAGGAGTCGTCCCAGGCTGCAGGGTTGGAACCAAGGATGAGGACCTCCGTCTTGTCCGAGTTCAGCTTCAGGCGGCTGGTCCTCATCCATTCGGCGACGGCCTTCATTCCTTCGTGGAGGTGGGCTTTGGCGGTGTGAGGGTCTTTGGATCCCTGTACCCTTCCCTGGCCAAAGGGGCATCATGGTGGTCCTCTCTGTGCAGCTGTCATAGCTCTGCTTCCTAGGTGAGAACCTACTGGGCTGCAGGAATTGATGCTGGTAGAAACAAACGCCCACGTCGGCCCCCCGGCCCCTTCACAAGGGTCACCCTCTTACATTATCCCAGCATGATGAGGAATTCATTTTGAAGAGTTGTGGTTTTAGTGCTTTTTGAAAAGCCATCAGGAGAACAAAAGCATGTCTTCATGATGGTGACTCCGTGAACTGGAGACATGCTAGGAGGTTTATGTTGATGGGGTTCCTTCATATGGCATGTAGAATCTTAAGGAAGAGGTAAGGTTTGCATTTTGCTGCTAGTTTTTGCTTGTGGTTTGATGTTTGACCCTGTTTAATTTCCTTCAAGGCACTACAGCAGTCTTATAAGCGAGCCTTGCTTCAAATGAAGTACAATGATGTTCATTGCAAAGAAGTGTCCAGGAGTGCTGGTGAGGAAAGCAATATGTTGATAGGAGCGAAGGCTTTCATAGGTTATCAGCGTTTTCACATTTTGCTGCAGTTGGAGTTGAGGTTTTCTTGTTGCTGTTTTTTATATGTAGCTTTTAGAACTGTGTGGCAATGATGAAGCTTCGAGTTTTGGTCTTTGTTAGTTGGAAAAATTAGAAACGACAGAGGATTTGCTCCACATTGGTTTCTTCACTTCAATTGAGCACTTTTTTTTTTTTTTTAAATAAAGCACAGGTTCCTATTGAAAACAAGCAGTGGCAAAGCCTGTAGGTCTCTTCTTTATAATATGAGTGTCAAGGTGTTGACTTTGGCAATGCTTGTTTGTAAAGCACTGTTTTAAATAAAGAAAGTAATAAAAAAAACTTTTCAAAGACTGGAGGAGAAACATGCATATACTTTAAGGTATCTCAAAACTGTACATTGAATTCAATATTTTCAGTTTTTATAAACATCAAGGTTTAATTTTCAAATACTCTTCATACAGGAAACTCTGAATAGAACTTCAGAATAAAAAAAATAGTATAAATAGCTTGTTGCAGGTGCTTAAAAGAACATAATAGCTGTCTTAGGCCTTAAATAAAGAGTTTCAGAATGTCAAATAAAATGCTTGCAAAGGCTTAATTTAATTCCCCAGAATCCAAAACTGAAAAGAAAATATGCTCCAACCATATGGATCTCTGCAGCAGCTCAGGAATTAGATTTATGGGCCTCTATGAAAAATAGAACTCTCCTTTCAGTCGTGCTAAATACACTGCCTCAAACACAAGCTCCCACAGTCCAATACATGCAGGAGATAAAATACAAATACAACAAAATCTGATGTTTAGTCAAGCCCTGGCAATAATCTACCTGTTGCTGTGCTTTTACACGTGAGCTGGTAGTAGTTGGGAGCAATACATAGAGTGCTGGAAGTGGGATGTGGATGTGAGGAGAGAAGCAGCACAGGAGAAGAGAGCAAGAAAACACATGCACTTCATGGCATGTTCAACAAAAAAGGAAGTAGTAGTTTCATGGTAAGAGCCAGTGCTTAATTTGAGCTGGGGGTTTCCGATGCACGGACCTGGCACTTAATTGTCAACACCGGCACTTAGGACAGCCTGCCACTTGGTGGTGCTGTTTGTCAAAATATAGAGACAAGTACAACAACAGTTGGTTATTAATTCAGTATACCTTAAAATGGCTATTACCTGCCTTCCAAGCTATTCCTACAGCTTTGGGGGCCTGGTATAGTCTGAATTGTCACACTTGTAGGGTTTCATGGTTAGTAGTTGTGTTGGTTCTGTCATAGGTGGCGCTGACAGGGGCAATGGGCTAGTGCAATCAGCAGTGACCTCCTGACAAGGGCCCGGCACTTATTTTTTCACAAATTAAGCACTGATAAAAGACATTCAAGAAGACAAGAGATCGAATCAAATGGATAGTAAAGAAGCTATTCTCCAACGGAGAGACAAACATGAGAGGAAGTGAAGCCATGGAGCAGCAACAAAAAAAACAAGCATTTGCAATGCAATCGGTCTCGCCTTAGGGACCTTATATGTATTTAGCTATGCAGCACATTAGCCTGGGTGCTGAAACATTTACTGTTCTTTAACATGGAGGGAAAGTAAGCACCAAACTGCGTGACACGCCAGGTATGGGAACACATGCAGAGAAATATTTCCTTTCAGTGGGAAATGGTATAGTCCAAAGCTCTGTTTTTAATATAAAAGCAGGGCCTTCGGTGGTCATATCACTGAAAACAAAAGACATACAATTGATGGACGGAATGCAGAACAAATCAAAACATTCACCCCCAGTCAAGAGATCTGGGTTAAATCCATCATTCTTTTGCTCACTATGCCACCCCAGTTTAGACCTGGCCATATGCAAATCAGTCTTGACCCTGTGCCTCATGGGAACAGTCCAGCCCGAACTGCTAAGCCAGGTCCTCCCTGGACCGGAAACAAGCATCCTAGGACCGGTTTCGGGGTTTCACCCCTCTTCAGCCAGGATTGCTTGAATCCAGTGGCACAGTGAGCCCGGGACCCACGTCTGGGCATACCCGGCAACACTTGGGGCGAGGAAGCAAAAGACATACAATTGATGGACGGAATGCAGAACAAATCAAAACATTCACCCCCAGTCAAGAGATCTGGGTTAAATCCATCATTCTTTTGCTCACTATGCCACCCCAGTTTAGACCTGGCCATATGCAAATCAGTCTTGACCCTATGCCTCATGGGAACAGTCCAGCCCGAACTGCTAAGCCAGGTCCTCCCTGGACCGGAAACAAGCATCCTAGGACCGGTTTCGGCGTTTCACCCCTCTTCAGCCAGGATAGCTTGAATCCAGTGGCACAGTGAGCCCGGGACCCACGTCTGGGCATACCCGGCAACACTTAGGGCGAGGAAGCAAAAGACATACAATTGATGGACGGAATGCAGAACAAATCAAAACATTCACCCCCAGTCAAGAGATCTGGGTTAAATCCATCATTCTTTTGCTCACTATGCCACCCCAGTTTAGACCTGGCCATATGCAAATCAGTCTTGACCCTGTGCATCATGGGAACAGTCCAGCCAGAACTGCTAAGCCAGGTCCTCCCTGGACCGGAAACAAGCATCCTAGGACCGGTTTCGGGGTTTCACCCCTCTTCAGCCAGGATAGCTTGAATCCAGTGGCACAGTGAGCCCGGGACCCACGTCTGGGCATACCCGGCAACACTTGGGGCGAGGAAGCAAAGACATACAATTGATGGACGGAATGCAGAACAAATCAAAACATTCACCCCAGTCAAGAGATCTGGGTTAAATCCATCATTCTTTTGCTCACTATGCCACCCCAGTTTAGACCTGGCCATATGCAAATCAGTCTTGACCCTGTGCCTCATGGGAACAGTCCAGCCCGAACTGCTAAGCCAGGTCCTCCCTGGACCGGAAACAAGCATCCTAGGACCGGTTTCGGGGTTTCACCCCTCTTCAGCAAGGATAGCTTGAATCCAGTGGCACAGTGAGCCCGGGACCCACGTCTGGGCATACCCGGCAACACTTAGGGCGAGGAAGCAAAGAAGCAAAAGACATACAATTGATGGACGGAATGCAGAACAAATCAAAACATTCACCCCCAGTCAAGAGATCTGGGTTAAATCCATCATTCTTTTGCTCACTATGCCACCCCAGTTTAGACCTGGCCATATGCTAATCAGTCTTGACCCTGTGCCTCGAGTGGGACGGGTATGCCCAGACGTGGGTCCCGTGCTCTCCATGCCACTGGAGTCAAGATATCCTGGCTGATGAGGGCTGAAAGCCCGAAACCGGTTCTAGGATGCTTGTTTCCAGTCCAGGGAGGACCTGGCCTGGCAGTTAGGGCTGGACTGTTCCCATTGGGCGCAGGGTCAAGACTGATTTGCATATGGCTGGGTCCAAACTGGAATGGCATGGTGAGCAAAAAAACGATGGATTTAGGCCCAGATCTCTGTACTGGGGTGAATGTATGACATTGTTCTGCATTCTGTCCATCAATTGTTTTTGCATTTGTCACCCCGAGTGGGACGGGTATGCCCAGACGTGGGTCCCGTGCTCTCCATGCCACTGGAGTCAAGCTATCCTGGCTGATGAGGGCTGAAAGCCCGAAACCGGTTCTAGGATGCTTGTTTCCAGTCCAGGGAGGACCTGGCCTGGCAGTTCGGGCTGGACTGTTCCCATTGGGCGCAGGGTCAAGACTGATTTGCATATGGCTGGGTCCAAACTGGAATGGTATGGTGAGCAAAAAAACGATGGATTTAGGCCCAGATCTCTGTACTGGGGTGAATGTATGACATTGTTCTGCATTCTGTCCATCAATTGTTGTTTTTGCATTTGTCACCCCGAGTGGGACGGGTATGCCCAGACGTGGGTCCCGTGCTCTCTATGCCACTGGAGTCAAGCTATCCTGGCTGATGAGGGCTGAAAGCCCGAAACCAGTTCTAGGATGCTTGTTTCCAGTCCAGGGAGGACCTGGCCTGGCAGTTCGGGCTGGACTGTTCCCATTGGGCGCAGGGTCAAGACTGATTTGCATATGGCTGGGTCCAAACTGGAATGGCATGGTGAGCAAAAAAACAATGGATTTAGGCCCAGATCTCTGTACTGGGGTGAATGTATGACATTGTTCTGCATTCTGTCCATCAATTGTTGTTTTTGCATTTGTCACCCCGAGTGGGACGGGTATGCCCAGACGTGGGTGCCGTGCTCTCCATGCCACTGGAGTCAAGCTATCCTGGCTGATGAGGGCTGAAAGCCCGAAACCGGTTCTAGGATGCTTGTTTCCAGTCCAGGGAGGACCTGGCCTGGCAGTTCGGGCTGGACTGTTCCCATTGGGCGCAGGGTCAAGACTGATTTGCATATGGCTGTGTCCAAACTGGAATGGCATGGTGAGCAAAAAAACGATGGATTTAGGCCCAGATCTCTTTACTGGGGTGAATGTATGACATTGTTCTGCATTCTGTCCATCAATTGTTGTTTTTGCATTTGTCACCCCGAGTGGGACGGGTATGCCCAGACGTGGGTCCCGTGCTCTCCATGCCACTGGAGTCAAGCTATACTGGCTGATGAGGGCTGAAAGCCCGAAACCGGTTCTAGGATGCTTGTTTCCAGTCCAGGGAGGACCTGGCCTGGCAGTTCGGGCTGGACTGTTCCCGTTGGGCGCAGGGTCAAGACTGATTTGCATATGGCTGGGTCCAAACTGGAATGGCATGGTGAGCAAAAAAACAATGGATTTAGGCACAGATCTCTGTACTGGGGTGAATGTATGACATTGTTCTGCATTCTGTCCATCAATTGTTGTTTTTGCATTTGTCACCCCGAGTAGGACGGGTATGCCCAGACGTGGGTCCCGTGCTCTCCATGCCACTGGAGTCAAGCTATCCTGGCTGATGAGGGCTGAAAGTCCGAAACCGGTTCTAGGATGCTTGTTTCCAGTCCAGGGAGGACCTGGCCTGGCAGTTCGGGCTGGACTGTTCCCATTGGGCGCAGGGTCAAGACTGATTTGCATATGGCTGGGTCCAAACTGGAATGGCATGGTGAGCAAAAAAACGATGGATTTAGGCCCAGATCTCTGTACTGGGGTGAATGTATGACATTGTTCTGCATTCTGTCCATCAATTGTTGTTTTTGCACATATCACTGAAAATACAAGATTTGAAAAAAATATTATTGTCTACGGGTGCTCATGGAAGACAATTTCTATGGACTGCAATCTAGAGAATGCTAAAGTGATTCTGGTATTTTACAGAGCTCTGCTGGTCGTTTTCTATCAACAAAGTTAAATAGAGGCAGTTGCCAGAAAAATAAAAAAAAGAAAGTCCCTCAGCAGAAAACAATTCTGGTATTTTACTGACCTCTGCTGGTCGTTTTCTATAAAGACAGTTAAATAGAGGCAGTTGAACAGAAAAAAAAGTCCCTCAGCGGAAGCAGACAAGTCCTAGGGCTGATCTCCAGAGCCCACAAAATAAATACACATATAAGTATATACTAAAGTATATATACTAAAGTATATACAAGAAGTCTCGAATGCTCGACCTAAAAATAAGAGCAGTTCTAGTGGTCTGCCATGTGAAGTGGTGTTCTTTCAGGAGCGGCCCCACGAGCTGTTGGGGTACACGGAGAACACTCCTCATACACAGACATGTAAAAAAACATAAGGTACATAGAATGTACAATGATGTATGGGTGTTCACTGGTGGAGAGTTAGCAACAGTGACTTTCTTTTGAAGACATGTCCTAGAACGTAGTCTGCTCAAGATACTGTTGGAGGTAATCCTATGATATTGTGTCATCAATGTTCACAACAAACTGCAAAACGTAGTAGCCATAGGAATTAATTTACTTTGTGAATAGTTACAGCGATCACCATTATATACTCATGGTACCACAAGTGATGCAGCACTTTGCACTGTGCAAATTTGTGGTGCAAATTTAGGTTCAGGCTGCCCTCTGATGGCTCATTAGTTCTGGACCGAGTCTGTCACAGCAAGCAGTACAATTTAATAATGTCAAGCCCATTTCACCCCAGAAAGAGGAAAGAGGGTATTGAATTTACAAACCACAAAGGTTTTATTAAAAGATTAGCAAAGTTACAAATTCAAATCATCAAATTACTTGTAAGTCAATAGCCATTACGCAAATGTATTAGTCGATATAATGCAAAACAATTCAAATTCATAAATCCAAAACAAACTGTTATAAAGGTGTCTCAAAATAATTCAAAGCAAGGCTCAGTTTTCCGGTTAGGGAAATCCCTAGTCAGCTAAGTTAGGGAAAGGCCTGCAAAGTTTGGGAGAAGTCATGCAGAAGGTGTCCGTTCAAAAAGTCTCTGAAAGGCAGGATATATAAATCAAATAAAAGTTTGCCTAGCAAGTGGAGAAGGCATCTGCCCATGGGTCAGTGAAACGCCTTCGGGCAAGGGAGAAAGGAATCTGCTGTAAAGGAAACTAAAAGGGAATCTGCATCTAAAGGGCTGCAAACACATTCCTAAAAGGAAAGAATTCTAACAATATCAGTAACACGTAAAGTTTCAGAACAGTCGGCCAATCAAGTGAAGATAGAAAAGATACAATTCCAATCTCATTAAAATATACAAAACTTTCTCAAAAGCAGGCTTCGACTGTGACCGTCAAACTAGCAGATGAAACATGCAGAATTTATTTTTGCATGTACCATGTAACTGTTCATATTTGTGCACAAAACATTTAATAATAAACTTTATTTCACATGCTATGGACTGGCTATTTGAGGAGTCCCATTGTTGAAAGTGATCCTGTCTAGAATGTCTCCTGTGCTTAGATTTGGTGGAAAGTTGATGCTCTAGAAAGATGGGGTGTTCATGAGCAGTTAACCCATCCAATCATATTACTCCCTTCGACCCACACCACGTCTATTTGTAGATTTTATGTACCTCATAATGCTGTGCTTGATTCTCAGTTTTGAGTTACCTCGCCCATCACTCAAGATTTCACAGATCCTTACTTTGGGACTGAGGTAGCCATATATGAGAAACATTGAAATCTAGAGCGCATGTTTTGCAGTTTAGGTCCTTTGATGGTAGACCCTTGAGCTGTGTTCCAGTAATAAAATGGTTTGTTCCATTTATGGATCGTTGATCATTTTAGTTAAAGGGGAAACTTGCAAAATCCATCATTTTTGTGTAGCGTGGCCAAAGAGCAAAATTTGGTTGGAAAATGCCCAAATCTGCTCCACTCCTCTGGAGGGGTAGTGTGGGTAATCAATCAGATTTCTGTTGTTTCTGCAATCTGATTGGCCACCCTTTCAACCAATCAGACTAGGACCATATGTTAGACTTATTCTAATTTTTCACAGACTGCCCAAGATTTGCTTGTTGAATGGTCATCTCTCAGCTGTCCAAAGGTCACTGCAAGATTCTACGTAGTTCTCACTGTTTTTCCCAGTCCAATGTAGATGAAGTGGATCTAAAAAAAAGGCAGATTAGTACCGGGATTCACTTACACGTACAATGCAGAAAAAGAAAGGGGACCAGCTCCTTTGACTAAACTGATTAGTAAGCAAAAATGGTTTCTTGAAAACCAACTATGGAGCACTGCTGTAAAATGTACATAAAAATATATAGATTTGTTGACTGAACACCAAGATATATAGCTCCCAAATGGAAATATTGACGCAAAGCCCTTTCTGGTCATTGTTTATCTCACGTGTCAATATATCTGGATTTTATTGAAGCATAAATTGCATCTCCTTCTGCATGAAAGCTAATAAAAGCTGTGACCATTAAGCAAAAGTAAAATGCTTTTAATTTGTGTACTGAAGCCTTAAAGGCTGCTTGACACCTGAATTTGGCTACTCCTGGTCGTATTTCTGTATTTTAACAGTGGCGTAAATTGAATTCAGATCGCCCAGAAAAGTAATCTTTTGAGAGCATAAATCTTCTGAAGTTGCAAAGTGACCATGGGAAAGGGGACAAGACTGAGGGATATTAATGTGTAGATTTAGAGAGACTGTGTGGCCAACTATTGGACTCACTTTCCGCATTCACCTTTTCAGTGAGCTCCCCAGCAGGGCCTGAGCTGGAGACCATTGATCATAGTTTGTAGTTCAAAGGACTGGTCTAGAGGGTGCAACAGTCCGCTCATAGTTAGAGGTAAAATCTGAACAAGCCTAAAGTTGTAAAATATGTGAAAGTGGAGGGTAGCAAAAAACATAGAATTTGAAAAGATTTACTAATAATCTTGTGCATGTAAGCCCAACTTGGACTTGCAAAACTTAAACATGCAGACAACAAATGTGATTCTCTGAATCAGGATTGGCAGAATTTTACGTGCAAAGTATGGTGGCATGGACAGAACTACCTTCTATGTGGGGAATTTCAGGACTAGCAAGTGTAGTTGTAGGGATGGGATTGTGGATACTCCTGGATGGATCAACCTGTAAAAGCGGATGAACACACACCGGTGTTTATGCACCAAAGGTTTCTCACTCGGGTTTAGGAGCAAATGCATTTTGAGGGAACACCCTCATATTTAATGGTTGTCTTCCGTTCCAAAGGGAAATATTTTCCAAGAAACCAAAGAAAGAGAAGCAAATGCATGTTTGTATAAAATTTTTAACTGTGGAAATGTACTAGGTGTATTTCTTATGTATGCGAGTACTCCCTGATAGTTACTACTGTCAGCAGTTCAGAACACACTTTGTAATAAAAACTTCAGAAGAAAGATAGAAGCAGTCTACTCCAAAATATTTTGTGTTAAGGTAAACTTGCGGTGCTCAGTGTCTGATATTTATTTTCAGTGCCTACGGACCGCCTCCTTGCTGTCCATCATTCGGACGGATTATTTTGCTGCTCTTTATGAGCAGGAGGAGGGGCAGTGAGAAGCGAATGGAAGTTAGGTTGGAGGGCTGAGGGTGGATATAGGGGATTGGAAGTGTGACATAAGGGGTGGTATTTGGGACTTCGAAGACAAGAGCCTTACTCTAATCTATGACTTTGCATCTCTCAGACAGACTGTTTTAGGCAGTTTTATCCCAAGGAAAGGAAACAAAAATCAGCCAGTTAAGGAACGCCTGCTTAAAAACAAAACCACACATAAGCTGGGGACGTTAAGACCCTGAGTATTACCAATAGGGTATACAATGGGGTCTACTAATTTCTATTTGTACTACATCCTACTCACAGCTTAAATCTCCTCAGTGGTTAATTTGTAAAAAAATAAGTGCCGGGGCTCTCGTCAGGAGGCAGCTTGCCTCAGCCCATTTCTCGTGTTAACACCGCCTAAAACAGAACCAACTACTAACCGCGAAAGTGGAGAGAGGATGTGGCGTAATGGCCAGAGATGCTGACTTTGAAGCTCGGGACTCAGGTTTGAGTCTCAGCGTCTTCTCTACATCCTCAGCAAATCATTTAATCTCCCCATGCCTACCATAAATACATTTGTCTTTAAATGGTGCTCATGAAAAGCGCCGGTGTTGATGATTAAGTACCGATGCTGAGCACCAGAAACCACCAGCTCAAATTAAGCACTGAAATTCCTCCCTCTCGTTCTCCCTACTTCTCGGTCCAGCTAAATTGCCTACAAGCAGCACGTGAAGCTGAAGAAATCATCAATACATAAATACTTCTCAAAGCACTGAATCGTAGCCAATGGGCAGTGGTCCAACCCACTGCATAAGCCAGGCTTTCTACCGTCTCTCTCTCAGACAACCCACATCAAAAACCTCACTGTTGAGGTGAACGACTGGACTGCCCATCACACTAGTGCAAACAGTTTAAAATAGTCTTCCACAACTGCTTCAAAAATAGTGGGTCTCTGTTCTCCCCAAGACTGATCAGAAGGTACAAACGTATGGAAAAGGACAGCCGCACCTCACGGTTGACAGCTGTGGTACCCCCTATAGAGGGAATCACAATACACAGAAGAGGTCACGTGAATTCCTAACGGCGCTCATTTTCCTGTAAGGAGGCCCTTACATCCTCATCAGATTTTTAGATGAGTACTGCGAACCCCACTCAGATTAAAAAAGAAAATAATAAAACTCAAGCCCATCGGCCCAAAAACCCGTACCATTGTTGTAACAAACTCATCATCGCATTAACCAATTCTACTCCACCCACTGCAACAGTGAAGAAACCACACTGATCACAAGCCACATGAACGTCACTCTTTACCCTGGTAGCCAATGCTGATCAAGGGCGGTCAAGTGTTACGCCTGTCGGAGTATAGTTGGATGGTGCAATTACTAAAACAAGCATAGATCGAATCTCAACTGAAAATCAATCAATGGAAGCAAATAACCCTGCAAATCACTGGCAAGCTGTGTTGGGAAAAATCTGGAGTGATTTATCATAATCATACAACATGCCAAGCACATGGAGGACCACAACCTTCTAGGTGATTTACGACTGGCAGCTGGGATTACATTACGTAACCTGTACTTTTAAAGCACGCCTTTGTCCTTGGGCATCTTGAGGCCAAAGAACAGGTGTTTGGTTTTTCTTTCTTTTTAAAAAAAAAAACCAAACTCAGTATTACTCAGAAGCTTACGAGTCCCAATTGGCACTTTTGACGCTGCCGACCATCAGATGTACCCGACCAGAATCCAAGAAATGATAAAAATAGAAAACAGATTCCAACAATGCTTTACTTCATGTAAACCCAAAAAACACATACAACTGATAGTGCGAGAAGACAGCATACCTCGAAAACTGGAGTTCCCTGGGCACGTTATTATACCTTGCGCTTCAGCATCTACGTGAATCCCTCTTAATTATCTTACCCGGTTCAACTCTTCCTACACACATACGTGGAGCACAAAAAAAAGCTCTGATAATTAAATGGTGGCATAAACAAAGAACTTGGCGCTCTCAGTGTCCACCTCCCATCATCAAACGATGGATGGGGGCTGGCCAGGCAAGCTATGAGTGAGAAAACCAAAACCCTTCTAGTAGGATCAAAGCTTCTGCAAAGATCACTCCTGCTGGCTCTCTCATGAAGTCCAAATCGAAGGGCAAACCTAGCTGTCCTTCAACTCCAAACTGAAAATGGAGAAATAAATACATGAAGACACCACAATCACATTAAAGCCGCCAAGAAAATATTAGGTTTTCCTGAGAGAAGCCATGATCGACTGTGTAAATCCTCCGCCTTCCTAAAAAAGCGTTTTCACTGGCCATAGAAAACTCCCAAACACTGCATTTGTATACGCAACAACTCCAAATTCTACCATGAATCTAACCCTTTTATCACACAGAAAACAACAACAATGCATCTCCTTCGAAAACAACAGTGACCCACCATCTGAGTCTTTCCACTACCTTGATCTCCTGCAGCCTTCATCTACCTATACATGAATTATCACCGTCCTACTCAATTGTCATTGAAGCGGGTACAAACAACTTTTCAACACATTTACTCTCCAAGCCATGCAACGTGTCTTGCAGAATTGACAGCCCCCTGCATCTGGCTAATTTCTGCCTGAACAACTTGAAGGCTGAGATGCTTGGATGCCCTCATGCATGCTTACATCATAAAGAAGTGACCTTGGAGTTATCCAATCCAGTGACCTTCCACCCAAACGTAGCAGCAAGATGGTGACCCGCAGCAAATGTGGTGTCCATGTGGAGATGTTTAATGCGCAGGAGAGGGATTTTTTTTTTTCACGGGTCATCATTGGTCAAGCCTCACACAGATCGTATGTCCAGCTTGGACCCTACCTCGCCAAATTACCGACTCACCAAAATTCTAGCTCTACCTCCAGGATGGATCGCAACGTGACACCGGCGAGATAGGAGCAACGTGGCCAGCGGGGAAACAAAGAGGGAGGCAACTGTGTGGGGCAGGTATAAGTACCTGGCCCCAGCCCGCCAGGCGGCAGACATGACGTGGGGTGAGCGACAGAAGTGAGGGACTCCCCCGGGATTCCTCCAGACTGCCCTGATGGTGAGTGGCCCAGAATGTGGCACTGAGGGGCCGCCCTCTTAGGAGGGCGCACTGCGTGTGCCGCTTGCAGCCACAAATCGTATGTCCAGCTTGGACCCTACCTCGCCACATGAATTCATACAGATCTCTGTACTCTGTTAACACGGACAGGTGTATGGTGTATGTAACTTGCTTCTCTAAGGACCATTCAATTTTTTTCTCAGATTTCTCAGTGGTTTGCTGAGGTCTCTACACACTGAGTTTATTTTGCATCAGTGCCTCTCATTCATGCGACATGTTATTTGTTGTCTTGTGTACTTTTACAAAATGGCGACCAACCTCAGATATCATGAAGTCGCCTTGTGCCTTCTATAAAACACTGTGGTAGATCACTCTGTTTTCGAATCGTTTTATTTTCGTGCCTAGGAAACAAATAGGTTCATAGACAGCCTGGGGTATAAAGTGTGGATGCCAAGAAATCTCTTTCTGACATCTGGATTTGTCCCCTGTTTCAGAAAACATTGCAGCACCGCTGTCTTGCGTGAAGGATTCTAGACTGAAAAACATGTTTTGACTCATTCAATAATATCACTTTATTAAATGCCGCGTCCCTGTTCGTTATACCCTGGAACGATTTCAGCTTTTGCTTGAACGTCCTTTTTTATTTCATCGAAGGAGCTGCCTCCAAGTAATTGATCATGGAGAGACCATCATATTGAACATTAGTTTTTACTGCATTTTTAGCCTTGTGTTTTCGCTGTTCCAAATGTTACCCTTAGATAATCACACAAACCTCTTCCATGGTAGACCCATTCACGTCCATGCAAAATTTGATTTTCTGCTGGAGAAGGCCGCAAATTTTTTTTAGTTAATAACTAGCATGTTCCTTTCTTGCATAGGCGCCTAAGGTGTTTATCAATAGCTTGTGGATCGTTTTGGGTTCTGCCTAAGGCACCTGTACCATGCACCTATACTTAGTCCCTGGTCTCTGAGGAGAGGAACCAGGCATCTTGAGTGATGCTGGAATGCCTGAGACAAACATTAAACAAGGTAGGTGCCAATAGGCATCATTGTTTTAGTCGTCTTTGCGCTGTGATCCAGATGACCTCCTCCCTCTAGGAGTTAGTAAACCCAGGCACGAGTCGGGGGTACACGCTGGTGGATGGCATCCACCCACTTTTTTCACAGGGTGAACGCCGTCCACCCTGCCAAGAATTTGGGCCCCACTGAATAATGTGCTGAACTCGTCCCGGTGTAATTTAATTTCCAAACACCGGGACACTTTCAGCAGCGCCTGCACGTTGTCTGCTTTCCATCTGCAACAACCTGCAGGCTGGGACGGGCTTTCTTATTTCAGACTCTTGCTGGGCCCATAACAAAGGCCGAATTTGAGGGCTCATCAGACCTCCTTTTGTTCGAGTCTCTTGGTTGGGAGCAGTCAGGAGCCTCACACCTGGTGCAAATGAAGCAGAGGGGAAACAAAGGCTCACAGTTTGTTAGCACTTCACACATACTTAAGAGAGATAGCTTTTCACTTTGTTCAGTCCCTGTTTAGGAGATATATGTCACTGTAAGAATATCAGATGTGTTGGTCTTTCCCAGTATTTACACAAAGCAAATTGCATTTATATAGAGCTTACTTGCCCTGAGGAGGCGTTTAAATAATTTAAGTACCACTATTTTTTCTTGTATAGCCCTACTCATTCCAATACAGGGTGTCAGAGCACTTTACATTAACACGTGCATATTACTTGTACAATAAATTATATACGTTTGTAAATGAATGTAAAGGATGTGTTACATAAAACTGGGGGATTGCAACGTGTAGAAGTCACATATCATCTTCCATAGCTCACTGTGCTATTATCCTCGCAATGCGCTCAAACGTATACATGATAGATCTGCTAAACATATATGTGAGGGCTTTAGATCTGATGTCACTTCTTGTGATGCCACTTCCTGTAAAGTCGTGGCTTGTGATGCCACTTTCTATGATGTCAATTCCTGTGATGTCGTGCGCCGTGATGTCGTGCGCCGTGATGTCGTGCGCCGTGATGTCGTGCGCAGTGATGTCACTTGCATACTGACTAACTAGGTTAGTCCCCCCACTTCTTTTTTTAGGCCCTGAGTAAACCCTTGTCTACTCCCCTTGCACTTAGTGTCAGCCAAAGCACATTCCTATCACTAGTGTTGAAAGAGAACTTTACGTCAATATAGGCCCCTACAGAGGCAGGCATTCACCTGCTACACCTATTGCGTTACCATTTAATTGCCAGTGAATCAGTGGTCCATTGCAGATCTCATTTGCCTAAAGCATGTCTGATTTGCTGCGCGTCATTGCTTTCGTTGCCCAGGCCTCTATTAGTCCATCCAGTAGCTTTGCATATATCTTGGAAGCCGAATCCAGTAGTGGTGTAAAGCAGAGATTCATTGAGTTGGTCAATGCTCCCTTTTTAGGTCTTGCCTACGTAGAGCTTTAGTTGTTTGGCAATAACTATCGTCATCACAAAACACACAACATACAGGAACAGGCTTTTGAAGAGCCCCTTCTAGTGTTGCCCATTGGCCACTGTGGTTTAGCTGGCTTTAGACATTGGCTAAAAGGGTTGTCCATCAGCCCACAGCATTTCTCAGAGCTTAAAAAGTAGTGCCAAACACACTGTCATTTACCCATTTTGTACCCTTGAGTGCTTAATTTGTTTTCTATTACTTTACTTTTTTAAAAGGACCTGCAGCCATGTTGGAAAAGTAAAGTAAAGCAGCCAAAATGTTCGCCGCTACATCATGACGTGTGCATGCTTCACGATTCATGTGCAAACTAGACCTGGCGGTGAACTCCATTCGTAAAGTTTGCTTAGTTTTCCGCACTCTGCGGAGTACGCGGCATTTCAAAGCGGAACAGAGGTTTTTCCTCGCTCGCGCTCGCTAACATTAAGTTAGCGAGCGAGGAAAATCCAATGCTAAACCACCTCCCAGCGAGCATTCTCAATGCGTGCAGCCGTGGATGGTGATCACTGCTTCCGTTGAGAAACCATCAGTTTGCATCGAGAAAGCTGCTGCTTGAGTAGAAAATCTACTCGAGCGGCAGAAAGAAGCTGTGCCCTCTTGCACTGTGCATGGTGCCGTTCACTCTGATTTTCCAGCGCGGGACAAACACCCGCTAAAAATCAGCACGAACGGCACAACCTAAGGTATTCCGCCACTTGCGGAATGCTGCATAGTGCGGCAGAGTTTTTTGGTCACTTCGCGGAGTTCTGCGAACTCCGCCCAGGCCTAGTGCAAACAGGGCACCCGTTTTGGAATACATAATAAAAATACCAAAATGGCCTCCCTATGCACACATGCATCATGATGCACTGGTGGCTGGTTTACTGTTTCAACATGACTGATGTCTGTTGCAAAATTGTAAAGTAAACATAAACAAGCATTGGCCATGCCAATAGTTTGTCTCTCGCCTTTTCAAGCGGAGACCTATTGATTATCTCAATTCTTCTTTTTAGAGAGCAACCATCTCTCAACATGATCAATGCAGATACATCTGGTTCCCTGGCCGCCTGCGTTTTAAGGACTTCAAGACCATGACTATTCCCTCCCTACTACTGGTGTATTCCACTGGTTCCCCATGTGCAATGCACAGTTTCCATATCGTAAACGTAGATTTCACTACGGGTGTACTCCCCTTGGTCCCCATGTGCAGTGTCCCATTTTTGTATATACTTAGCATAGATTCTCACTACTGGTGTGTTCCCCTCGCATCTCATGTCCATGTACTAAGACCAGTCCATTTTGATGTCACATTCCCTTCTCGCCCAGCCGGTTCTCTGAAGTTTGCCGCCTGCACTATGACTCTCATTAAAGTGCTAACAATGATACAAATTGTCTCCATAACATCATTTACTAGTTGATATATTTTCACAGTGCCCTGGAAGGATATCTGCATGTCTGTTCCCACAACTGTCTTTGCATAATCTTTTAAATTAACATAACACCCTAGTTATTAAGAACATTTGTATTTCTCTGTGGAACAGCGAATCATATTAGCAGCATCAAAGAAGAGCACATTTTTCAATTTGCATGAATGAACATTTGCTAATAAATGAGGGATGAATGACACTCTCGCTTTGTGTTGTGGCTTGCATACAAGAGAGCAGGAGGGCTCCCTTGGCAGGATGTCATGGGGGATCTAAATTGTTTTTCTCTGTAATAGTTTTTTGTCAGTTTCCTAGCTTGTGTGTCAGGTTCGTCTTCAGCAGGGCAGGCTGTCTTTCCCCTTTGGACTTCTCTAAGCCCTAGTGTTGCAGACTTAAGCAGCAGGCAGGGTGTGGACTGGGCTCCCAGTGAACTCTCATTCATTTTTAGACTAACTTATTGGCACTGATGAGTTTGACGTTCCTGTCCTTCCCTTAGCTCCTCAGCAGCAAATAATAGGTAGGCTGTTAAAGGTCTAAAAGTGGAGTAAGGGGTGACCCTTTGTCATTGTGGGTCAAAGTGTGTCATTGACACTGGCATTTTGATGAATCATCGTCCATGGAATACACTTTTTATCTTATAGGCAGGGCCACTGGAATTATGCGACTGTGCAGCGATTTTCGCATAATTAAAGATTTGCAGCATTTGCCACATAATCCTTCATCTGCTACATAATCTGCAGTTTTTAACAAAAAATGTTGTTTCTAGCTCAAGCGGTTCAAAAGTTACTGACAACAGAGCGGCACGTATTTCCACGCAGTGGAAGAGCCTTTTGCAGAGGTTGACTGGCAACCTTCCTGTTGCTTATTGCTATATTTGGATATTAAACTCTACTAATGAGGTATACCCAATGCCCAGACAGTGTTAACATGTGTAAAAAGTACAAAATAATGAAATAATAGTATTAAAAATGTGCCGCATTGCGTCGCCTAATTTGCCTTTTCTTGCTGCATAATTTACTCAACTCTGCCGCATAATATGGCCCTCTCCTGCCTCATAATTCCAGTGGTCCTGCTTATAGGGCTCTCCAGCTGCTTCTGCTGGTGTCAGAGCCTGCAGCCAAGGTGAACGGCAGGTCACGGAAAATAACTGCAGCAGCAGTTTTTTAATTTTTTTTTTTTTAATTTTCTTTTTATTTAAGTAGGTATAACAGTGCATAGCAGTACAACACAAATACAGGTCAATGTGATTCCCCTCTCACCACCTTTCTCCTTTGCACAACCTCTGGCCCTTCTGATGAGTTCCGGTGTCTTAAGTGTGATCAGCTATCTATTCCAATCACTTTTCTATGTCTATCTCACCCTGTTCCACCCCGCCTCTTGTAGTCTTCATTTCACCTTATGTTGCTAGTCCTCTGTATTTTGTCCAGCTTGCAGCACCAGTTTAAATAATGAAAACCAACTGCCATTTATTTCTTTGGTTCTGCATTTCTAAAACCAAGGGTGATCAGCAGAAAGAAGAGATGTATAGCAACATGTTTAACTTTTGCACTCTGTAGGTCGTTACAGGGAAGAAAGAATCTGTATCTGTTTCAAAACATTCTGAGATTAATAATTTTTTATCTGATTTACATGAAACGGATTCTAATAACTGTAACCGATTAGTTAATGCTTTTTGGTGTGTGTAATTTCTGACCTCAAATTATGGTTTGTTCTTCATGTCTGCAACACACTGTCTCTTTCATATAATAGACCAAGAAACAATGGATTTAAGTGGTTTGTGGGAAGGCTGATGATGCCACCATATATTTAAAGGAATAAAATACCCTCTGCCTTACGTTAAAAGGAAATTGCAAGTCCTTTCGGAGTTTCGTGACCTTACAAGGGAGGTTTGCGTTGCGTCTAATTCATATATATAGTAATGTAACTCCCTTGCGACTTGCAATATCCTTATGTACGAGGGTGGTACTTTACCTCGTATATCATTGACACTTTTTTTTTTATTTACAACAACCTATGTCACAGTCTCCAATGGGATTCAGGAGCAAACTAGCTAACACAGCATTTATTAAAAGCAGTTCTGTGAAAAAGTTGCAGAAGTGATGTGTATTTGTGTGTTGGTGTTGCCATATTTGAAATGTTGTGCTCTGTTTCGGCTGCCTAATTGTGATACTAACTTGCCTAAATTTAAAAAAGTTCTGCGAACAGAGGGTGGCATCTAAAGAAGGTCAAGTGTTTAACCTTCCAGTAAAAAGGCAAGGTCTAATTAAACTCTGTAAGGGAATATGCAAGAATGAGATGGTTTTCGTTAATTTATAACCTAACATAACATATGTATTTGTAAAGCGCACGTTCACCCAAGGGTATCTTGGTGCTGAATAACAGATGTTTATTGTTACCCAACTCAATGGTACTCATTTTATCGACCTCAGAAGGATGAAAGGCTAAGTGGACCCGCCGGGATTTGAACCTTTGACCATGAGATCGAACACAGGCCCCTACAGTGGACGCGTTAGTCCACTAAACCACCAGACCTGGCTATGATTTAGGATACTCCGATACACCTTCCAATCACTAGAGTACTTAATTAAGGGAGAATTATCCTATGTTTGGCAGTGAAAGATAGTCTTAATTAAATAATTCAGTTTGTTAGTACATGAATGATTCCTATATCACAACAAGGCGGTGCAGGCACCGACCACTGGCTTTCCTTCCAGCTTCTTTCTGTTGTTCTGTTTGTCGTGCAATTGTGTGGAGTGCCTTGAATAGTTAATCATATGTATGGACGTCTTTTAGATTTAAGGGCACACCGAGATGTGTTCAGTGCTTAATTTGTGGAAACATTAGTGCAAGGGCCCTA
This sequence comes from Calotriton arnoldi, assembly GCA_963921515.1. NCBI lineage: Eukaryota > Metazoa > Chordata > Amphibia > Caudata > Salamandridae > Calotriton > Calotriton arnoldi. Next base: position 2,578,894 of record CAWUFW010001322.1, on the reverse strand, counting down.
GGTATTTCTCATTAGGCCACTGCAGCTTTCACCACCCATTCTTCCTTTCACCGCCGTCAAATGCCAGTACTAGTGCTACCTACTATCACACGCCTGCCAATGTGACAATGCAGACTATAACTCCCCATCCACATCTGTAAGAATGGCCTGGAGTTGCTGGTATTATTATTTTTAATGCATTTTACAATGTTAAATCGTCTGGTGCTGTATAAAGATAGACAGCGCCACCATATGGTGGACTGCAAAAACAATGTGCCAGTGCAAAGAAATATGTGCTGGGGCTGAGCACCAGCAAACACTGGCACAAATGATGCACTGGGGTTGCTAACTCCTACCTCTGGGCTACCCTTGCTATCCCTGTCCCACAGGGTCATGGCAGCAGTAGCAGGAACACAAAGATGAGCGGTGCTTTAAGAGCCAGGTTAATTTTTTGTATTTTCCACTCCTTCCTTGAATCCCTCCAAAACAAATAGGAGACTGCTTTAAAGCAAAGTCTAGACAAAGAGTCGACGCAGTGATGTCATCTGGGGCACAGAGAGTGTGATGTCACTTCTGCTACCACTGGTATTTTGGTGAATCGACGTCCATGCTTATATCTGGTAACATATTTATCATGTCCCATGACCCAGGTCCCCAAATGACAACACTGCGAGGCCGGTAGGTGAGTGAAGGGGGTTGCTTCATTTGGAGCTCTTGCCGTCCCTGCCCCAGGTCCAACCCTTTAGATGTCCAGTTCCTGCCCTTCCTTTCCCTGACCGGAAGCGTGTCCGGTTGGACACCCCTGCCATCTGTTGGGAGCAGGGTCCATAGAAAATTGCATAATATAAGACATTAAAATTGAGAATAAAGAGACAGTATTTACAATAATGGGAACAAGATGCCCAAGAGCTTTTTATACGCCCAAGATGACAGCCGGCATATGCCAGACCTCGGTTGACCCACTGAGTACAGATCTGGTCTTTCTCCAGGCACAATGGAGATACAAAGTCACCTTTTGAAATAAACCTTCAGAGTCTCTTCGTAGGCAGAGGGACCAAACCTCAGAATATGTTCTTGTATTGTACTCTAAAAATAAGGGGCGAAGTATTTCCCTCCTTTTCTGGAGGGTGTAAGAGCAGCGGGGCATAAAATGGTGCACGGTCTCGCTGCCTCCAATCTTGCACCTTCAGCCATGTAAGTTCGCTAAATTTGTTGACCATGAAAAGGTGTGAACCAGCACTGGTAAAGTCTCGAGACAGAACCGGATATAGAGAGACTGTTTTTCCTCAGGGTATAGACAGGACAAATACGACTCAAGGACAAAGGAAGTTTTGATGGCAAAGTAGTTAGTCGGCCTCCATTCCGACCCGCTCAGCCCTTAGATAATCTAAATAGCACTTTATAAACTCCTTGCTGTCAACAGATATTGATTCGGGATGATCTTGGATATCAGCCCAGCCTATTTTTTTTTTATGTAGCCGCTACGTTTCCCAACAACAGTTTTCTATTACCTTTGATTTCTAGGATGTCCAAAAGAGCTTTACGGCAGCTTAATAAATACCTGTTTGACCATATCCCGACCCAGTACTCAGTGGCGTAGCTAGACGTACTGCCACCCGGGGCGGCCCCTTAGTTTGCCACCCGGATGCAGGTAAGAGCAGGGGTGGGCGGCTGACAGATGACTTGTTTGGGGGGGGGGCAGGGTGGGTGGCAGCTGACAGATGACTTGTTGTTGGAGCCGGGGGGATGGTGTTAGTCCACAGACACAACTCCCGCTGCCCCCGAAAACAGTGCTGCCCGGGGCGGACCGCGCCCCTCCTCCCACAGCTACGCCACTGCCAGTACATTAGTTTGAGAGATGTAGGTTTCTATCCAAGTCAAGCCCTCTTCAGCCCTTAGTGCCCCCATTGGAGCACCAGGACCTAGGTGAAGGATTTGGCGCCAGAACTTATTTTCGAATACTTGGAGTGTCTTGAGACTTCTACAGCCCCATAATTCCATACCATAAGATCCAGCAGCTACAGCTTCCGTGTTATAGGTGGTTATAACCATCTCCGAGGAACACCAGCCAAAACATTATGTAAAGCTCATAATGCCTCCAGTGCTTTCAGTCATTGAAAACTCGCTTTTGGCCAGTTGATCAGCCCAATTGAGTTTGTCATCAAAGTGTATGCCTTGATACTCAAAGGACTTGACTCTCTCCAAGTTTCTGTTGTTTATTTTGAAAGAAGATTTTATAATTACAATTATATAATGTATCATATATTTTGTCTTGGAGGCATTGACAGTTACATTTTTATTTAAGCAGTATTTTTTGACTCCGCGGAGCAAGCGGTGCATTGACAATTCCTTTTCGGAGAGTAGCACAGCATCAACGGTAAACAGCAGTGTTGGAAGTTTAAAACCTCCCATTTTTGGAGCATGAGGTCCAAATCTATGACCATTTACCTATATCATTACTGAATGAATTAAAAAGTATGGGCGCTAAGACACAGCCTTGAGGTACCCCTTACTCGGTTTTAAATTCTGGGGTACACTCGCCTTTTGTCCCCAGATGGGCCCTGGCCATATTCTCCTGATATAGATGCCGGGGGGCCCTACGAGTAGTCTTTCCAGATCACCGACGGCTTTTAAAGCGGCCCATAGCAGTGACCTGTCCATAGAGTCAGATGCCATCTTTAAATCAGTCAAAACCAGGTATGATGTCATACAGGTTAAATAGAGCCTCGTGGCCTGATCTAGTGCGCCCGCGCCCTTTCTGAACCTTGCTTGGAGGTTTGCTAGTACTTGTTATCCTCAGTCCAGTCCTTGAGGCGATTCAAAAGCAACTTCCTGCATCAAGCAGTGAGATTGGTCTGTAATTTTCTGGGTTTTTGCAGGAGTCCTTCTTTTAAATTGGTATTTCTCCATGGGTCCAGATGGCATTGTAGGCTGATATCAACATAGGAACCCATCCTGATAATTTGGCTGCAATAAAGTCCAAAGGGGCTTGTTCTGCCCCAGGGGTTTATGAACTTTTTGACTCATGATGGCAAGACAAACTTCTTCCTCTGCAAACTCCAGAGGCTCCTCGTGAGGGCCGGCATGGCTATTGGTAAAGGAATCTTCTTTCGATGAGAACACCAGCTGTTTGAGTGTGAGATCTAGATCCGTAACGTCTTGGCCATTCCCTGCTTCCTCCACCATCCTCAAATCAGAAGTGACGTCTGGCTGATGATGATGATCCACTGAATGGTGGATCCCATTTTCCAAGTTATTCTTTCGGACTTCCCTGCCCCATTTTATTGGGCCTCACATTTTTTGGGATTGTTTCTTGAGCTCGCCGTTTGTAACATGAGCCATGCCCTATTCTTTACCTCAGATGTTTTGGTCTTGATTAACTTCTTCAAGCTTGCTCTGGCATTTTATTTTTTATTCTTCCCCACTAAGAGAGACACACCTTCATCTTAACGCCAGCATTCCTTGTCAAACCACTGCAGTTTTTTTTCGGTGTTTTTGGATGTTTCGCCCCTTATACTCTATTGACCTGGTTTTTGTTTGTTGTAGGCATTAGGGCTTTGCAGCCCTGAACAATTCTTGGATCCTGTATCTTGCTCATTTCCAGAAATTCTTGCTATTTTAGCCCCCAGTCCCTGTTAGTTAGCACAGCTGCATTCCAAGATAGTTTTTTTTTTTTTTTTTCTGTTCGGTCCCAGAGTTAATGGACCAATTGGAGGAGCCCGGATGCTTAGCTGATGTGCCACTCAGAGAAACAATGCGCAGGTCTACAATGAGAGCATCCTGATCCCTTTCACTGTGTGGACTAATGAACATATCTTTGACGAAGTGTCAGGCTTCTAAATTGATTATACTATAAACGATCAGAGTTGACCTGTTTCCGAAGGTAGAAGTTGTTGTGGCCGGAGTGTCCAAGATTGTACGGTCATTCAAATTCCATAGCTCGTTTGGGGTCAGTCGATTAGCAAGCTTTTCTCCAGGAATTATTTTTTTTCAAAAGCCATAGAGGGGGGGCGTGGCTTGGACGCCGAAGCAAGATGGCGGACTTCATGTGAGCTCCGCTCGGACGCGGAGACTCTCTGGGCTATCCTGCCTCAAACTATGGAGTTTTTTGACCGTGAGTAGTGGCCCTGCAATCTGGGAATGGCGGTGAGTCGAAGGTCCGCTCCTAGTTCAGGGCTATTGCGGAACGAAGCCTGGAAGCTGCGGCGGTGATTTCCCCCTCATCGAGTCACGAGCGGCCGCCATTTTAAATTACGGCGCTCGCGCTCCGTTTTTAGTCAGAAAGTGCCGCCCGAGTAAAATTCCTTAATGCTGCCGATGTGGAGGTGGAGAGGAAGAGTAGCATGCCTCACCATTTTCTGGGATATCTATGCATGTGAGGTGCAGGGGATGGAGGAGGCTTCCTAATAGTAACCTGCTGTTCCTTCCTACTCTATGGCAGTCATGTGGATTATGCAAGAGGGAGAACACCTTGATTTTCTCACGTCCTCACTTGGAATTTGATATTCCAGTTTGTGGTCGCTGTTGGGAACTTTTTCTTCACGGTTTACAGTCACTTCATCCAAAACCGGTTCTTCTTGCTCACCTTTGGAAGATCGCTGTTTCTTCTGCCTCCTTCTTTGGTGTATGGGTCCAATTCGCCCGTTTTTAGTTACTACTCGTCGATATCCACCACAATTCAAGATGGCGAATGACCCGCACACCTCCTCTAGATCATCATCCTCAGGTGCTAAACCAAAGAGACATAAGAATGATCCCCCGTCACCTATTCATACCTCACAAAATCCTGTTCTGGACTCTATTCTGGAGGAAGTACGTGGTCTCCAGCCCTTTATGTCTACTACCAACGAAAAGCTCAAACAAATTGAAGACCGCTGGATAATTATGGAGGGCAAGGTAACGGAACTTGAACAACGTGTTGGGGATCTGCAAGATATATCTAATAAAATTCCACTGTTAGAACAAGAGATCCACAAACTCAAACTTCATACTGAAGACTTGGAAAATCGTAATCGACGGAATAATCTCCGCATTTACGGCCTGCCGGAAAATATTGAGGGACCGGATATGGTATCCTTTCTGAAGAAGTTTCTGACGGACCTCCTAGAGCTTCAATCCTCTCCTGCTCTCAACATACAACGGGCACACCGTCTGGGCCGTCTTCAACCTAACTCAATCAAGCCACGTGGTATCATAATGCTTTTTTGGAATTTACTGAACTAATGCATGTTTTGAGAGCGGTTAAGACCAAACGTCACCTCACTTGGTCAGGTCATAATATTTTTATTTCTCAAGATGTTTCTAATGCAACGAATGCTCGTCGTAAGGAATTTTTGGCTCTTCGTCCCCAGATGAGACACTTGAACATTCAATATGGCATTCTTCACCCGTGCCTATGTAAAGTTACTCATGAAGGAAGATCACGTTCCTTCGACGATCCTGATAAATTGAAACTCTTTCTCAACAATATTCCTTCACAGAATATGGAAAACTAATGTTCTAACACTGTTTCAGGTTTATTGGTTAATTGGTTAATTGGTTAATTGGTTATTGTTGATTTTACAGCTGTACCTCTACCTTTCTTGGTTGATGTATTCTTCCCCTATAATGCTTTTGTTCCTTTCAAATCTCTTCCTTTCTTTCTTTATCTCCTACTAATTAGTATTCTTTTATTTTATAATGAGGCGTATCAGTATCTATTTACTCGTACCGCTGTCCTTGCTTTATCGTCACCTTGCTCCCCTCTTCCTTTTTGCTGGTTTATCTTCAGACCGGGATTAATTTCCTTGATCTGTTTACTCTCCCTATTTCTCTGTATTTCTCTCTTCATTATCTTCTCATTCTCTCCTATCCTTCTATTTACCTTCTTGTCTTTCATGGTGTGCTTTGTCTATCTATTTTTTGTATATCTGAGTGTTTTTCACTATATTTACTTAAGGGTTTTATCTTTCCTTTTTTTTGTGTGAAAATGATTGGTTTCTTTTTTTCTCTCCCAGTGGTCTTGCAATTTGTTGCTCCTGTTTCTTTATTTATTCCTTGCACCACTTTTATTATCTGCTCCCTTACTCGATGTTTTTCTCTCATCATTCTTTTATATACATGATTGTTTCTTCCTATTTCTACTCTTTCTGTAAATCCACCATCCCATGTTTTGTGTTTATATCTAATTCTAGTTACTTTTTATTATGTTCAACTTTTGCAGTTTGTTATACCCGTGTCCAAATGTATCTCCCCACCTCTCATCATGGTTAACGTTGTCTCGTGGAATGTACGTGGTCTAGGTCATCCTGTCAAGCGTCAGAAGGTATTGTCCCATCTTTCCAAACTTAATGTTCATGTTGCTTTCTTACAAGAAACTCACTGTAATGATGCAGAATCGCTTAAACTAAAACGACAATGGGTTAGTCAAATTGTTTTTTCACCTGCAATTGATCGGCATGGTGGGGTTGCTATCTTATTTCATAAATCTATTAATGCACAGATATTATCAACTGAATGTGATTCGGATGGGCGATGGGTCATGGTAGATGCCACTATTCATAAAAAACAAATTACTTTTTTAAATATCTATGGCCTTGTAAAACCTGATCCACAATTTTGGGAATGTATTAAATTGAAATTAGCCTCAATTTCTAACCCCAATATAATTGTTGGTGGCGATTTCAATAATTGGTTAGATCCTTTTTCTGACAGAAAATCCAATTGTAAATTTAAGCCTGACAAAACCCACAAATCCTTTCAAGCTGCTATTGCCTCCCGCCCATTTTATGATGTATGGAGGACATGTAACCCAGATTTTAATGAATACACATTTTTCTCCAATGTACATCATACTATGTCTCGCATTGACTATATTTTGACCTCTAAGGCCTTGCTCCCATGTATTCATTCCTCTGAAATTGGGTCTATTTTTATTTCTGATCATGCCCCCATGTCCGCCTCTTTTGATTTCTCAGTTAACACTTGCAAACAAGGTCGTTGGCGTTTTAACAACTACCTGCTCTCAGACAAAACATTTATTGCAGAAACTACTTCCTTTATTAAGGAATTTTTTCTAATAAACCAACCTTTGGATACCTCAATTACTAATAATTGGGATGCCTTTAAAGCTTCATTTAGAGCCTTTACAATTGCTTACTCTGCAAGAAAAAGAAACTACTCAATGCTGAGTATCATGATACCCTTCAGAAAATAAAATTTTTGGAGCATAAGTATTTTTCGTCTAAATCCCCCTCTGCTTTGCAAGAACTGATTAAGGCCAAAGCTAATTTAAATAAAATTGCCACTGTGGACGCATGTAATATTCTGCTTAAGATAAAATCCAAATTCCATGGAGGCCAAAATAAGGCAGGGAAAATGTTAGCCAATTATTTAAAGATAAAAACAGAACGGAAAACTATTGGACCTATCCACTCAGAAACAACTAATAAACTCCTATCCTCTGATTCAGATATTATAAGTACCTTCCAATCCTATTATGAACTCTTGTATACTGATGATTCATCTCCCTCTGAACATGATTTCGATACTTTTTTCCAAGGTATCCCTAAACCCTCCTCTCTACCCGATATTTTTTCCCCTCTTGAAAAAGATATATCTCTCCAAGAAATTATTGATGCCCTCAAATCCCTAAAAAAGGCCAAAGCTCCGGGTCCAGACGGATTCTCAGTTGAATTACTTTCAACCTTTTCCACAATTCTTGCCCCAAAATTATTGGAACTTTTTAAATCATTTTTATCCAACTCAAAAGCAGATGGGTCTTTTTTAGAAGCCCTTATTGTTGTCATTCCCAAACCGGACAAAGACTCCTCTTTTGTAAAAACTTTAGACCTATTTCTCTGATTAATTATGATTGTAAAATTTTTGCAAAAATTTTAGCATCTCGCTTAGACAAGCTTATCCCATCCCTTATTAAACCTGAACAAGTTGGCTTTATTAAAGGCCGCCTTGCCTCTGATAACGCTAGAATGTTTTCTAATATTCTTGCCCTTGGAAAGAAGTATTCGTCTCCTTTAGCTGCCCTTTCACTTGATGCTGAAAAGGCCTTTGACCGCATAAACTGGCAATACATGTTCCATACTCTTAAGTGGTTTGGCTTTGGTCAAAGGTTTATTTCTCATATCAAATTATTATATACTGCCCCACGTGCATGTGTTTTTGTGAATGGCCTCTACTCCTCGTACTTTAGATTGCAAAGAGGTACTCGCCAAGGCTGCCCCCTATCCCCATTACTTTTTCTCCTTTGTTTAGAACCATTTCTGGAACGTATTAGGCATAATCCTGACATTACAGGTTTTCAATTTAAATCTCATGAAATTAAACTTTCTGCTTATGCAGATGATGTTCTTATTTATATGGCTAACCCATCCAAATCCCTTCCAAATTTTTTACAAGAGATTGACTTATTCTCAACTGTTTCTGGATACAAACTTAACTTTTCCAAAACTGAAGTCCTACCTATGAATGATTTATGTTATCGTTACATGTTTAATACAACTAAATTTAACTGGTGCCCCCAAAAGATTAAATATCTGGGAACATGGTTTTCCTCTACTATTCCTGAAACCTTATCCTATAATTTCTCTGCTCTAAAACTAAAACTCACAAAATTATTATCTTCCTGGTCCCCATTATTTTTATCTTGGTGGGGTAGACTAGACACAATTAAGATGATGATTGTTCCCCAAGTTCTTTTTATACTCTCAATGTTACCCTTCAAAATACCTAATTATTACTTTTCCCAAATCAACTCAATATGTACCAAATTTTTATGGAATAACAAACGTACTAGAATTGCTTTATCTAAACTAATACGTCCAAAGTCTGAAGGTGGTGTCCGATTTCCGAACTTTAAATTGTATCATACTGCATTTTTGATTCGTCAGTTCTATGCGTTGACCAAAGATTATCAAGACTCCTTAATGCCAACATGGATTACAGTTGAAAGATCATTGTTAAACGATTTTTCATTTCAAAATGTTGTATTTATGACTAATTGTACTTTCATTTCTAAGTTTCCTATCCTAAAATACTCCCACCATATAATTCACACCCTTTTTTTCCAAGATTTTGACCCCTACCAATCCTTTCTAGCCTCTTCTCTATGGTACAATATACACATCAAGTTTAGACACAAGTCCTTTTACTACAAACACTGGAAGGAAAAGGGCATCTTTTATGTACACCAATTGTTTGCCAACAATTCGATTTTGCCTTTTTCTCAACTTCAAAGAAAATTCAACCTTCCAGATTCCTATCTTCAGCAATACAATACATTAACAACCAGTCTCAACACACATCTACAAAAACTCCAATCTAACCCTGTATCTACTTCCTTTTCTCCTACTACTCCCCTATTCCATGTCCCCCTTGACCCTACTCCTAATGCCTCTTTTATTTATAAAACGCTCTCTTCATCTATAACCACACGGAGTAAATCGCCTATTGAATTACTTTGGGAACTAGATTTATCTCAAACGTTATCAGTTTATCAGTGGGATAAAGTGTGGCAGAAGATTTCTAAAACATCTAAAGCGGCCAACATTACACAGTCCCTATACTTTATCTACAACAGGGTCGTTGTTACTCCCCTCTTCTTACATAAAATTGACCACTCTAAATCTCCATCATGCTGGTCATGTCTCTCTGCTGAAGGCTCTCTATTGCACTTACTCTTTTACTGCCCAAGGGTACAGGATTTTTGGAAAGCTATCTGGTCGAAGTGTCTATTAATCTTTTCTTGCAATGTACCATTTGCTATCCACAATATCTTTCTAGGTACCCTATCTAAAGACTTCCATTATATCCCCTCCAAAACTATACTACTTGACCTTTTTATCGCCGTTGCTTTTAAAGTCATACTAATCTGCTGGAAAGATAACTCTAAATTATCCTTTTTGTTATGGTGGAACCTAATTTGTGACGAACACAGAATTTCCTCTGTTTCTCACTCATCAACTTACCTAAAAATTAAAGCAGATCTTCTTTGGTTACCCTTTACTACCTTTCTTTCTTCACACTCATCACTCTTATAACACCCACTTTTCTTTCTCCCTCTCTTTCTCCCTCTCTTCTTCCTTTGTCTATTTTCATCCTTTCCTTTCTTTTACTCCACTCCTAAAACACACAAGCCCTACTATCTTTTCTCATAAGAACACACTTATCTACACTATTGATATTTCTACTTTAACTCAGTACATATCTTTTTCTAATGAATATATTTAATTTATAATACCTACCAATGTTACTATCCCTTTTTGCTTATTCAAATGATTATTTTACTTGTTGATATGGCTGAGGATGTCTTTATCTATTTCTAGTTTGTACTACTTATGTTAATTTTGTGTTGATCTTCTCAATAAAAATTATTGAACAAAAAAAAAAAAAAGCCATAGAGGAGGAAGGAGCAAACCGAGGGACATTCCAAGAGGCCTCCTCTATCAATGTCTCTTGAGCCAACAGATTTGCAGGTAAATTGGTGATCAGGTCACGTCTGACCAATGTAATGAATTCTCCTTTAGCTTTAAATGTACCCTTCTCTTGATTTACCCGTCCCATGAAACCAGATAGTCTCTGTAGTGGCAGTAATTATTTTATCGACCTCAGAAGGATAAAAAGTTACATGGGTCCTGCCTGGATTTGTCCTTCCGATCTGAGGACAGTAGATTATCCCTTTGACCTCTTGCTCAGCTGTGGACACGTTAGCTGCAGAGCCACGAGGATGTGTAGAAACGAGGGTTGATATCTTGGGTAGTTCCCATCCCAACCTAAGAATGGAACCACTGCTTGAGCCCTCCCCCAGTACAACTTTCCACAAGATGAGAAAGTTCAAGGTCCATCCTAAAGTGATTCCTTTATACTGGATAAATCAGCCACTTCGCCTTCCGAGGCCGCACAGTAGAAACGCCTGGTAGCCATGTTAGTGTGGACAGAAGTGACTCGTAGGAACCCTGTAGTGAGGACAGCATTCTGTTGCTCGGCAGGCTGCGTCCTCTTCAATTGTGTAATTCACTGAATTGTGCTCAGCCCACATGGAGTGGGATCGTGACACTTCACACTGCTTAAAGTGCAGAGAACCCTGCCGTGTCTGAAGACGGCCATGATTGAAGTGTGCGAGACTGCCACATGGGCATCTATCTCGCTCCCTCTCTATACGTACTGCCATGTAGATGCCAGGGAAGAGTGGTGTGTGTCAGCAGCTGGAGTGCTCATCTTATCAAGGACCTGTGCAGCTTCCATCTTGGGTGGTGCTGGAGGTGTGTTTCCTCCATACAGTGTTACTGAAGGCTGCAGGGCCAGGTTCTGTGTGTGAGCGGCCACTCAGTCCTCTCCACCTCCCCTACTAGCTTTAAGATACTGTGCTTGGCCTTAGACTGCTGTGATGCAGTGTAGGCGCACCGGCAGGGTGGAGTGTAGACGCGAGATGCCTACCTTATACTTTGTGGCTGCTCTCTGCTTACCTACTTTATTATTATTCTTTTTTACCTATGCAGAGTTTTGGACACCTCACATGCTCGACTTTAGGACTGTACTGAAGGGAGCAGGATGCAGCCCAATGCTTAATTTGAGGCAGTGGTTTCCGGTGTTCGGCACAGGCACTTAATCATCAACACCGCGCTTATGACAGTCTACCGCATGATGGCGCTGTTTGTCTAATATAGAGACAAGCACAACAACAGTTGGTTATTAATTCAATATACCTTAAAATGACTTACCTGCCTTCCAGGCCATTTCTACAGATTTGGGGGCCTGAAATAGTCTGAATTGTCACACTTGTAGGGTTTCATGGTCAGTAGTTGTGCTGGTTCTGTCATAGGTGGCGCTGCCTGAAGCAATGGACTGGTGCAAGCTGCAGTGGCCTCCTGACGAGCGCCCCGGCACTTATTTTTTCACAAATTAACCACTGATACAATACTGCAGGATGTACGAGAAAGATCTAAAGCTATATTCTTCAGTCGCTCCCCAGGTACTGGTGATTGCTACACAAAAAAGTTCTATTTCCAGGGGCCTCCTGAATTGAAAGTAGTTGCATTCACCTTGGAGCCGAGGGCAATACCTATTTCCATCATTAGCTAAGGTCTTCTGTTGGCTCTGCTTACTTGCTGCTTCTGAAGTGTAAGACTGGATACTGCAGTGGCCGCCCTGGCTCTGCATGTGTCTGTCTTAGTGGCTTTAGACACAGACACGCAACTTAATTTGAGCAGGTGGTTGCCTTTGGGCACTACTGGCGCTGACTCTGTCCTGCAGCCCCAATTATGGAAACAAATTGTTAGTAAACAGAATTGTAAAAATGGTTCTGTTATTCCACTGGCACCATCTTGTGGCAGAATTACAAACTGCAGTCAGTAGTGGCAGAGACAAAATTAATAATTCTGCATTCAAAGGACAATACGTATATATTGTGACCGAAATTGTAGTGCGGCTGATGTGTTAAGCGCCCTGAAGTCAGTCACAACAAAAGTCCGGCCTCAGTCACAGTATATGGAATGGAGGTCCCTATGAATCAGTGGTTGAATGGGCCACGCCCATGCTGAGTGTGATCGGAAGGCTTCCCAAGAAACATTTTGGACAGCTGCACTTTTTTTTTTGTTTTTACACAAATTCAGCACTGCATCGGAGTTAGGTACCAGATGACTCTTGGGGACTCGGTGCTCTACGCCTGGTGTTTCTTTAAGCAACCTAATGCGTTCCGGAAGTTGTATTCCTAGATCACTTCACTTGACCCAATTGAGCCCTATCACTTGAAAACAATTAATATATTGGATAAAAAGAGGTGGAATATTCTGGTAAATTGCATTTGTTCTGTAATCAAGAGCCCAAGGCCCAGGCCGAGTAGAAGCTGTGGGTGGAAATGAGATGACAAAATCACAGTGCAGAAGAACTCATTGAATGTGGGAAGAGGCCGTTTGAGACATTCCAGGTGAGGGCAGTGTGAGAAACGAAGGATGTTGTTCTGCTGGTGTCTTCACAATAGATCATTGATAACCAGTGAGTGAAAGAGCTCAGGAGATCTGGACGCTGGTGGGTGTGACTCTCATGCTGTTGCCTACAGAGCCCTGCACCATGGGTTCTGTCGCTACACTCACAGGGCAGAGACAACTTTGGGGTGCCTGGGGGTTGTCCATGCTGCCTGCTCGTATTTCTTCAGAGTACTGTGGAGTTTTCTGGAAGTAAGATGAATAACAACTTGACAAAAGTGTATGATGCACCAACTATGACTCTGAGCTGCTGAAGCTAAGAAGCCATCAGTCCCTCCCTCCACTCTGACCAGGTGGAATGTGCGTGATGGAATCTGGCGGTGCTGACGTCCATGTGGTACCTGTTCTGCATGAGTGTGGGAAGCCCACCCTGAAGCTGTCTTCTGTGCTGCACTTAAACTGTGTGCTAGGGATGGGGGGCCACGGAAGGCTCAAGCCAGGTGTCCGGCTCGGGCTCAGACCAGGTCCCTGGCTCGGGCTCAGACCTGGTCCCTGGCTCGGGCTCAGACCTGGTCCCTGGCTCGGGCTTAGACCAGGTCCCTGGCTCGTCTCCCTGGCTCGGGCTCAGACCAGGTCCCTGGCTCGGGCTCAGACCAGGTCCCTGGCTCGGGCTCAGACCAGGTCCCTGGCTCGGGCTCAGACCAGGTCCCTGGCTCAGACCAGGTCCCTGGCTCGGGCTCAGACCAGGTCCCTGGCTCGGGCTCAGACCAGGTCCCTGGCTCGGGCTCAGACCAGGTCCCTGGCTCGGGCTCAGACCAGGTCCCTGGCTCGAGCTCAGACCAGGTCCCTGGCTTGGGCTCAGACCAGGTCCATGGCTCAGACCAGGTCCCTGGCTCGGGCTCAGACCAGGTCCCTGGCTCGGGCTCAGACCAGGTCCCTGGCTCAGACCAGGTCCCTGGCTCGGGCTCAGACCAGGTCCCCGGCTCGGGCTCAGACCAAGTGTCCGGCTCGGGCTCAGACCTGGTCCCTGGCTCGGGCTCAGACCAGGTCCTCTGGGAGTCTTGCGTCAAAGCAAACTGAGCATTAGCTTCTACTTCCATTTATATTTGTATAATATTTGTTGCAGACACTAATTTCACGCACGCCCTGACATTTGCTAATTAGTTCAATAACAGTTGCCTCCTCTGAGATGATATGGGCCCCCTTCGACTGGTCTGACGTCGGCACTGCTGCTTGAATAGAGACTGCCTTGGGGCCCATGGATAGGGGCGGCCTGCCTCTGCAGGTACAACCAGTGTCTCATTCCTGTGAGCATCTTCACCCCCCGGTAGTAGAGTCGGGGTCACAGGTTGATTCTAGACTGACTTCTGTGCCACTGGCGAGGCTGCAGGCCCAACCCCCTCTGCGTGCAGCCAAAAGCTGTGCTCAGTAGGAGAGTTGGATGATTATGATCCCAAAACCCAAGAAATTCACTGAAAAAACAAAGGTTAAAGTGGTGTTATAGTTTGGTGTGGTGATAAGATCTTACTTTACATTTTTTTTAAAACCTAGAAATTCACTGAAAAAAAACAAAGGTTAAAGTGACTTTATAGTTAGGTAATACGATTTTATCTTGCGTTAAAAAACAAAAATAGAAATTCACTGGAAAAGACCAAAAGTTAAAGTGACTGTTATATTTAGGTATTGTAATAATATAAAAATAGTATTAAAAAACAAGAAAACACTTACATTCACCAGTTATAGCTTATTAAGCTTACTAATACGTGGGCTCCCACCATGCACTGCTTATAACACATTACATCACTCATGACATGTTAAATGACATCACTGATGACAATAAAGTAATCCCTTAAGCCCTTGATAGGGGTTCCCGCAGACACGAGGCAACCCATTGCATTCAACGAAGGCAACACTCCAACATCGTACTTTGCATTAATAAATATGGTGACAATCTTTTGAGCAGAGGGTATGAAGCTGGGTTCAGAACAGGAAAATGGACTATGGTAATGTGGAAGGCAGCTAATAGGGGAATTTAGTATCAAGACTTTCTAGCCATGGGTAAATGTTGGGTTTTAGTGGTGAGCAGGAAGACAGCAACTGCATGGGGCACAGCTACTATGAGTGTAGAGCGGAGGACAATAATTTTCGGAGGCTTCTATAAGATGAGAGGCAGTCTCTGCAACTCTGAAACGGTAGAGGATGTGCTGTTATTGTATCGATGGGCAGATGAATAGTACAGTATGAGCTTTGTTTGATCTCTGTAATCTTGCAGCAGTGCTCCAGAGGGAACCCATCTTTTTCCTGACAGAACACATTTAACGGCTTAAAATAGGCCAGAGGACCCTAGCCAGGCACAGGGGTGAGAGCTTGCATGAGATTCACAAAGGTTTGATCTGCGTCTCTACTCCAGTGCTGAGATTCTGGGGTGTCTCTCATGACATAGGGCCGGATTTAGAAGTCGTGAAGGTGAACACTCACAAACGTGATGGATATCCCATCTGTCGTATTACAACCACATTCTATCTATCCTACGGGGATCGTAATACGGCAGACGGGATATCCGTCACGTTTGTGACAGAGTATTCCCTCCGCCGACTTCTAAATCCGGCCCATAATCTTGCAGAGGTTTAACCATAGAGGCAAATCCCATCAGTGTAACTTACCAAGACCTGTCACCAACTTTCAGGTATGCACAGATCGCTTCAATCCTGTCCGTGGATACGTGGCTCTCCCCAGTTGAGATGTTGTGACATAAATAACGAACACCAGGAAGACAGATTTATAATTTCTCCCCTAACGCCTATTGTCTCTTCTAGCTAAATTCAGCAAGGATATACAGAGAGTCATCCTTGCATTGGTCTGCTGACTCTGAGGTAATCAACCAGTCATCTGTGTATTGAAGCAAAGTAAATCTTCTGGAAAGACCAGGGTGTCAACATTTCTTTAGATCTTGGGGGAAGCTGGATGGTGAATCAGTGAGCCCTTTCTGAAGCCAGAACCACACCAGCTGGCCCCTAGAAAATTAGAATGCAAAAAGGTACTGACTTTCATCATGTACAGGGATGGAGGAAAAAAAGGCGGAACAAGGATCTACCACAGTAAATCATTTGGTAGTGGCTGGAATACAAGATAGTATGGATTCAGGTTTACGTACAGCAAGGAAACTGGGTATCACCACAGCATTGATAGCTCTGAGATCTTGCACAAAACTGTACATATCTTTACCAAGCTTTTTGATTGTCAGGAATCACAGACACTTACGGGGGCACTAGAACCTCTTGGTTTATTAAAGCAGAAATAACTTGTCGAATTCGCGGTTCTATTCAGGGCGTAACAAGTACTGAGGAATACAGGGCAATTTATTCATGGGGTTTCAGTCGATCTTTACTAGCTCAGCTGAGAGTACACAATGAAGATGATTTGCATGTCCAGACCATAAAGTAGAAGGTACTTGTTCACATATGTCAGAAATTGATTTAAGTACATCAGCTTTACATTTAAAATCATCTGTACAATCAGTAGCATCAGATAAAAAGCCAAGACTTCCTTTTCATTTACCTCGAGTACATTCAGATACACAACATCTTTAGTGCAATAAACAGTACAGTTTAATTTACATAGGTGATCCCTTTCCAATAGATATAGCTCAGCTAAAGTGTTTGTTGATCAGTGATAGGACCCAGGGTAATGGAAAAGGGAACAGGAATTTGGTGCTGAACTCTTATTATTCGAAATACCTCCTGAATTGATAGACAAGTTTGAGAGAGATATTGAAGGGAACTAGGAAAATTTTATCGCTAATTGGGTAGCGCCGGTATCAATAAGGCACGAAGAGCATTTCCCATGTTTTACACATTTTGCATAGGGGCCATTTTGTTTAACAGGGATCAGAGAATTTACAAAGCATTCAACGCCTCTCAGGCTGTCCTAAAAAGTAGAATATAGGCTCTGGGGAAGTTGTGTAAAATCAGGCTGATCCGCTTGGGTAGGGGCATTAGAATTTAGGTTGGGACATTCCTGTATCCAGATGCCCAATGGTGCACACCTAATGCATGAGCCTCCCAGGTGAGCTACATCTCCCCGTCCCGGGTTTCACCCCACTCTTCGTACCCCTTGTTAGCCCCTTTCATTCAATCTGCCCATTCAGCCACTCTCCTGCTTTTACAGTTTGTTGAAATGATTTACTTTGTAAAGGTATCCACCTATATTCATTTGATTTCTTTTCCTTTCCTGCACTGCCAGGGAGTAGTTGGCAACAGAAACCAATGGAGCTAATGCCTCCCAATGCAAATGGCACAAAGTTGTTCCTGCACCTTTGGCAAAAGACCCTGGACAAGAGCAGCACCTACAGCTTTCTGAGCATTTTCAGCATGTTGGGAAATACCAGAACATCTCTCAAACACGTCCTTTAATGGATCTACATAACTGGCAGGGGGTGATTATCCCTTGTTATGCTTGAAATATGAAATGTTGGTCCCATTTTCTTTGCCTGGACATACCTCCATTGCATCATTCAACAACCCCTCCTTTGCTGCTGCAGGACAACAGCATCATCTGGGGCATGTCACGGCCAGTTAGTCTTTTCCGTTAATCGTTCTTTCTTGTCTTAGTACCAGGACTTCAGCAGTTAACTCACATCAGCCCAATTAGGTTTGTAGCATTCAAACACAGTTGGAAGCTCTTAATGGGAATTTCGCAGATGTAGGGGAATTGTTTCTAAATATTGACAAGATGTTAGGGAACAAGGGACTTAAATGGTAGCCCTTCCTCCCGCCGATGACCTCGGTAATTCTATCGAAGGGAAGAAGGCATCCTGGGGACTTTCAACATCACTAGATTAGATCAGTCACTTTGAGGGTTTTGCCCAAGCTTTTTTGTTCGTCAGCTAGCAGTGTGTCTTAGACTGTCCTAGGTTATTGTCAAACTGGTGCCTCACTGGGTCGATGTCTAGCATCGGTACAGAAGAGCGCCAAGAGAGAGCGAGTCCTAGAAGTATGTATCCTTGTCGTATCAGCTTCTCGTTGCGTGGGTTCTATGTCATCCTCTAACTGCACAGTGACTCCCAAACATTTGACTTCTGGGGACCCCCACTTAATCATTACTGGAACCCGGGGACCCCCACTGAATCATTATTGGAATCCGGGGAACACCCACAAGTCATTACTGGAAGCCCGGGACCCCGGCGTAAGCATTGTTGATGATTTGAACCGTAAAACAATACACAAAAATACAGAAAAAAGCATTCATCAAACAAATACACAAATGATGACACATGTTATTTAATTTGCAAACACATATGAATTAAAAAAATATCAAAATTTCATTTTAATATAAAGGTTGGAGCTTTTCTAAATTCAATTGAGGCCACTCATCAGCCATACTATATTCTGTTTGATGCACTTGCACTTCTCCCACAAATCAATCTTGAGAGTACTAATTACATTTTTAGCCTCCAATTTCAAATTCCTTCAGATTTACAGTACGTTTTAAATTTTCCAATGGTACATTTATCTTCTTTATTTATATATACTTTATTAATCTTTTAATATTATTTAATTTTCAAGGTAGTCGTGGACCCCCTGAGGAGGCTTTGCTCTACCCCCAGGGGTCCCCGGACCACAGTTTGGGAATCACAAACACATTGCTATCAGTTGTTTTCCAGTTGGTCACCCAGTCATGCTCCCAGCGTTTGCAGTATCCTCTGTACTGCCATGCGTGATGTTTGCTGGCACCCCGCCCACTGACTGATCTGATCAACTGACCCTGCCCCGTTTACAAGATCTTCTGCTGTGTGCCTCTGGTGTCTGCCACAGGAATGGG
Organism: Calotriton arnoldi; assembly: GCA_963921515.1. Lineage (NCBI taxonomy): Eukaryota > Metazoa > Chordata > Amphibia > Caudata > Salamandridae > Calotriton > Calotriton arnoldi. The sequence goes on along the minus strand of CAWUFW010001322.1, from coordinate 2,560,178 downwards.
AAATCTCAAAGCGTCTAGTAAATCCTTCTTTTCTCCTATCTGCACTGTTTACTCTGATGCGATTTGGGCAAATTAAAATGGAGGAATTGGGGCAGTACTGGCCCTTACCCTGTCCCTCAAGTGGGAAACTTGGAAATTGAGTCCCTCGTGGGTCTCTTTCAGCCCTCCCAACTGAGAGTCATGTCTGTTTGGTAGCTTCCTCATACCAGGTTAGGAAGACTTGCCACTGTTCTACGTCTACCTTACTTTTCTGATCTTTCCTTCTGTTTCTTAGATTATTTGAATGCTCTAAATTAAAGGTGCCTTCTGCAAAAAAGGATTTCTTCCTACTATTTTTAGTGAGTCCATCCCAATGTTTTTGGACTCTGCGCGTGTTTTTTCCATACTAGTGGCACATTGCATGGGCCGGAGTGCCTTATGCAGGGGGTTGCTCTTGTTATGATTTCTTCGCCCCAACCTGTCACTGTTTCCTTATTCACAACCAGAAAAACACTGAAGTATCTGACAGCCTTGTGCTGAAGCTCATCCCATGGAGGGATGGGTAGAAACAAGGTGCGGGTGGGACTAATAGTTTATTTTTCTAAGCACCAGCTCATCAGCCTGCTTCTGGGCTCCCTCAAGTGGCCTTCCACTCTTGGTTCGGACTCTGCCAGGCTCTCCATGGCCACGTGGGGTTGTGATTTCCATTAGTCGGTGGCTTGTGTTGTGTTCGTTCCCATTATGTGCCTCTCCTGTGAACACTTGTCGCTCTGCCCTGCTGTCCCCTGCTTCTCATTATTGAACACTCACCTTTCGGACTTTCAACTCGAAGTGCACATAAGTGTTCAAAGGCCTGAGAACAGAAGTGCACAGGAGACTAGGTGGGAATTAACTTCTTCAAGCATGACTGCTACAAATGTCAGTGGTTTTGCAGAAGTAATTGTTTTTGAAGGAACAGGGGTTATTACAGAAATCCAGATGGTTCAATAAGCACCAACTCTCGGACTATCCTCAGGGTGGGAGTGAAGCTCCACAGACAGGCTTTTTGTTGACCGGCTTCTCGGCAAAGATCAACTAGCACTGGCAAAGCCAACAGGTCTGGCCTACACCAGCTGATGGGAAGGCTACATTTATTTTTATTTTTTATTGTAAACATAAACCACAAAAAGAAGAAAGAGAACATACCGCTGCCTAATTGTGGCCACTATATACTTAAAATGAAACAAATACATTAAATTAACCATGGCATATAAATGTAATAGAACCATATTGGTGCTTGCTAGTAGTTAGATGCACTTAGAACATATGTAGAAACCCTGTTTAGTTTCAGTACACTTCACAGGAACATATGATTATTAAAGGCACAAAAAATGTACTATTGGCTTCAAATTATCGGAACATGAAGACAGCGTTTAAACACACAACAAATAAAAAGGGATAATTATTAGAAAAGTAAAGTATTGGCCCATGAGCTCAGGCACTGGGGTGGGGGGAGGGGGGGTTTGCTCTTGTGGTCTGTGAATATGCTGTCAATCACAGTTCAAGAGAGCCAATGGCTGATCTGGGCTTACTCATTGCCCCATGACGCATGCTATGTTGTGAGGTGCAGCACTCTGCTGCCTTTGGCTTAGTTTTCTCTGTAGAAATACCTTAAACAGACATATACTTACAATCAGAAACCAAAATTTGAATGACACATCACCAGACTAATGGATGAAGAGAGCTGTCTGAAAGCCCTTGTAAATATATTCTATATATCATTTTATCAAAATAAAAAAACTTGGCTAACATCAGACCATAAAAATGTAAAAAGTTCATATAATTTGAGCACTGCTTATTTGTAGATAAATCAGCCTCTTACACAAAGAGTGAGTATCAAGGTTGCTCTTTCCAACATGGCCTCTGTTCTTCTTTGTGAAACATTGGGGGAACTCGCGGACCCCTAGCTAGCTCCAATGCCCGCGTCCGCCAGGGCAGACAGTGCACAGCAGTGTTGCATGCAAAAGGTCTGCAACACTAATTGTGCCCATATACAGTAGAAGAGGGCATTCTGCCTCCACCTTAAACGGAATATGTTACAGCTGAAAATGTCATTTCTGCTTCACTCTCTTCCCAGACTGTAATTGGCCATCTCTTTGCGACATATTAATGTGGTTTACCTGGTATTTAACCTGTCACACGCAGATCAGTCCGCTCCTGGTTAGCAGTAATAGCTACTGCACGGGAGCAGAAGTGACTTCATAATGGAATAAATAGAGCTTGCCTGCTGATCATACACGAAAAGGCAAATCGTCGCCAGAACGCAAGGACAGCGACACCCGCGTGAGCACAGATTGGGCTAGCCTGTAGCGCGCCTTGCCCCAAGGCAGAGCCCTGCTATTGGCAAGTCTTTACCCTGCTTCTCCTCCTTTTGAAACAGTCAGTACTTAATTTGAGCCGGTGGTTTCCGGTGCTCGGCACCAGCACATAATTGTCAACACAAGCGCTTGTGACAGTTTGCCACAAGGTGGCGCTGTCTGGCTAATTTAGAGATGAGGACAACAACAGTCTCATATTAACTTAATATACATTCAAAATGACTATTACCTGCTGCCCAAGCCATTTCTATAGCTATGGGGACCTGGAATAGTCCGAATTGTCACACTTGTAGGAGTATGATGGTTAGTAGTTGTATTGTTACCATCATTGGCAGCATGGCAGGGGCAATGTGTGATGCAAGCTGTAGTGACCTCTGATGAGAGCCCAGGCACCTATTTCTTTTTACAAATTAAGCACTGGAAACAATCGATTGCTTGTTGGGTCAATGTGCACAAAATGGCCGCTAAAGTTCTGTCCAGGAATGGAGCATGGGTAGTTCACGCCTGCCGGTGAAGTGTCTGCTGTGGGTATCATTATGCGCCGTGTAACTGACGCCATGCACAGCATTTTTCTCTAAATGCCCCTGCTGCCATTTCAAATAATATCAACCAGTGGACGAATACAGTTCCTAGCCTACTCTTGTTTGTGTCTATAGCGCTGCATTCCCATTTCACATGGCCTCTTGGCACATGTCTCGATTTGCAGACCGTTGGCTGATCTTTGTGAGTTTTCCTGAGAATTAAGTCAAGTCGTGTCTTGCATCCTTCGCTGAACCAAGTGTGATCAATGCGTCTATCTTGTGCGCATCAGTAGATTCCCTCTCCTGTTGTGTGAATTAACATTGCCTTCCAGTGTGCATGTCATAGTGTGCGCATCCCTATTTCTCTTAGTGTGCATATCAATGTTTCTCTTGCTGTGCATAGTCGTGTTTCCCTGTACAGGTGTCAGTTTTCCATATCCGACTGTCGGTGTCTCTCTGTCCCCGGTCTCCGTCAATGTCTCCCATCTCAGTGCAAGTATCAGCGTCTTCCTGTGTCACCGAGTCTGTCCCTGCTCGTGTCCATGCCTCTATGTCCATGAAATAATGAATTTCCTGTTCCTGTGTTACTATACTTCCTTTCCTGGTGTCTGTACATTTCCTGACTGCCTCCTGCCCCAATCTTCTGCTTGCTCTTCCCAGTGTTGATGCCTCCTTCTCCCCGTTATCATTGTATTCCCTGTCCCAGTGTCAGTCTGATCTCTCTACTGGGTGAAGATTAAATATTTACATTGCCTCCAAGCGTGTAAAGAAAGGGACCTTGTAGACCCCCGCCTCAGGGTGCATTCCGGCTAATGTCATGCTGGTGGATGGGTGAATATGGGTATGTATTTTTGCTTCTTTTTGAAGGCAGCTGTTTTCCCAAAGGTAGGTATCCAGTGAATGTGTGCTCCAGAGATGGGGTAATTCTGTCTTGGTCGAGTTGAGTTTCGGGTTAGTATTGGACATCCAATTCTGAACAAGAATGAAGCAGGGTGTGTATTTGATGAGAGGTACAATCTACCCTATTTAGAGAAGTGTATGGGAAATGGTACATTATGATCTCTCTATGTACATAAGAGAATAGGGACTAGGGTTGCAGCTAGAGGTGGGTAAGCCACTGAAAGCTCGAGCCTGAAGTCTGGCTTAGCTCGAGGTCCCTTTGGAACCGCGAGCCCATAACGAGACGATCTTTCATGTGGCATTTACCTGCCTCGCCCCAGTTCCCTGGATGCGGTGTTCAGGTCAATGCTGTTGACTTTGGTGTTGGGGAACCAGATTCGAGGCTCGGCGTTGGTTCAACATCCTGTGATTCTGGGCAAATCACTTCATATTCCCATCCATATAAACTATGAATGGTGATGTTGTGTAATATAATGGGTGCTTATGTAAAGCACTCCAATGCCTTCGGGTCGAGTTTGCGCTATATAAAAACTGCTGAAAGGTGCACAAAGACAGAAAAAACAAAGCATTAACACAAAGAATGTTGCTCTATAATATTCTGGGCCAGTGCGGGGTTTACATGACAATCGCCTTGCATCTTAGTTCACTAATGGTTCATGTATAAAAAGGATCACATTTAATAAAGCACTTCTCAGTGCATCGCTATAATGTGACTTATTAATGTCAAAGGTTCCACAGGCTAAAGAAATAAACCTTTTTGAATTTTGAAGAAACGTTATCATATTTTACGTGCTGTTTGGTCTATGATTTACATAGCAAACATTTTCAGGGCTCGTGCACGGGCTCCAAAATCTTAGCCAGACCCTTGGCTCGGCTCTGTCTCGGCTCTCGCCATTAATTTGTTGGATCGCCCATCTCTAGTTACTGGTAAGTAACTTTCCTACTCCTTCATGAGATACTCTCTGGTATTTATAATCTGTAGAAGAAAGAGAGGAAGAGTAACTCTCTTATCAGCAGGAAAGAGGATCGTAGAGAAGAAAGAGAATCCTTAGGTAGAGGCTCTGCACGGAAGCTTGCCCCACCAGACCATCCACCAGGGAGTCTCAATCAATGTGATCCAGCGCGATATTAACAAACAGCATTCATACACCAGATACTCACTTGGGCCCATACATTCATACTACGCTAATACTTACGCTGGGTTTATCAGTTGTTACTCTCTATCAAAATCCCTGCTACCAATTACCTTCTGATTGAAGAGTAATGACTTACCAATGAATCCTTTGCTAATTGGGAAGTTTAAAATGAGTGACATTCATTATAGTACATAATCCTGAAATAACCACGGAGTCAGGAAGTTTTAAAATGTTTATCTAAAGATTTAGCAGAGTAAAATACAGAGCCACATGGTACTTAATCGCAATACCCAAGATTAAGCATAGAAATGATTATTGCTAGTCAATGACGATGTTTAAAGAAGAAAAGAAGATAGAGACAGCAGCACAACTAAAGGTTGCATTATATTTACCTAAGTGCGAGAACCAAACCCCTTAGCCAAGGAGTTGAAAGAATAGGACCCAGGAAGGATGAAGAGCAAAGACTTCTTCCAGGATCAGGACCGGACAGGTGACCTCTCTACAACGACGCCTGCGTCGTTCCCCTCTCTGATACTCGACTTCTCCTCGATTCTCCCGTGCCTTCCTTCTAATGGACTCCGCCGCCCCCTCCTCAGGACCTCTTCTTGGACAGGGACTCTGTCTGCAACCGATCAGCTTGGCAGTCTGGGGCTCTTCTGTGTGTTCTGAGAGTCAGCTCTAGCTAATTAGCTAATTCTATATCTGTTATACCCTTCTACGCCCATGAACCTCCCCTTAATGTTGCTAAAATATGGGGCCACTACTTCTGATTGGACAGGGACAGGAGGTGGATTCTCGCACCAAGTTGATTTGGCCTAAATTGTAAAGCCTATTGTCTTTACGTTCCCACCCCTTCAAATGAATACATTCGCTTTATTTCCCACCCGTCTCATGACAAATGTAAACCAATTTTCCTAGACATTGTATCAATGTGTGACAGAAAAGTGCTAGTACAACATCTTCGGCCATCAGGTTACGGCCTTGGACTTCGTCCAGGTTGACTTCATTTGGCAGGCACACAAGGCACATGCGCAGAATCAGTTGCCTCTCGAGTTTCAGAACACCAACCCAGGCCCAAGTTTACGAACTAATAGAAGTGCAAGAAGAAAATATTAGAATCACAAATAAAATGTTTCACTGTGTACCCACTATTTCTATTCTATTCCCAATTAAATATATATACTATCCCGCGTTAGTAGCGTTAGGAAACGACAATTTAATAATGACACGAGAGCAAGCAGAAGCATGTGAAAACATCAAGCAGCCATTTTAATGCACACTGCGCAGAAGTTTCCCACCAAGCAAAGAAAGACATCACACCATGTGATATGGTTGCGACATGCGCATTGAGCTTTCCCGCGCATAGCGGCCATTTTGGATTACAGACAAGCGTTATTCATTAGTAAAACACATAGGCAAGCATCCCTTTCTTTTTTGTGTCGTGAATGCAAAGGTTAGTATTAACAATACAAGTTTAATAAATTAATACTGTGAGGAGGATCGAATACAAGCAAGTTTCATTTATGAAACCTTGCTCCATCAATCCCCTCTCTGATGGCGATTCTGAGCCATCAAAAACATTACCCTCAATCAGATGCCAACTTCTAGCAAATTACTTCATTCTCGTCTTTATTCTTTCTATTTTTACAATCTCCTTTTAATTTCTTGTATAATTCACTTCTCCACTCTTCAAGTTCGATTTCATCTACCTTTCGTTTCTTTCCTCTTCCTGTCACTTTATATGTTCCATTCTTTTTACAACATTTGCACCATATTGTTATTGCCAATATTATTATTGCTATCCCTGCTAAGGGTACTAATATTTGACCTATAAGTCCTTTCCCTATATTAGCAAACCAGGTTCCAATTGACGAGATACTATTTGTCAATCTTTCCCATACACTATCAACTTCCAGTGGTTTAAGTTCTTTCTCAAGTTTAGTTATATTTTGTATGTACGTTCCAATTTCTGCACTCTTATCAGGAATATAAGTGCAACAATGTTTCGTCTTCAATAATTTACAGACTCCGCCCTCTTTTGCCAATATAATATCAAGAGCAAGTCGATTTTGCATCACCATAGATCTAATCGCAACCATTTCCGCATTAATCATTAGAAAACCTCCAGCAGTATCCGTTGATAAACGATCAACCACTGTAGACAATTTACATATTTTCCTTGAGTTCAGAATTATTCCCACTGAAGGTATCAATGCACCAAATATATCACCTACAATTTCTGAAAAACTAGCTCTTTTACTACGTATTAATTCACTATTGTTTTCATTGCTCTCAGTGTTTCTTTTTACGTGGTATATCTTTGGAAATACTATTCCAAAATAACAACTTCCATACCACCGTGCAGGAAGCCTAAAGTAAGCCTTATTCCCACACACATAATAGATTCCAGGAAAAACTGAATCTGTTCCTCCTTTGAGTCCCCAACCTCCAAGAATTAAAAAATTGTGTTCACATTCACTGGTACCGATGAAAACATTGTTATAATCAGTCTTTAACCTATGAAGACAAATTTTCCCTGTCTTTATGAAATCCAGAGCCATAGCAGCTTGAGCCTTGCCAGGTGTGTAACTCCCTTCTTTCTCAGCCCAAGGTGGTAAATGAGCCTTATGCTCAGAAGCTTTCTTTTGAAAATCTTGTCTTCTATTTTCTACTAAATTCAAAAATATATTTCTTCTTCGTGTAAAGAACATGTTAGATTGTGTCTATGTGCATGTGTTATGTCTATTGATTTCATGGTTAAGAAAAATTCTCCCATAAACTGTGCGTCTTGACTACTAAGCACTGGGTTCATACTCTTGCGAATCGGAACCTCAGAAAATATCACATCTAAGTTTGAATAATAATACTGAAGTTTCCCTGTTCTATAAAATAAACTAGACAAAACACTACATGATATGCCATATGTCAGTGGTAAGTGATGGTATGTTAATCCTTCTGCTACTGATTCAGGTAACTTCATACAGACGTAACAATTACTAACTTCCATGGTGTCTACATATTGAAACAATAACTTTGTGAAAACGTTTAAACTAGTGTTGTTGTCAGTTACTTCATGATGAATTTCTGGTTCACTTTCTGCCATTAGTTCTACTCTATTGCCCTTCACGTTTGCTGTCCTCTCCTTAGTTTCATTATTAATCTTTTTATCTATTATCATAAGGTAAGGAATTGCTACAATCAGGACTAACCATACTATAAGCACCATTACTAGACTACATATGCATATTGCACAGCATCTTCTACAACATTTCTGTTTTGGTCTCCCAGTAAATCTATCGTCGGGCATTTTTCGACAAGGAAGATTGCTCTTCTTATCTTTTCTTCTTTTCTTTAGCTTATTCTTCTGCTTAGTCAGGGTGGTCTTGTTTCTTCTTCGTACGTCAATTCTGCACTTGTTCCTTCGCCACCACTGTCACTTGATTCTGAGCTTTCAAAATCTTCAAGGATGATGTAAGTCCAATCGGGACCCTTGAATTTGTTATTCACAAGTTTCAGTCTTTTACTTCTTCTTTTCGCAGTTTTATGTTCTTGTTCAGTTTGACTTGTCACTTCATTCACTTGATCTGGATCTTCACTTCTGGTTGTTATGTGGTACTTCACTCTTTTAATGACACTCGGCCAATGATCTCCTTTTCTTGTTTTCTTTGTCGGCACTGTTTCTTTGTTTTCGTCTTTAGAGATCTCGTTAATTTCACTGTTTAGCACTGTTTTGTTTTCTTTGATTACTTTTTCTTCTGTTTTGTCTTTTTCAGGTCTGATTGGTTTCTCTGTAACAGCTCCGCTGTGAGTTTCCAATAACTGACCTTGTTCTTTGTTTATTTCTTCAAGTTCATGTTTTTCAAGGTTTTCTTCTTCTGTGTACTCTTCTTGATCTAACTTGTTCTGATCAGGGCTTATTGCACTGTGAACTTCTGCAGCCTGACCGGATTCTTCTAGACCTGTCTGTCCCTGATCAAAGTCTATTAGGTCTTCACTGTTTTGAGTGCAGTTTTCTTTCCCTAGCTGACCTTGTTCAGGATTTCTTAATGTCTTTCCTTCTTGTTCCTGAACTGCTTCTTCTTCACCTATCTGATCTTCTTCAATTTCTTCCAATTTCGCTTGACTTCTTGTTCTGTGGTATACTTCAGGAACTTCTACCACTGGTATCCAATCCTGACTTGTGCTCGGTTGTTCTTCTTCAGCTTCTCCGGAATCTCGAACCTGAGATCCTTCAGCTGGGCAACCTTCAGCTTCTTCAGTGATTGGCGTTGTCTGAGGATTCTCTTCCTCGGGATCTGGTACTCTCTTGGTGTGACTTACATGAATCCAATTAGGAAATCCGGCACACTTCCCTGCTGTATTCGTTGTCAGTATGACTTGACACAGTCTGCCCCATCTAGGTGATAGACACGTTTCTCTGGTGTGATTCTTCACTACCACCCAATCACCAGGATTCAGATCATGTTCTTGTTCAGGCTGTCTGGAAACTGCGTCTTCTCCAACCTGATGAGAGACAGAACGCACTAGGTCAGCCAATACTTTGCAATAGTCCAGAACCATATCATCAGATATATTCACCAGTTTGTTTGTGGGAACATGTGTTTGTCTCATTGCTCTTCCCATCATTATTTCGTGGGGGATCAATCCTGTGGTTCTGTCAGGTATACTTCTGAGTCCCATTAAAACGAGTGGCAATGCATCTGGCCACTCTAATGATGTTGATGCACACATTTTTCCCAGTCTTGACTTTATAGTGCCATTCAATTGTTCAACCACTCCAGAAGCTTCTGGACGATATGCACAGTGCAGTTTCTGTTTGATTTGAAATGCTTCACAGATTATTTGAATCACTTCACTGTTAAAATGTTTTCCTCTATCTGATTCCAAAGTTACTGGAAAACCAAACCTAGGAATGAGCTCTCGTAGCAACAGTTTTGCAACTGTAATGCTGTCATTTCTCCTAGTAGGGTAAGCCTCCACCCACTTTGAGAACAGACACACTATGACTAGTACATATTTCAGCCCTCTACATGGTGGTAACTGTATGAAATCAAACTGAAGTCTCATAAATGGACCCTCTGCCTTTCCAATTTTTCCAAATCCAATTACTGTCTTCCTCCCCGGATTATGCATCTGGCAAGTTAGACATCTCTGGCAAAGACTCTCTGCAACAGCTCTGAATTTGGGATTGTACCAATTTTGTCTGAACAGCCTAATCATTGCATCTCTCCCTATGTGTGTGTCTCCATGATGCATTCTAGCCATTTGTGAGAGTAAACAGTCTGGCATGACTGGTCTGCCATCCGCTCTGATCCACACTTCATCATCTCCTCTTTGCGAACAACCCACTTTGATCCACAAATTCTTCTCACTTTTATCAACCTCATCTTGCAATTTCTTCACCTCATTCCAAGTTTCAGGTGGCATATACAGCATAAGTTGGCAGCTGATTCCCATTCTTTCCACCCTCTTATTTACTGACGTTCTGGTTTTGGCACAATGTTGAGCCACCAGATCCGCATATCTGTTGCCGACTACCACCCAGTCATCTCCTGACTGGTGTGCGGCACATTTCACCACAGCCAATTCTTTTGGTGATTGTATTGCTTCTAGCAATTCCCCTACAAATTGTCCATTTTTAATGGGGGATCCTGAAGAAGTCATGAAATCCCTCTGCATCCATAGTTGGCCAAAATCGTGCACAACCCCGTAACCATATTGGCTATCTGTAAATATGGTTACTCTCTGATTCCTCCCAATTTTGCATGCTTTTATCAACGCAATCAATTCAGCTACTTGTGCAGATTTGACTCCTGGTAAATAGGATGCTTCAACTATTCCAGTTAATTCACATACCGCATAGGCAGCAATTAGTTTACCATCTTCATGTCTTTGACATGAACCATCAACAAATAGCTCCCTGTCTGGCTTTTTAAGAGGCTGTTCCTCTATATCTGGGCGTGGTTTTGTGCATAATTCTGTAATTTGTATACAATCATGTTCATCGTCTTCATCATCTTTAATTCTCTCATGACGTGGGTCTGGTAGTAAGGTTGCTGTATTTATTATAGTACACCTTACCATGTTCACATTTTCAGCACCCATTATTATTCTTTCATATTTAGTCAGCCGACTAGGAGTAAGATGCTGAGTTCGGGTTCTTGTCAACAGAATGACAACTGCATGTGGAACATACACTTTTACAGGGTGTCCCATCACAATCGACTCACTCTGTTCAATGCTCAAACAAGTAGCCGCCACTGCTTTTAGGCATCCTGGCAATGCGGCTGCTACTGGGTCCAATGTAGCAGAAAAATATGCTATAGGACGTCATTCTAGTCCATGTCTTTGAGTTAGGACAGAAAGTGCACAATTTTCTCTCTCATGACAGAACAATGCAAATTCTCTTTTATAATCAGGCATGCCTGAGGCAGGTGCTGAACATAGGGCATTTCTCAATTTTACAAAAGCTTCTACACTTTCATCCTCCCACTCCACAGGGTCCTTTGCTTTCTTTTTTGTCATGTTAATTAAGGGCTTAGCTAACATGGAAAATCCTGGTATCCATTGTCGACAGTAATCTACTATTTCTAGGAACATTCTCACTTGTCTTTGTGTTACAGGCATTTGCATTTTCTTTATTAAAGCTACTCTTTCAGCTGTTACTCTTCTTTTTCCTCTCTCAATTTGGTGTCCCAGATACTTAACAGCTGTTGTACAAAATTGCAATTTTTCAGGTGAGACTTTATGTCCCTCTTCTGCCAAAAGATTTAATAATGCTATGGAATCAACAACACAGTCCTCTGGTGTTCGATGCCACCAATAAGTCATCGATATATTGGACTAAGACTGAGCTTCCTGGCATCACTAGTTTTTCAAGGCACTTTTTCAGTATCTGGTTGAAAATAGAAGGACTTTCTGTGTACCCCTGAGGAACACGATTCCACACATAAACCTTGTTTTCAAATTTAAATGAAAAAAGATACTGGCTGTCTGGATGTAATGGTATTGAAAAGAATGCTTGACACAAATCAATTACTGTGAACCATCCTGCACTCCACGGAATCTGGTATAAAATTACTGCAGGATTTGGTACTATGGGACAACATGGTTCTACAATCTTATTTATTTTCCTCAGGTCCTGAACAATCCTATATTTTCCACTAGGTTTCTTTAATCCCATTATTGGTGAATTACATGGGCTACTCATTACTTCTTTTAGTATGTTTTGTTCTACCATTCGATTTATTTCTTCAATGACTCCTGCTTTTACTTCTGCACTCATTTTGTACTGTCTGGTATTTGGGAAAATTGCACCTTCCTTTACAGTAATTTTAACTGGATCTATTTTAGCCATAAGTCCTACTTCCTTTCCGGTGAAATCCCATACTATGGGGTTTACTGTACCTTTTAATTCTTCTGGCAACTCATCTCTTGTTATTAACGAAAACATCTCGTCTACTTCTGTACCTTGTTTTGCAATCATAATTTTATATACATGATCTTCATCTGGTGTCTGAACTGCCACACCATCTGGTGTGCAGAAAATGGTACAATTCATCTTGCACAACAAATCCCTACCTAATAAGTTTACTGGACTAGAATCACACACTACAAATTGATGCATTTCTCTGAAGTTTCCAATTTTAACTTCCATGGGTTCGGTAAGAGGTGTTCTAATCCGCTGATTAGCTACCCCCACTACTTGGATATTTTCACCAGAGAGAGGAAGGTCTGGAATGTCTGCTGTTCTCACAGTAGACCGGGTAGCACCAGTGTCCAAAAGGAAAGTAATATTATTACCTTTCACATTCCCTTCAACATATGGACCTGACTGATCTACCTGTAAGGATGCGCCAAGTATGCACTCCTTCTTCCCCTCTCCTAGGCACCGTCATGGACTGCATTGACAGAAATCGTCCTGCAAAAGAAATTGTGATGTCATATAATCATTCTTACCACTTCCTCCCGGATATCCGATGTCTGTACCATGCTTTGCTCTGCTTACATTACCCTGAATAGGTGCAGGTGGCAACTGACTCTGAGGATTTGCACCCTGCTGTGAGTCATTCTGCGTCTGTGGATTAAAATTTTGATTTGGGCCATTATTATTCCGAATCTTTTTACATTCATCCTTCCAATGCCCCAATTTTCGCATCCATGACAAGGAAATTTCTTTTTAGCTTCTTCTCTACTCATTCGTCCTCTAAATTTTCCACCATTCCCAGTATCACCATTCGTTCCAGAATCTTTTCCTGGATTTTCACTTGGATTTTCCAAATTAATTCCCTGTTTCTCAGCCATTTTCACCTGAGCCCACATCACTTTTTCCTGCAATTTCTTGTGTCTATCCTCAATATCGTCTCCACAATATTTTGCATACTTCAAAATCTCATCAATGGGCTTTCGCTGCCAACACAGCATGTGTTGTTTAATCATCTGACAAATCTCTGGCTTCAAACCGTAAACAAATCGATACACAAACTGACTCATGTTCTTGTCTCCAATGTCCTCAAATCCACTATACTGTTTAAATACCTGCAATAGACGCTCATAGTAAGAATGTACTGATTCATTAGCTTCTTGGGTAGTTCGATCTATTTTTACCCAATATGTTTCTTTCGGTGGTATTTTCCCTTTCAGGTAAGTTATCACTTGGTGATACTTTTTCATTACATCATTTGACGGGGCACCTGTCTTCGGATCTCTAGGATATTCATCACTAGGCCAATCGACTGTAATTTTACAATCTGTCCACAAATCGGCAGGTACCACTATGTCAAACAAACCATCTAAATCCTTCAACATTACCTTTGACACCTTCACAAACCTGTCAACCTGCTTGTACCATTCAATTGGTTTTTCTCTCAATTTTGGAAAATCATTCGTAAATGACAAAATATCCTGTCTGCTCCATGGGACATGTACATATCCTCCTCCCGCAACTTCTCGCATTGGATACATCTGGTCTGCTTTCCCTGTTTCCTTCATCACATATTCTGATGCTGTTCTACTTGTTCGGGCTTCTTCCTTTTTCTTGGCCCACCTAGTTTTCCATTTATCTAGGTCTCCCCATTTTTGAAAACTAACATTAATTCTCTTATTTGTAATCTTCTTCCAGAGGCATTCATATTTTCTAAATCTTTGTCTGAAAATTCTGCTCTATAGGGTTTCTGTAGTACCTTTGATCTCCCTATTTCTATTCCCATCTGTAGTGCTAAATTGGATAATTTTTCATGGAATATTCTTACATTTCTGGTGATACTCCTACACAAGAACAATAATTCTTCTTCATCATAGGTATTTAAGCGTTCTAGTCCTACATTTCCTGCTATTATTTCTTCTAATTCGACTTTCAATTTATGAATGTCCATTATTTTCGGAGGTGTGCACTGTTTAACTGACCCTTGCACCCATCTTTCTAGATCTTCAGGTGTTACTATGGTAGCACTTTTTGCTCCCGATGAAGTTACTAAACTTACATCTTTTGAACCTCCAGGTACATCTTTTCTTGGAGTACTATTTACAGAACCTCGAATAGGCAAGACCATTAGTGATATTGTGGATTCACAGTCACTAAATTGATCCTCAATTATAACTGGAGCTTCAGGTTTTGGATTATTCACAGCAGTAGGTGTAAGTATCGGTGGAGGACAGCTTCCCTGAGTATCATATAATGGAACTACTGGACCAATTGTTACAGGTATGGTCAATGAATCAGGATGTACTTTTATCTGAGTTATTTTCTGTATTAATTCTGTTCTGGTCTTTTTTAGGGCTTCTTTTTCTTTGTCATGAAGTATTCTACTAGTGGTGAATTCATGCATTACCTGTGGCACTAATGGAGTTTTTGGTGGTGCACTTGGGGTGCATCCACTTGTCCCTTCCTGATATGGTGGGGGGTTTCTTAACATTTCCTCCATAAAGTCATCTTCAGACTCCTCATTTCTCATTAAATGTTTTCTCTTTTCTGTGCACTTACTTCCTAATTTCTCCTCTGCTGAGAACAATGGATATAATCCTTCTGTAATCATTGCCCTTCTCCATTGTTTCATCTGACTGTCCCTAGACTCACGTATATATCTGGGGAAAAATCCTGGATAACTCCTATTACTTCTAGATCTATCCCGCTCAAATGCCTCGGTTTCCCATTCCTCTAGAGCTTCGTACTGAGTTAATCTAGGTCTGGGTTCTAAGTCGTTCATCCTCAATCTCAAATTCTGAAGAATTCGCCCATTGAACGTGCCATTCTCGGGAAATGCTAGTATTCCATCATTTTTGGTATATTCTATCCAATTCTCCATCCATACACAAGTATGATAACCTCTCTCCATCATCATAAATGAAGCGGGCGTTTTAGCTGGTGGAATAATAATTCCTTCTCTAGTTTTTAGTGGTTTATCCTTTTTAAAATAGTTCTTAATCTTTTGCAGGAAGGACATTTTACTCTTCTCTCCGTACATTCTATCTAATCTTCGGTGTACAAAATTATATTCTGCAAAACCTAGGAATCTCCTATCCGGACGAGTTTCTGTTAAAGTCGGATCGCGTTTTAACATGCAATCTTTATCCACTAAGATTTTAGCTTCTAAAATATCAACCAATCAAGTCTCTGCTAACTTTTATTTCTGAACCAATCCTTGCGCGGCCTTTTGGTGATGTTTATCTGTCAACCCCTCCTTTACAATCTGCTCTTTTCTGTCCTTGCTGGTTTAACCAATCCCAGCGCGGCACCTGTGACGTCAGTACTACTCCTGACTACTGACCCCTCCTTTACAAGGGTTTTTCCACACCCGCTGATTCAACCAATCTCAGCGCGGCGTTTTTGTGACGTCAGCTCCCTCTCCGGCAACTGACCCTCCCTTTACAAAAATTTACGCAAACTTATTTTCTCTATAAATCTTAATTAAATTTCAGTAACAACATAAAACATTCGCTATCGTGCCAGTTTCTCTAAAATAGGAAAGATAGTTTTTCTCTCACCCTTAGTAAAACCTTTCCGTTTACTAAACATACACTACGAGTAAAACACTTCCGTCTACTCTTCACACAAGCTCCAGAAGTACCTGTTACTTCTCCAATGTTACCCTTTCTAGGTGATATAACATCAAATTTTTACCAGCGTACTCTTTTGCTATTACTCACACGCATAGAGTCCCTAACGAGTACTGAAAGTCCTGCTTAACTTTTCAGTACTATTTCTGCCTGACAGATAACCTCACTGCAGTATGGCTTCCACTTACCATCCGCTATTCCTTTTACCCCGGGGTATTCTGGACAACATAAAACAAAACTTTGAATACACGGATGTTAGTTCATAAAAATACAAATAAAAATTCTCATTACCCAATTAACAAAGAGTAACCATCCTCTGATTACCAGAAAACTGATCCAGCGCGATATTAACAAACAGCATTCATACACCAGATACTCACTTGGGCCCATACATTCATACTACGCTAATACTTACGCTGGGTTTATCAGTTGTTACTCTCTATCAAAATCCCTGCTACCAATTACCTTCTGATTGAAGAGTAATGACTTACCAAAGAATCCTTTGCTAATTGGGAAGTTTAAAATGAGTGACATTCATTATAGTACATAATCCTGAAATAACCACTGAGTCAGGAAGTTTTAAAATGTTTATCTAAAGATTTAGCAGAGTAAAATACAGAGCCACATGGTACTTAATCGCAATACCCAAGATTAAGCATAGAAATGATTATTGCTAATCAATGACGGTGTTTAAAGAAGAGGAGAAGATAGAGACAGCAGCGCAACTAAAGGTTGCATTATATTTACCTAAGTGCGAGAACCAAAACCCCTTAGCCAAGGAGTTGAAAGAATAGGACCCAGGAAGGATGAAGAGCAAAGACTTCTTCCAGGATCAGGACCGGACAGGTGACCTCTCTACAACGACGCCTGCGTCGTTCCCCTCTCTGATACTCGACTTCTCCTCGATTCTCCCGTGCCTTCCTTCTAATGGACTCCGCCGCCCACTCCTCAGGACCTCTTCTTGGACAGGGACTCGGTCTGCAACCGATCAGCTTGGCAGTCTGGGGCTCTTCTGTGTGTTCTGAGAGTCAGCTCTAGCTAATTAGCTAATTCTATATCTGTTATACCCTTCTACGCCCATGTACCTCCCCTTAATGTTGCTAAAATATGGGGCCACTACTTCTGATTGGACAGGGACAGGAGGTGGATTCTCGCACCATGTTGATTTGGCCTAAATTGTAAAGCCTATTGTCTTTACGTTCCCACCCCTTCAAATTAATACATTCGCTTTATTTCCCACCCGTCTCATGACAAATGTAAACCAATTTTCCTAGACATTGTATCAATGTGTGACAGGAAAGTGCTAGTACAACATCTTCGGCCATCAGGTTACGGCCTTGGACTTCGTCCAGGTTGACTTCATTTGGCAGGCACACAAGGCACATGCGCAGAATCAGTTGCCTCTCGAGTTTCAGAACACCAACCCAGGCCCAAGTTTACGAACTAATAGAAGTGCAAGAAGAAAATATTAGAATCACAAATAAAATGTTTCACTGTATACCCACTATTTCTATTCTATTCCCAATTAAATATATATACTATCCCGCGTTAGTAGCGTTAGGAAACGACAATTTAATAATGACACGAGAGCAAGCAGAAGCATGTGAAAACATCAAGCAGCCATTTTAATGCACACTGCGCAGAAGCAGAAGTTTCCCACCAAGGAAAGAAAGACGTCACACCATGTGATATGGTTGCGACATGCGCATCGAGCTTTCCCGCGCATAGCGGCCATTTTGGATTACAGACAAGCGTTATTCATTAGTAAAACACATAGGCAAGCATCCCTTTCTTTTTTGTGTCGTGAATGCAAAGGTTAGTATTAACAATACAAGTTTAATAAATTAATACTGTGAGGAGGATTGAATACAAGCAAGTTTCATTTATGAAACCTTGCTCCATCAAATGCATTACTGTGTAAATGAGCAATACTGGCAAGTAAATCTCACACATCCATCTTTTATGGTCGTGGAGACCCTGCAACTCTGTCTCCCCTTTACCCAGATATATATGCCTGTGTGTTTGATGTATGAGTCTGGATGGTTTTTGGTTGAGTATGTATGAATATTTTGTTGTATGCTTACCTGTCTACATTCGGGGGTTATAAGTTTAACAGTGCACTTTACATTTTCTAGAGTTTTATGTAGTAGTTTTGTACATATTTGTGTTGATATCCAAAAATACGTTTTATAAAAAAAGGAGAAAAAAATTATTCTATCACATATGTGTATTTGCTTTTATATAAAACATGAGGCGAATTAATGGAATTGTGGATATATATGCCTTCAATGTTAAAAAACAAGCTAAATAAACAGTCATGTTAAAATTAACTTCACTCTGTACATCTTTGTTGATATGACTACACTGCTGCTTAGCCCATACTGAATTCAATTTCATTTTGATGAAAGAAATATAGGTCGCGTGGGCGCTCTTTATTGAATGTTCTAGTTTTTCCCCCCCTTCTCCCTGACCTAAAAGAATTTTCTTCAGAGGGGGTCCCCGCTTTTTGCATAAGTAAATCTCCGTGCAGGTAGGTGAGCCATGCCTTATCAGGACCTAAGCATGCCCTCCTGCTTTCCCCTCACCTGAGGGCTCCCATCAAGATAGAATATTTCAAACTGACTGATTCAGTGAAATATTAACCGATGAGGCCCCAGCTCGACTGCTGGGCATGCTGCATGGGCAGGCAGTTGGCGTCAAGCCAAATCAAATGCCAGTATGCCTCACATTCCCCTTGCAAATGTCTGTCTCCGTCTGCTGAGTTTCTTCTTAGAGAGAACATGCTGCCTAGCAGGGTACTCATCCAAAGTATCACCTGTGGGTTCCTTACTTGGGGAGTCTGAGGAAGGTTTCTACGCTAAAGTCCCCAAGTATAACCAGGCTTCACCAGGTCTTTGCATCCTGGTTATGAGCTGCAAATATTAAATAAATGTCAATTCTTTCCCTTTATGGACAACTGCATGGGTCAGGCTGGAAGTTCTGGTATAACTGGATCTCCAATAATTCTGCCAACATGCATGCTGAAGAGCAAAGAGTTCCTATGTGACCCTGTATGTTCCTCTCCACTCACCTCCTACCCATTGGCTCAATCCCAGAATCTGGAGAGGAACAGGTAAGTCTGTCTGTCCCACACTATGCCCAGGAAGGATCCTCTGTGAGTTTAAATCTGAAGGTCCTGAGTGTTGCAGTGATATCAACAAGAGCTATCCTTGTTTGGCTAAAGTTTCCAACACGGCCGTGATCACCTGCGCTAAAGGATGACCTTGTCATAGTCACAGAGGGAAAGATCCGAGGAGCTTATTAAATATGCAGATATGGCAGCCAAAGTGATGGATTGTGGGTAGCTCAAGATTAGTCGAGGGCAAGTAGAAAAAGCATACCACTGTCCAGCAGAAGGCAGAGTTACATATTTCAATGCCAATCCTTTCCACCTACAAAAGAACGTTTAGAAAGCCTATTGTTATTGCAGCAAGAATGGGTAAGAAGAACGGTATTTTTCGCTCTAGTAGATGACTTCTATATCATGTCTGTGGCTTAAGTTAAAGTTGGGTGGCCATGGAAAATCCTCCAAATTCTGGACAAAGTGTCAAATTCGGACAAGAATTCACAAGTGCAATTTCCAGAACCATAAGAGCTGAATGTCCACCACCATAGAGCTAGGGTGATGGAGGAAATTCCAGTGGTGGATTCTCCTACCGGTGTCATATTTTCTCCAGAAATTGGAGGGTTTTCCATTCTCACCAAACTGACTCAGGGCCCAAGCGATATATTTATATTTGTTGCAGCTTACGATACAAACTTGACCTGCAGACCGAGTTTCGGATATCATTTTTGCACAGCTTAAAAATAGCCTAGCTCTTGCCCCGCCCCACCTGCATGAAGGCTCTACTCCCCTTCCTAGCATCATCACCGGCTTCCAAGGCCCCAGTTCCTACCATTGCTCAGTGCCCACAACGACCTTCTTGCAAAGTTCTCACGCTTCCGTGCTTGTCTTTGTCTTGTTTCTCCCCCCTCGTTTTATTGAAGAGTTCTGCGTGGTGACTTCCTGACCATCTTCAAGGGTTTCTTCTCTGTAGCTGGTGAGTGTTGCAGCTCCTCATGGCTTCGTTACCACAAGGTCTGAAGTGCCAGTGGGTCTTACCAAGGGTTTCCCCTGACCACTTTGCCCTTCTACTGGGGCCATTCTGCAGTGAAAGGGGAGCTGGTAAGGCTCTTGGGACCGAAGAGAGTTACAGGTTTTTTACTCAAGGAGTCGCATGGTACTGGGAGTATCTGGGCCCTCAGCTTGCAGAGCTTCTTAGGTCATAGTGGACAATATGAGTTGGATATGTAGCCGTACTAGCGATGTCAGTGTAGGAGGCATTCTGTACTAATCCGAGGAAGGGCTGCCCTTATACGCCGTTCCTGTAGACCGAACATGTTGAGAGAAAACTGTGGAACAGCAATTGCAGGACTGCAGTTGACAGAACGCCGCCTCCTCAGGTGTAAGTGGCTTATGTGGACCGCAGCTCTGAGCTCATGTTCCAGTACTACAAATAAGTACTGAGTTACTTGCCATGGATAGGAGAAGAAGGTGGCGAACAAGAGCGATCAAAGGCTATTCACGTCTTTCAGTTCCACAACCTTTGCTTCCTCGTGGTCACAGTGGGGTCTTGGCTGGTTTTGTTCCATCTGCAGGGTCTGCCTTGTCGGCACAGGCTGATCCACTGAATACCACAAATGTAAGCTTAAGGGCACATCAGATGAGAATCCTGCATGGCTTGCCATCAATGTTGGGTCTTACTTACTTCATCTGGCCCAAACTGAGGTTCTATGATCCAGCACTCTACTTGTTTCATGAAGTTCCTGCTTCCTGGTCTGGCACTTTGAGCGCCAGCCCGGGCTTACAGTGGCATCTCCTCAAACAAGTCATCAATAAGTGACATTATTAATGATTCTCTGACATATTAGTTGCTATTGGCTAACTTGGTGCTGCTCGTAGTGTATGACGTATGTGGCGCATCAAAGTTGGGATGAGGCGCGCTGGTCCCATCGGCACCGTAGACTCCCGTTAATAGATAATGGGGTGTGAGGCCAAGATGTGCACGTCATTCCGGAATCACTTAACGGGGTGAGAGCAACCATAATATGGGGGGAGAGGGGGCTAGATCACATGTCTCCACAGATAGCAGTGGGCAAAGATTCGTCCAGTAGTGTGACATGAGTGCAACAGGTACACAGTCCCTTAGGAGAGGGTCAGAACCGTCCTGCACCACCACACAGCAGTCTCAAACCACAGTCTTATGAGGATGGACATCTGCCCCATGCAAATGACCTCCTTCACTTCATAAATGACACCTGCCTCCGGTAAGGGAGTACACAGGCGTGAGGTACAGGCCAAGATTGGAATACATCACGTTGTAAAGGTGCATACTCGACTGGAACTTCGTGTAGCATTACCTACATCATAGTCACGTACACGTGTGCTGGGACATACATGTGCACACTCATACAAACACACTCCATTCTGTCACATTCATATGCTCACATTTGTATAGTGTCACTCTCAAGCTCTCTTACATACACACACAGTGGTGCTCATACCTCACGTCACTCTCACACACCTTCTGTCATGTATGTACGTTCACAAACACGTATGCCCTAAGACTGACACACACTCACTCACACACTGGCACTGCCAAGCAGACGTTCACAAGTCGCCATCGGAAATTGGTCTCCATGGGGAATAACGAACCAGGAAGTGAGCGCACAGGAAGCATTTTAAAGAAGGGTTGTGAGAAGGGAGCATTGCCAGAGAGAAGCACTCCCCTTCCAAGCAGCGCCTAATTTGGAAAAATAAATACAAAAAATGAGTGCAGCGCTCCAGAGATTTTTTCAGGTGCTAGCCAACGCAGAGATATGCTGGGCTTTCCAAATACCAAGGCTGCCTAATCTTGATTCCACTTCCTGTCTCTCTCGCCCACCACCCTGCACCGCCTGTCTCTATCTCTCGCTCTGGCAACCTCTTTTTCTACTTTTTAAAACGAGTGTCGATGCCTCCCCCTGCCACCGCCAGCACAAACTGAGAACTGCTCACAAGAACGGTTCTCTGTAACCGCACAGCGGCAGTGCTTTGAATGGGCCGGTACTCACCAGTACAGAGTACCGGCTCTTTATAATTTTCGCCCCTTGAGTACCGGAACCTCTCCTAGGACAAGGAGAGTACCGGCACTCTGTGGGGCCTTGCATAGACACAGGTGGTGCTCCTCATTTTCTCGTCCCTCTGCAGCACTTTTCACACGACCCGCTTTAATTCTGCAATCCTGAGCTGAGTTTGCGCAGGAGCTCCAGAACAGCAGCTCTTGTCACCAGGACACAGCAATCTTGTCGTTCTACTCTGCAACTCTTCTGGCAGAGGTGTGTTTTGTATACCCTTTGATCCTGCACAGTAGGAGTTGAGAGTCCACCATAAAACTAATGGACGAGGGAGTGTGGCGCATCTTCAAGCCAGTACAGCTTTTTAGCATGCCATTGTTTTAAATGACTGTAAATGTTAGTTCATCAGCAATTTAAATTAAGCATTTTTTACTTGAATGTTAATCACTGCCTTTGCCCCCAATTTTATGATTACCCTCAAATAAAAAAACACCTTAAAGGCAACACAATGTTTTTTTGTTTGGTGCATTTAAACCACTTGTTTCGTATGGGAAACCATGCATAATCCAAATGCGACAGGCAGCTCCATGGAATGCCTTACACTTTCAGACATTTCTAGGTTTTAGCTGGTAATGCTTTTGCATGTTGGGATTTGTAGTTCCCCTTTCTCATTATAAGTAAGGGTTTCTAAAAATTCCTGCATGCAAAGCTTTGATGGCAAAATTCTGAGATGGTTTTGAACATACCCTTATTAGTAAATGCTTTATAAATGAGTATTAGGGCCAGTAACAATTGGACAGATACTTCCGACTTTCTTACCATGCACTTGGATTTCTTGCATAAAAAGTTAGGAAAGGTTGAAAACCTAGGCCCGCCCTGGCTCCGCCCCACACTCCAGTCCACCGCTCCTTTTGGTGAGTATCTGCACTTATTTTTTTCCATTTAAAGCACTGCACAGCGGGATGCATACATACATTACCACAACAGGGGTAGTTTGTGCAAACCCTTCTGAAATAAAATTCCCACCACATGCCCCCTTTCTGAGCCACTAACATAATTCCCACTCCGTACCCCCTGTCCGTGGCAGAAACAGAATTCCCACTCCATGTCCCATTTCTGTGGCAGAAACAGAGTTTCCAAATCGTGCCCCTTTCTGTGCCAGAAAGAGAATCCCCACATCATGTCCCATTCTGTGTCTGTGTCTGGTGGCTTCCACGGTAGGGGCCTGTGTTTGACCTCATGGTCAATGGTTCAAAGCCCCGCGAGTCCACTCAGCCTTTCATCCGCCTGAGGTCGAGAAAATGAGTACCATTGAGTTGGGTTACTTACAATAAACATCTGTTATGTTCTACGCCCCTTTCTGTGCCAGAAACAGAATTCCCACCCCTTGCCCTCTTTTCTGGAAGAAGCATGATTCCCACTCCATGTCTTCTGACTTTTCCTTTTACAGAATTCCCACTCCCTGCTTGTCTATCTGGCACCGAAATAATCCTGCTGCCTGCCACTCTTTCTTACTCAGATGGAAGATCGCTGCAAGAATTCTTTAAACGAATCTTCGACAAGAGGCATTTCCACGTCCGCACTGGTATCTCTTCTACTGCTGGAAACTAGCAAAAAAACAACAAAAAAACGCACCGCGGTTCCGCCGGTGTTCTAACTAGATGATCTCCCCCGTAGGTTTGATCTCCCCCTACGTCAGAGGGGAGCTTAGAAATACAGCTATAAGCTAACTAGATGCTCTCCCCCGTCGGTTTGGTCTCCCCCTACGTGGCTTACAAATACAGCTCTAACCTGCTTTGTTGGTTTGCGCTCCCCCTACGGGGCTTACAAATACAGCTTTAACCTGCTTTGTTGGTGCCTGGCCGTATGTCTATACCTCCCCTAAAGTGCTTCTGCTATTTGTGCGTGCGCCTGACCGAAAACTCTTATGGCATGTGTAAAATTTGCAAATATTTACTTTTTTAAGCAATAATTGTGAATCTATTTTCGTATGTAGCATATGCATACGGTAAAGGAAAATGTTTGTTTTCACCAATTCTTTGGATTCTAAAGAATTTCTAGATTTTGACAAAAGAAGTATTTTTTGTTAGAATAATACCACGATTTTTTATAAATATATAAATATATTTATACCTACATATACATATTATATATATTACAATACTTATAACAATGAGAAAGATGAATCCAGCAAAGTACAATTAATATGCTATTTGTTGATAAATTGAGTACTCCTAGGTTTGCGCTCCACTGCCTTCAACCTATGCGCTCCAACTAAGGAGGGCGCTTTCAAACTGTGCAACTACGTGTCTGAATCATGGTTGCATCTTCTGTTTTGTTGTCCCGCCCTTGACGCTCCCAGAAGACTTCTTTTAAAACCCTTATATTTAAAAAGGGGCATCAGTACATCTTGTGAGGCATCTGCTCTCTGCTTTACTTCCCCAGATATTCAAGTGCTTGTAAGGTCTGGAAAATATGTGAGACTCCTGGACAATCTGCTTTCACCCTCTTCTGTTCGCACCCTATCAGTTCCTCCCCCCAAAAACTCCTCACCGACTTTATTTGCACTTTGCCATAGCGTCTCTGTACCAAATTATTTTATCCTTGGTTTTGGAACCCAGTCACAAGATTACAATAGTAACTACAATACTGCCTCGTCACTAATATGTGTATGAATTTAAATATTGATGGTCTGCTTTGTTTATGCTTTTTAATGTTGTAACAGCGCTATGATGACATTTTATTGCATTGGTTATAATTAACTGTGCTAATTTAATCAACTAGAGTGCCATTAATTTGATCAATAGAATTTATTTTTTTTAAAGCACTTTATAAGTCTATCGTGAAGCACTATGTACAGATTGTAGCAGTTGTATTTTAACCCCTTTGCTGCTAGGGCCTTTCCCGCCCCACCTCCCCCTGTGCTCAGCCTTATTTTGTTTATTTGTGGTAGTTTGCACTTAGGCCCCTGTAACTTTTTGTCCACAGAAAGTTTTAATGTAAAATATTGTGCCCTTATTCCCAACACCCTGATGATTTTAAAGGTACCCAGGGTTTGTGTATTCCCCTGGAAAAGACCCAGAAATGTTCAAAAATACTTTAAAAAATTGCCTTTTTCTAAAAACAATTGTTCTAAATTGCTGCAGTAGAAAGCGTCTGGTTTGTGTCTTGTAAATGGCATCAACAAAGTGTTTGTGGTGATGAAATCCCCATCATCTCAGATTTCTGGGGCAAGTAGACTCTTGACAGTAAACCAACATTTTCTATGAAGTTTTTATTTTTTACTGTGACATAGTCAATTGTTGCATTTATTTTTTTCTTTCAACCTCCTTCCAGTTAGTGTTAGGAATTGTTTTCAAAACAATATGGATCCCAGAAAACTATACATTTTTGAAAACTAGACAAAAATTTGAATTCAGTAATGGGGGCATTTGTCTAAATCCTTTAACGATTTCCTATATAAATTTACATTTGACAATAGTAAATCAATAAATCAATCAATCAATCACAGAATTTGTAGAGCGCACTACTTACCCGCGAGGGTCTCAAGGCGCTGGGGAGAAAAAAGGGGGGGGGGTGCTGCTACTGGTCGAACAACCAGGTCTTGAGTAGCCTCCTGAAGGTCAGCAGGTCTTGGGTCTGTCGTAGGCTTAGTGGAAGGGTGTTCCAGGTCTTGGCGGCGAGGTGGGAGAAGGATCTGCCGCCGGTGGTAGTTCTTCGAATGCGAGGGACGGTGGCGAGGGAGAGGTCGGCAGAGCGGAGCTGGCGGTTGGGGACGTAGAAGAGGAGTCGTCTGTTGAGGTAGGCTGGGCCAGTCTTGTGGAGTGCCTTGTGTGCGTGGATGAGGAGTTTGAAGGAGATTCTCCTGTCGACGGGGAGCCAGTGCAGGTTCCTCAGGTGGGGGGTGATGTGGCTGTGGCGTGGTACATCGAGGATCAGGCGTGCGGATGCGTTTTGTATGCGTTGCAGTCGCTTGATGAGCTTGGCCGGGGCTCCCGCGTAGAGGGCGTTCCCATAGTCAAGTCTGCTACTGACGAGGGCCTGGGTGACTGTTCTTCTTGTATCTGTCGGGATCCACCTGTAGATCTTGCGAAGCATGCGGAGGGTGTTAAAGCAGGAGGAGGAGACTGCGTTGACTTGCTTGGCCATGGAGAGCGTTGATTTGAGGATGACTCCCAGGTTGCGTGCGTGGTCAGCCACCAGGAGTCGTCCCAGGCTGAGGGGTTGGAGTCCAGGATGAGGACCTCTGTCTTGTCCGTGTTCAGTTTTAGTCGGCTGATCTTCATCCACTCGGCGACGGCCTTCATTCCTTAATGGAGGTTGGATTTGGCGGCGACGGGGTCCTTGGTGAGGGAGAGGATCAGTTGAGTGTCGTCGGCGTAGGAGATTATGTTGAGGTCGTGCTGTCTGGCGATGCGTGCGAGCGGGGCCATGTAGATGTTGAACAGTGTTGGGCTGAGGGATGATCCCTGGGGTACGCCGCAGATGATCTCGGAGGCTTCGGATCGGAATGGTGGGAGGCGGACTCTCTGGGTTCTGCCGGCGAGGAAGGAGGTGGCCCATTCCAGGGCCTTGTCTCGGATCCCTGCGTCGTGGAGGCGTGCGCGTAGAGTGCGGTGGCAGACAGTGTTGAAGGCGGCAGAGAGGTCCAGCAGGATGAGAGCTGCGGTCTCACCGTTGTCCAGCAGTATCCTGATGTCGTCGGTGGCGGCGATGAGGGCAGTCTCAGTGCTGTGTTGCTGCGGAACCCCGATTGGGATGGGTCCAGGATGCTGTTTTCTTCGAGGTATCGGGTTAGCTGTTTGTTGACGATCTTCTCGATGACCTTGGCTGGGAACGGAAGCAGGGAGATGGGCCGGAAGTTTTTGAGGTCTCTCGGGTCCGCCTTGGGTTTTTTGAGTAGGGCGTTGATCTCTGCGTGTTTCCAGCTCTCTGGGAAGGTCGCGGTCTCGAAGGAGAGATTGATGACGTTGCACAGGTGGGGTGCGATGGAGCTGCTGGCTTTGTTGAAGATGTGGTGCGGGAAAGGGTCTGACGGGGAGCCGGAGTGTATTGTGCTCATGGTCTTGATGGTGTCATCAATGTTCACGCTGGCCCAGGCTGGTAGGGGGTCGTGGTCGATGGTGTGCGGCGGGTCTGGTGCATCGATCTTAGTTGGGGCTGTCTGGGTGTTGAAGCTGTCGTGGATGTCGGCGATCTTGTGGTGGAAGAAGGTGGCGACGGCGGGATGTCGTTGGTGTTGGAGCTGGGGTTGGAGAGTTCCTTCACGATGTTGAAGAGCTCCTTGCTGTTGTGTGCATTGTTGTCCAGGCGGTCTTTGAAGGAGATTCTCTTGGCGGACTTGATGAGGTGGTGGTGGTTACGGATGGCGTCTTTGTGGGCTGCGTGGCTGTCCGGTGTCTTATCACTGTGCCATTTCTTCTCTAGTTTCCGGCAGGTACGTTTGGAAGCTAGGAGTTCCGAGGTGAACCAGCTGGCTCTTTTGGTGGTGTCACTGTAGGTGAGTTTTTTCAGCGGGGCGAGGGTGTTGGCACAGTCGTCCATCCATCGTCTGAGGTTGCAGGCAGCGTGGTCGGTGTTGGATGGGTCGGAGGGAGGGCTGAGAGCGAGGTTTGCCCGTAGTTGGTCTTCGGTTACTTTGCTCCAGCAGCGGCGTGGGATCTGTTGGGTGTGGTGGTGTGTGGTGGGTTTCTGGAAGGTGAAATGGATGCAGCGGTGGTCGGTCCAGAGGAGTTCCGTGGTGTGGCTGAAGGAGACGTGGGAGCTTGAGGAGAAGATGGGGTCAAGCGTGTGGCCGGCGGAATGGGTCGGTGTTGTGACGAGCTGCCTCAGACCGAGGTTGGCGAGGTTGTCGATCAGGGTGGTGGAGTTGCTGTCGTTGTTGTTCTCCAGGTGAAAGTTCAGGTCTCCGAGGAGGATGTAGTCGGTAGAGGTCAGGGCGTGCGTGCTGATGAAGTCGGCGATGGAGTCGCTGAACTGGGGTCGGGGCCCAGGGGGTCTGTAGACAAGGGTGCCTCTAAGGGTGGTGTTGGGGTCCGTGTGGATCTGGAAGTGCATGTGTTCGGCGGTGCTGAGAGTGTCGTCGGTGCTGGTCGAGACCCTGATGGTGTTCTTGTGGACGATGGCGATTCCTCCTCCAACTGCGTTGATGCAGTCTCTACGGGTGATCTTATAGCCGTCTGGGATGGCTATGGCGATGTCGGGGGCGGAGGAGTAGTTCATCCAAGTCTCTGTCAGGAAGGCGACGTCTAGTGATGATGTGTCGAGCAGGTCCCAGAGCTCGACGGCGTGTTTGCGTGCAGAGCGGGTGTTCAGTAGGATGCATCGGAGGTGGTTGAGGTACTTCTTTGCGGGCGCCAATGCACTAAAGCATTAAAAAAATAGCCATTTGTGTCAACGTTTTCACCTGTCATTTTCCCAAATAATATAACATTGAATAGGCAGGATCCTTCTTTTTTTGGATATATAGGACTTATAGGTTCACCAAGAACCCGAGCAACCCAGATCCAAAAACTGAGCTGCGTCTTGCACTGGTTTTTCATTGAGTACTGTGTTTATCGCAATTCATTTGGTAAATATAAACAGAGTAAAGTAGGTACAAAGGAAAGCAATATATTTCTTAAACAAAATATAGAGTTTATAAGCAGTGTGTTTTGCATATCTCCAAAATTGTGGCTACCCATGCAAGCATGTGATTTAGATGACATTTTTTAAATGACTTCTTCTTTCCGAATTTTTTACATTAGGAAGGCTTAACTGCAAAGAAAGTTAATTCGTAATAACAGTTCTTCTACTATTCTGTTTTCCCCCAAGTCTCCCTATAAAAATGCTACCTTACTTATGTGTGTAGGCCTAGTGCCCACGACAGGAATTGGCCAAAAACGCAACGTGGACCCACCACATTTTTAAAATGAAAACTGGCCTTTTTTTTGCCTAGCTATGGATTTTGAATCCTCGCTCTTCAGGCACCTCGCGAAACCTTGCCAACCTATACATTTTTTTAAATTATACACTAAGGGCCCCATGAGGATGGTGGGCGGACAACCCTAGCGGTGTTCTTACCATCTGCCAGCTATGGGAGGTCCCACACTGCCAATTAGTATACGACCGCTACTGTGGCGGTCGCATCCCGCATCTTTGACTTTGCCTCAGGCGCTGCTGTAAGCAGCACCCACCGCAAAGCCAAAGAGGCATGTCGTGCATTGCCATGGACAAAGTGGCAGGCACGGCGCGGTGCCTGGCACCTTCTGGATGGCAATGAGGGGTGGTACCATAGATACCCCCCAAGTGCAGCCCCCCACCCCTCCAACCCACTTGGGGGCCCGCAACGGGCCCCCAAAGCAATTCCTGCCATCATTTCCATGGGGGCCAAGCCGCCATGGAAAGGCCTTCACATCACACCATCCTAATATGGATGGCGGTGCCTGTTAGGCACCGCCAACATACTAGTTCTGCCCGGCCTGGCAATCGGAATGATTGACTGCCGGCTGAAAACGTCCGCTGTGAAACCCCCTCCATTGTAATATGAAGGGGGTTTCAATCGTTACGATGTGGTGGCGGTCACCACCGTCGGCTCGGCGGTGGTGAACGTCACGACATCCTAATGAGCCCCCAAGTGAAATCCAGTATGGGGTCACTTGTGTGGCTCTCTTTAGGTTCTGTGTCCCAGAATCCCTTGCAAACCTCAAACTTCTCAAAAATTAAACAAATTTTCCTTTCATTTCTGTGATGGAAATCTGCCTTTATCTACAAAATTCTACCCACCCCGTATTCCACAAGTCTCCTGATAAAAACGGTAGCTCACTTGTGTGGGTAGGCCTAGTGCCTGCAGCAGGAAACGGCCCAAAATGCAACGTGGACCCACCACATTTTTGCAGTGAAAACGGACCTTTGTTTTTCAAAGTGCCTAGCTTTGTATTTTGAATCCTAGCTCTGCTGGCACCTACCGAAACCTAGCAAACGTATACATTTTTGACAACTAGACATCCAGGCAAATCTATGATGGGGTGACTTGTATGTCTTTTACCATGTTCTGTTACCCAGAATCCCCTTTTAACCTCAAACTGTAAAAAAAAACAATTTCCATCACATTCCTGTGATGGCAAGTTCTGCAATCTGCGTTGTTCCACAAACTTCCACCCACCCTGCATTCTCCAAACTCTCCTATTAAAAGTGCTACCTCACTCATGTTGGTGTGCCAATTACCCGCGTCATGCAAAGGCCCAAAACGTATAGAGGAGACATCAAAATGACCTATCACAAAACGACCTGCTTTTTAAAGAGTGGCACCTGGGTTTTTGGCCCCGTGCTCAGTGGCCATCTATGGAAGCCTACCAAACCTACACATTTCTGTAAACTAGACATCTTGGCCAGTACATGGAGGTATGGCTTGCGTTTATCCCCCAAAAATCTTCCTACCCAGAATTCCGTGCAAACCTCATATTTAGTTTTAAAAATCACATTTTCCACATATTTTGTTTGGTATCTCCATGCCGGCTTAAATTTCCTACCACACACTGTCCTCCTCAGTCTTCCGAAGAAAATGATACCTCACTTTGTTGAGTGTCCAATACATATTTGGCTCAAACTTTTTTTTGCCGCCTCGAAGCCAGACGGAATGACCGTTTGAATTCCTTTACAACTGCTATCATGAAAATGAGGCACTCGTAAAGTAATCTTACAGGCATATTACGATGCAGCTGTAAATGCTCTGATCAAGGGTCGGAGACTTTTACAGCTGCATCTTAATCATCCCCTTAATAATCTTATATTTTAAAATATTATTATTTAATTTATAACTTCAACCTGAAATACAGTTTTATACAATATTTTTTTTTTATACATTATCTTTTTATATTTTCTTTTTTTTCTTTAATTTTTGAACAGTGTATATCTTTTGTTACAAATAATTAGCAACAAATTAAACAAACTAGTTTGAATACATAGTTAAAAATGTATGTATATTATAATAAAAATTACTATACATTGTATAATTTCTTTAAACTATTTTATAATTTTTTTTAGAATTGAATATATTTTTGACACATATTTTAGAATAATATTGTGTTATATTGACTTCAAAAGGTACACATTATTTTTTTCAATTTTTATTTGGTGTCCAAGTACATTTTTTCATCTAGCCCTGTTACTGTTTGGACGCGTTTGGGGAGAGAAGCTTGCATTTGTTAGCTACGGTTATCGGTTAAGGTAGGTTTATTTTACATTTTTAATTTCAGTTACTTTAATATTAGAGGGGAGGTAGTTAAGTTTTGTATATCGTTTGTATTGTCTTTTTGATGATTTTGATATGTTGTGTAATACATAGGTACAGTTATATGTTTACTACCATGATAACCTTTAAGGCTTAGCAATATGTAGTATATTAGGTGCTCATTATGATAGCCATCACATACAGATTTACCCACCGCCATATTAGCATGGCGGAGGGTATCGTGGCGGATGCAAAGTCCGTCCTCCGCTTTTCCGCTGGTGGCAATCGCACCTATTGCCTGGTGGACGGCAAAGGGCCACTAATATGTTGGCAGTGCCTAGCAGGCACCGTCCGCCATATTAGTTTGTGTCCTGTAAGAGGCCTTTCCATGGCGGTGGTGCCGCCATGGAAAGGCTGTTGAGAATTGGGTTTGGGGGCTAGTTGCGGGCCCCTCTTGTGGGGGGGCCCGCATTTCCATGCACCAACTGTCAGGCATTTTGTGGTGCCTGCCACGTGGTGCAGGGAAATGCGGTGCAAGCACCTTTAACATTGCGGAAGGCGCTGCAGCCCCCAGCACTGCCTGCAATGTTAAAGTCCCAGGATGCACCCACCAGTTTGGCGGGCGCATCATGATGGCAGTGGTGGGACCGCTGCATGTCTGGCGGGCGGTACCAATCACCGCTACAGTGGCGGGCGGACAAAGTCCACCCGTCCTCATAATCAGACCCTTAGTTATGTGTACATTAGTATGTGTAGAGTTCTTTTATTTGTTTTAAGTCTAATATATAGGCCTTCATTATGATCTTTCTTTGAAAGTCTACGACATTAGGTCTGAGGCTTTCTGACTCAAACCGTCGTTTTTACTTACGACCGGCTGATGATAATACTGCCGGTCTGAAGTGAAACCGGCCGGTTATTCACGCTGTCTTCCGACGGGGCTCCAGGAACCTGTTGGCCAATCTGAACTGGCATGTAATTTATATGTATGGCGATTTACGCCGTCTGGATTACGATGCACTGTTTCTGGTACTGTTTTTTAATATCCTGCTTTCACACATGGAAAGTATGTTTGAAACCTACTTCACCCTGCGGCCTACGGTTGGTGTTTAATGTGATACCTAGGATGCCCACTTGTTGATCCCTGCACCGTGAGGCAAGCACCCTGTATTCCCTGGTACACGGTGCATGGATGAACTCCACCTCCTATTTCCCTATGTGAGCTTGTGCTACGGCCAGTTTATGGCTGTAGCACATGTTCCTATAGTGGAATTTGAGAATGCGACTGCACCTCAGCATGTGTGGTCTTATCGTAATCAGTTGGTCGGGACTGCCGTTTGCAGGTTGGTCGGTCATGTTTCCGCTATGGTGCGTACACCATAATAAGTCCTCTAATGTTATTAATATATTTATGTGGAGGAAGTATTTCATTTTTAACTGGTGTAATTTTTCCTGATCTTCAGTTCCAGGGACGATGTGGTTACCATTTTTTCTATTAAATGTATATATTTTTTTTATAAAATAATAAATATTTTACATTTTTTTGTATTTTTTGCTTTCCTGAAGCATTTCTTTCTTTTGATCTATTTTTAATGTTTTTTTTTTTATCTTTAGATGCTATGGATGATTAGATATTTAGCTTTAATTTTTTCTCAGTTGTATTTACCCTTTTTTTTGTTGCAAATTACAAAATAAAATAACAGCGGAAATAGTGGGCACCCCTGCCTTGTGCTCCAAAGGAGAGCAAAAAAGGTGGATGAGAAGCACCCACAGGTCACTCAGGCAATAGTAGCACTTTTTATTCACTATTCTTTATGCAAAGTACGCGTCCCTTAGTTCCATGAGCTCCATCATCCATAAAGGTATGTCCGCTTTATAAGTTTGAACCTCTTCTTGCTTTCAAGAGAGACAACCACCTTCTCATCCTCATTGTTCTGCGTCTCCAACTGTCTATGGGAGTTTGTCCTAACATGATTCGCTGAAGTGTGATTATGTATTAACCCTACCTTTGGTGGTTAAATAATTATGTAATATAGACCTTCAGTTTATTGTGCAAAACCTTCCCCATGATCTTTATATCTGCATTTATGATTGATATTGGTTCGTATTTTGCTAATTGAAGTGGGTCACAGCCAGGTTCGTTAAATTAAGGGGTTTTTAGACAGACATATGTGTTTTTAAATGTCGCCCTACCTAAATATTGATTTCTAAATATCATGACTCAGAAATCATGACGTTAAGAATATTGTGTTTAAGAATATCGCTTATAAAACAAGAAATATCATTTTAAATAATAGATTTTTTTTAAAATAAATTTTCAAAAATGTACTTGTTTTAAAAATTTCTTTTTAAAATTAGTGTTATGTATTTTAGTATATATTTAAAATCTATGTGTTTTTGGCGATTTCTATAATAATTGTTTATGTTTTCTAACATATGTGTTACCTTTTTAGTAGTTATCAATTGTTTTTTAATTAAATTTTGCGTTTTTTATTTCCGTAGCGCGTAGTGGGTTTATAGTTGAGTAGTTTTGGAATTAATTTAATTTTTGAAAATTCATGATTATATTTTATTTTTTTATTAATTATTTAATTTAGATTTTATAGTGTTAATTGTGTAAAGTATTACAAAAATTATTATGAATTGTTTTTTTTATTATTAATTATTTCCAAAGTAGTTTTTGTAATTGTCTAAATTTTTTCGATGCATGATTGTGTGTTTTCTAGGAGTAAAGTGTGTGAAGCACTTTATTTTTAATTCATTAATAATAAGTTCCTAATTAATATTAACTAATTTTTTGCAAATTAAATTTGTAAATTCTGTTACTTTTTTAAGGCGTTGGTTGAGGGGTTTATATGGGCTAAAGCGTGGTAAGTAATGTAAGTATTTTAAAATAATATTTAGTTTATTATTATTATTAATTAATTAATTGATATTTATTTAGGGTTATCGTTTATAATTTTGTTGTTTGCATATTACTTTTATAGGGGTAAAGGTTTTGAATTATATTAATTTTACTTACTTTACAATCCCTATTTGAATACTATTCAGTTTATGAATTAGAATTTTTTTTAATAGTGTAAGTTTTTTTTTACATTTTAATTTTAGCTCATATTTTTCACGTTTATAAGTGTGTAAAGTGTGGGAATTTTCATAATTTTAATTATTTTTTAATAATTTTTTAATTCATAATATTTCTTTAATTGTTAATTACCTATGGCATTAGGTAAGTACATCTTTTCTTTAATTTAGATGTAGGTTTTGAATTTCGTGGTGTTATAGGGTAGGAAATAAAAATAAGTAAATTTACGTAATAATTAATGTATTTCTTTCTAAAAATAAATTTGAAATCAAAATTAACAAAAAAAATATTTAATATAATTTTTGAAGGTATGGGTCATATGCATTTATCATTAGGATATTTTTTGTTCAATATGTTATATTAAATATATTTTTAATTTAATTTGGATCATATTTCTTTTTCATATACTTTCTTTTTTAAATCAGTTTCATGTTGTTAATATTTTTTTAATTTTTATTTTTGTACTGACTGTAGTGGGAATCTTAATTCAATTAATTGATTGAAGTTGGAATAGTAAATTTTACCACGCTACTATCAACACCCTTTCCCTACTGTTGCACTCACTGGAGTTGGAATAATAATTTTTGCTCCTCTGCTAACCAACACTTTTACAACTTTTGCCTTCATTTGAGTGGGAATATTCATTTTTACCTGTCCACTATCAACACTTTCCCATCTGTTTAACTCATTGGATTTGTAATAGTAATTTTTAGCCCTCCGCTATACAACACTTTCCCTACTGTTACACTCATTGGAGTGTGAAGATTAATTTTTACCCCTCCTATAGACAACACTTTCCCTACTGTTACAATTATTGGAGTGGGAATAGTGCATTTTATCTGTAGCCTATACAACATTTACACTTCTGTTGCACTCATTCTAGTGTTAAATTGTAAATTTTACCCCGCCACTATCCAACACTTCCACCACTGTTGCACTAACTGTAGTGGGAATAGTAATTTGTTCTCTTCCGATATCCATCACTTTGCCAAATTTTGCACTCATTGGATTGTGAATAGTTATTTTTTACCTGTACGCTATCCAACGCTTTCCCTACTGTTACACTTACTGGAGTGGGAACAGTTATTTTTATTCCTAGGCTATAGAACACTTTCACTATTGTTGCACTCACTGGAGTGGGAATACTAATTTTAACTCCATCACTATTCAACATTTTGCCTACTGTTGCACTGACTGCAGTATTAGATTTAAGTTAAAAGATTTTTAAATAGTTTATTTTTTTATTTTTATTAAAATGTTTCATTTTTTTCGATTTTATGTTATTGCTATATATAAATATATACACATATATATACATATATATATATGTGTGTGTTTACATTTTTATATAATTTTAAAAGTATCAAACCAATCTATTAAAAAAAAAATTTAAAGTAAATATCTATATATTTGTTTATTATGTATGTTTGAATAACTTTTTTATTAAGTTTATTTGGTATATTTCTTAAAATGTATATTACATTTACTTTTTAAGCAAGAAGTAATTTTAGAATTAAATATATACAATTGATTTTACACACAAATATATATATATATATATATATATATATATCTATATATTTTATTATATATATATCTATATATTTTGTATAACTCTCTTTTTAACTTCGATTCATTTTATTCACAATTTGTTGGTACTGACCTGTTAAAGTATAGGTAATTAATATTTTTGCATTCTATATTTTTTAAACTATATTATTTCAATCTATATTTTTGAAATCAATATTTTGACAGTCATCAAAATAATGAAATAAGCCCCCTACCGAATAACACGAGAGGAGCTGTGATGCCGGATATACACAGTATCAGTTTAATTAAAAAAAGACATTATGATGTTAAGTTATTTTGTAGAATTCAATTGGAAAACTGTTGTCTTCCGGGGCCTTCACAGTTGTCATCTTGTAAATGACCTGTGCAATCTTTTGAAGCGCCTGTTTTGTGAAAGAATGTTCCGGCATATTTAAGGAGGCAAGTGCCTTGTTAAAATTTCCATTATCCTTTAATATTTCGTGCTGGCCAGTGAGTGGCACATCACATGTGGATTTGATTGTCGTTATCATTGCATGTGACTGTGCCTGACACAACTGCGCATCAAATCAGCATCCAGCCTTAATCCTTTCTATAAATGTCTTTGCTTTAAGAAAAAAACAATTTTCTCTTATTTCTCCTTGTAATAAGGGATTATATTGATCATGGTGAGGAGAAGTTATATATGTGTGGGGGTGTTGGTGAAGTGTTATGTGCCGTAGTCAGGCAAATGATCATGCCCGTTAACCACTTGCATTGTTTCACCCAACAGCGCTTGAAGGATGCTGAGTTTCTCATCAAATTTCCTCTCACGGATTACTTTCTGTCTGTCCAGAGTACCTGTTCAGAGGAAACTGATACAGCATTCTCATACCAAATTGCATCTCAGTTAGTGGCACAACTGATGCTTCTCCTCAGGGGCCTTGTACTGTGTTGTGGTCATAAGCCAGGGCTCCTGGTGGTGTTGCAGGAGACAGAGGTCAAGGTACAGCAACACACGGACTTTGTCAGATGTATGCTTCAGTACAAACGAGGCAGTCAGTAGATCTTGTTTTTCACAAAAAAGTTTTTACATTAAATACTGCCATGCATAAATATTGTGTATGCAATATTCTCACACAGATATAAGGTGTCCAACATTATCCGAATCAAGAATATTGATTTTGAGGTAAGTAATACAGTTGTTAGTATTATTGAATTTATTACTATATTTTACAGAAATATCAAAGTTAAGAATATTCTATTTAAATTGGTTCTTTCTTTTTTAATCTGTTAGCTTATTTTATTTGTTAAAAAATGTTTGTTTAATTTGGATCTCTTTTATTATTGTTTTTAAAATGTTATTAATTTTTGAAAATAATTTTTTTATTTTTGTTACTTTAGAATACCCTATTTGTTATGCCTTTCATAAGCATTTATGGTGGTAATTAAATAAAATATCATTCATCTGCAAACAATTAATATATAATATTTTAGAAATATAACTAATAATTAATTGTTGATTCTATAATTCGATGTCTTTTCTGATGTAAGATTATGGAGCAGCATATGTTTTGTTGGTGTATAGACAGTGAAGGAAATTAATGAATTATAAATAATTATTAGGTTTTGGTTATTATTACTTCTTTATTTGAGAAAGATGTAAGTCAATTGTAAATACAATTTTAGCACTATGGGGGTCATTAGGATGGCGGTCGGATAATCACCCTGATCGGCATGGTAGCGGGAAAAGACCACCCGCAAGGGCCACGGCATAACCGCCGGTCCAATTAGTATTTTCCGCAGTCCAAATCAGACCGCGGCGCTACGTTCACGGCCATTAACATTGCGGCGGTTGTTGCTGCCAGCAGCACCGTCGCGATGTCAAAAGGACCATGTCCTCCATTTCCTTGCACTGTGTGGCATGCACTACACAGTCGCTGCCACCTGGTAGAGGGACATGTAGGGGGTAGTGGGGTACCATGGGTACCCCCCAGTGCACTCACACCCCCAACATATTGGGGGCCCGCAATGGGCCCCCGGAACCTGTCTCTGCCAGCCTTTCAATGGCGGTTCCAACGCAGGGAAAAGGCTGGCTTCCGCCGGCATCATAATTTGGTAGCCGTAGGCTGGCCCTGCACCGTCTCTTTTTTCACTGTCCAGCTCTGCCCAGCAGGCAAGTGTGAGTACTTCTACCGGCGGAAAAGTTGTGGGTGGTATTTATCACCGCCGCGGTCATCACCGCAATGCTAATGCGACTGGCAGTTTTCCTGGGTTCATTCGCAGACGGATGGCCGCTGCCGTGCCGGCGGGTCCCACCGCCAGCCGGCGGCGGACATCCTTCCGCCATCCTACTAGACCCCTATGTTATAGCTGAGTGGTTTCTGTTGTGCAGTGGTATATGATGTGTAGTAAAATATTTGTAATTAAATAATTATTATTTGTTGTTTATTAATATTAATTTGACAATTAATTCAGTTTATTCAGTAATACAATATGTTATTTCTGGTTTGTCAGATTTGTATGTTTAAACCCTGTGAATGGATGTATTTTTAATCATTAAATAGAATGTTAATCTATAATAAATAATGAAATGTTAAACATTTATGCTTAATATGTACTTGAGATAATGTTTATTTGATATCATTGGTGTGACTTTTGGCATTTATATGAATAAAGGAAATTAAGTTAATTTTTTATAATTTAATTTATATACTTAATCATTAATAAATAGTGTTTAACTGACATTTATCAAAATAGCACAGAATATTATCTTAATTATATATATTAGTTTTGGTCTGATTCATTATTCTATTCTTTATTGGTATGTATGTGAATAATTCGAAATAGTGTGTTAAATTATTAATTGTTATTAATATGTTCATATATTTAAATTTAAAAAACATGTGTACATTATATTATTTGAATACTTTACTTGAGATGTTTGTCCTGTACTTTCTATAACTAAAGGGTATACATTTTTTGAAGTAATAATACATTTATTAATATTCTTTTGATTTTTTACAAATTAATTTATTTTTTTTAGTGTATTTTTTGATTGTGTTCTGCTTTTGGAATGTAACTAACATTTGTTCGGATTAGGATTGCATTTGGAAGACTGTACTACCGCCATTGTGGAAAGAATGTGACCGACTGACAGGTAGTCAGTAGTCCCACCCACCAAATTTGAGATCCGACTGCCTTTGAGTCATTTGTAAACATGTCTATTTTATAAAGGCTTGTGCTGCAGCCTGGAAAAGGCCTGCATCACAAGCTTAAATCCTAAGAGGCATGTTTTTAAACATCCCTGCAGCCCATGGCAGGCACGGCATGCAAGTTTGTTTAGGTGGTGCACCATGGAAGGATTTCACCATTGCGTAGGTCTATGGGTGGCAGAGCCCCTGATCGTGACCCAAACAAAAAAATTCAGAATACGCTACGTGAAATGGTTGGAGGAATGTTGCATCGTAATCCATTGTGGTGGAATGCAATCCGACCGAACATCGGGCTCCTTGAGGATATTGGAAGATGTTGCTCGGTTCATCCTTTTTGCAATTCCACGGACCGGCTGCAGCCTAATGTGGATCTGTCTGACCGCTTGTACAGATCTCAGTACTAAAGACACCGACAGTCCTACCTTTATTATAATTGGCCCCATTGAATTTAGAGTTATTAAAAATATGTAAATTTTACTTTTCAAAATATTTATACTTATTTTTTTGTATTATTATTTGAAATAAATGCTTATTATATTTTTTTGTTATTCTAAATATTTAGGGGCCCATTAGTATGTCGGGCGGATCGCCACCGCCCGCATGGCGGTCCACCCAACATATTCCCCAGCCCGCATGCAAATTTCCCCCCGCCACATTACCATGGCGGGGGGGCCCCGGCGAACGGAAAGTCCGTCTGCCGGTTTTCCGCCCGGTCGATGAGTCGACCGGACGGAAAGCTGTTAATATGGTGGCAGTGTCTGGTAGACACCGCCATCCATATTAGAATACATGCGGGGACATGCGTTGCCGCCACGGAAAGCCATGCGGTTCTCAACATTGGTGGCCCATAGCGGCCCCCCAGGGATTCTGGGGGTGGGGGGTGCACATGGGGGATACCTATGGTACCCCCTGCATTTGACAGTACAACGTGGCAGGCACCGCGCGGTGCCTGTCACGTTGTACTGTCAAATGCACAACTTGCATTTCTGGCATTGCGGCGGGCGGTGCTTTCAGCACTGCCCGCCGCAATGTTAGAAATGCGGGATGCGCCCGCCAGTGTGGCGGGCGCATCCTAATGGGATGTGCGGGACCACCGCATGCATTGCGGGCGGTCCCATTTCCCGGGGTATGGCGGGCGGACAAAGTCCGCCCGCCATGCTAATGACCCCCTTAGTTGGAAATGATGTATTTACAAATAAAACTTTTTTGTGTATTTATTATTTTCTAAAAACTGTTTTATTTTGTTTAAGTAAATTAGTCTCTTTTTAATATTCCACTTAATGTAGTATTAATAAAAAAAATGTACCCCTCTGCAATACAACTATTTCACTGTTGTTGCACTTACTACAGTGTCAACACTACATTTTACCCCATATCAAATAACACTTTCCATTATTTTTAAGCTGATTGCAATTGGAAAAATTAATTTTACACCTCCACAATCCAACTTTCTCACTAAAGTACTATTGTCTGGAGTGGGTATCGTATAATTTACACGTTATGATTTTAACATTTCACCTACTATTAAATAGATTTTATTGTGAATATAATATCTAATAACAGAAATATTTTATACTCTAATCTACATTTTTTAAATGTATATGATTATGTTTATGATTACATAGAATTAGCAAATCTACAATTCTTAATATATTTATTATGTATTAATTTTTTACTAACGTGTTTTATTGTATTTAATAAACATTTTAATACCAAACTAAGGGGCCCATTAAGATGGCGGGCGGTAGCACCACCGCCGTGCTGGCGGATGCAAAAACCACCAGTTACCGCCCGCATGCCGCAGCCCACACGCCCGCCAAATTACGATGTGAAAAGGCAGCCAAACACCGCCGGCAAGCCAGCGACGCCGTCCGCCATCAAAGTGCGCCCGCTCACGTAGCGGCGCAGCCCAATGGAGACACACCGCCAGACGAAATCACGTACCGCCCGGCGTACAAATTACGATGCCGCAAACAAACAGCTCCCACTGCTAAGAGACACCGCACGTGAAAGTGAGGCAGAAACCCGAACGCCGAGCACAGACACCGAAGAGGCGACCCCCCGAGCATGAATCCAGCACTGCAGGCCCTCCCCATGCTCTACCTGATGCAGCACCCAGGAGTCAACGCACCGCGGCGACGCAGGTAGGCAGACACACAACAGGGGCACGCAAACAGCGCACACAGTGAAAGTGCGGAAAAGGAGGACATGGCACCCCCCAACACCCCTGCGTGGACAAGACACATCCACCACTGCACCCACAAATGTAACACAGGGCAAAGTGCAACATCTCGCAACTATCATGGGCACACCACCTGGGACCAGGAACTAACGACCCCGTCACGGCACCGCAGCACAGCGGCGATGACGCAGCCACACATGCGCACAACTCAGCGCCCAACCATAACGCCATGTATGCGTCGCACACAAACAACACACACCAGCCACACCCAGAACGCACATGACACGTGACAGGCCTGCCACAGTCATGTCCCCAACGCCCAATTCACGGACAACACCCAACGTCACACAACCGACGCCCACATGTCAGTGAAGTCACGCAACATCAGGACACACCCCTGTGTGACAAACATGGCGAAGCACACAGCGGCGGCAACACCACCCAGTAGAACATGGGCCCCGTCGGGAAGAGGTACGCCAGTACCACACAGAAACACCCATACCACCCTGCACCCATGAACCAGACATACAAAACGGAACACCAAAGAGCCCGGGGACTGACAACAGGTGGACTCAAGAATGACACCCACACACAAGGCCCAACGCATAGCGGAAACACAGCCTGCCGCCCACACACGGGAGAGCAGACAGCACTGAATGACCTTCCATTCCAACTCCGAAACCACATCCCGACTAAACAAGCCGGCGAATACAGCCATTGTCCCAAAAAAGACCAACACAGGCATGCAGAGGAAACCGACCACAGGGCAGATAGCGCATATCACCTAAGAACATACCGAACGGGAAAGAAGAAAGTATAAAACTCCCCCATGCCGTTCCCATGCAAGTTATCTGGAAGGAGTCACACACCACTGACCTTGAACATTCAGAGAAGCACGTGGGATGAGGGCCCATGTCCTCCGCACAAGCTAACAGAACACAAGTCCTGCCCCCCTACGACCATCACAGACCTCACAGCAACCTCGGAGCTTGCACACTGCATACTGCACACACAGCCGGAGCACGCCACCACATCGCCCCGCAGCAAAATGGCACCTACAACACACCTACCCAACTACGCCAGACAGGTCAAGCTGTACAAACACAACCTGATACAGCTACTGGGATGCGAACCCCTATCCCTGCTGAACGTAAGTTACCGACTGACTTACCGCATCGCATTGTTCAGCTGCGTCATACCCGTCTTCTACTGTCGGAGGTGTCCCTTCCACCATCCTGTGGAGTTGTGCCTCTCCAACCCGGCATGTCCAAGGGCGGACCTGCTACCACTATTCCACCCTCTGGACGCACACGACAGGGTGACTAATTTTAAAACTCAGTTGTTAATATAACTACCTTGGTATTAATTCATAATTTTCTTTAATTCATGCTTATTCATTTTAGTAGATTCAAATATAACATTTTTTTTCTTAGTTTAATATTTAAATTAGAATTGTGGGAAACCTGCTCACACAATAACTTTTTTTGACCATATTTAAGGTAAGAATGGGTAGTGGGTGATCTTGCGGGTTCATATTTAGTAATTAGTATTAATACATGCTTATTTGTACAATTTTTAAAAGAAATAAATGAAAAATAACAACAGATTTACCAAAATTAAAATACTACTGCTACTCTCACCCTCAGCGATAGCATGCAAATAATACAGTGTTCACGGTTAAGGGCATATTGCGAATGCTGGTGTTGCCCCTGTTATGTACACCCAAACTCACTTTGCTACAGTTTATGATGCAGTTGGACCACTGGGACAAGGCTATGGGACATGGACGTTGTAAACAATATGACGGCTCTTGCACAGGCAACACCGTCATTGTATACATTACTGTACAACTGCCTCGCCAATTGGTTGCTTGACCCAGTTGGAGTCGGAGGTTTTTGCACCGGACCGTTGCGCTCAGACCGTCTCTTTTAAAATCCAGCAGTCTGAAGCTTTATTATGATTTATGGATGACCACCACCGACGGCATGTTGGTGGAGGTCCACATGACATCCTAATGTCATTCAGAGTGTTTAAAAACTTTTAAAGTGATCATTAAATATAAGTGAATTTTCAAATTAACAAAACCTTCGACATGATCTCCATATCTACGTTTACGAGGGATATCGGTTCTAAGTTGGCTCCTTGAAGTGGTGCTCTGCCAGGTTTGATAAAATAATGAAATAAGCCCCCTACTCAATTCGGCAAGAGGAGCTGTGCCTGTTGATATATCCCTTAACAGTTTGCCCAAAAAAAAAGGCACTAAGATGTGTTAAGTGATTTTGTAGAAATGAAATGGAACACTATTGTCTACTGGGGCCTTCACAGTTGTCATCTTGTCAATGGCCTGTGCAATTTCTTCATGCTAATGCCAACACCAAGGGGCTCATTATGATGGCGGGAGGATCGCCATCCCCGGGCCGGCGGTGGCGATCCTCCCGCCATCATAATGTGCTAAAATTACTGCTACAATACCCTTTATGGACAG
Source organism: Calotriton arnoldi (assembly GCA_963921515.1). Classification (NCBI taxonomy): domain Eukaryota; kingdom Metazoa; phylum Chordata; class Amphibia; order Caudata; family Salamandridae; genus Calotriton; species Calotriton arnoldi. The sequence goes on along the minus strand of CAWUFW010001322.1, from coordinate 2,516,396 downwards.
TACTCTAGTGATATGAGGTAATGGGCGTTGTATTCTTTTTTTACACAGGTAATAATTTTAAAACTTGTCTATTCATAAATGAAAAATAATACAAATATAAACAGAATTTAAATAAATTACAATAATAGTGAGTTTTGGAAAACAAGTCTATTTAAATTTTACCAGTACATTATTAAGGAAAGGATAATAGGTGAAGCAATATTCTTCATTTTAGTATCAATTGCAGTATAGAAATAACACCCCATCTATAGTCATTTAAAAAATCATGTTGGAACGTTGAAAAAAGCTTGACAATTTTTAATAACATAAATAAATTTAAAAATATTAATTTGAAAACATAATTTTATTGTGATCAACATTGGATACAAAAATGTTGAACGTAGTATACCATGTTGTTCCTTTTCTTTAAATTATTGAAAGTTGTCTTTTTTTTAATTGGTACACAATGTCAGACTTTAAATTTCCCAGTGATGACAATGACATGGACATTTCCTTACATTTACATAATGATCAAAAAAAGCACATGCAAAAAAATGAACCAACAATTCATAATTTTTACAATATTTCATGTAATCTTTTAATTTATTGACAGAAAGGGTAGTTCAATTTGTAAACAACATATGAAGTAAACCGTTTATTAATGGTTCAAACAAGAATTGTGAACACAATGAATTTATATAATATTATGGACTCATGATGGAGAATCTCTGACACTTATCATATGAACCATGTTCACTAAACTTATAGCACAATCTGGTTAAACCTTACCCTTTAAAATTCAATAGATTTTAAATAAGTACATATGATTTGTAATTGCTTGATTATGGATGCTTCTTTTATTGAATTTTATTTTAAATGTATCCATCTACAACAATAAGTTAATAGTTCCTGTTATTTCAGAAGAGAAACACATAAAAAATGAATTTCTTTTAAATGCCTAAAGAAAAGTCCACATTTTGAACTTGGTTAGTCACATTTTATCACCAGGTATCTGATGCTACTTTGACAGAGGAGTCATGGTTTTCTAATAACCAGGGACACAATACATATTGTCCGGATTATGAGGCCGGTATTAGCAAGACCGCAAACCTTAGGCAGGAGGACCAAAATCCGCCGTATTACGACTTGCAAAGTTGGACAGACGTTAGATCACTGGCTGCACCAAAGAACGGTACTTCCCGGCCGGTGGTGCAGGAGGGCCACAATGCAATGTGCTTATCAGGGACTGGTGAATTTGCGCTCAGCATAATCAAAGTTCTTAAATCGTCAGCCTCTTTAAGGCGGATACACGCATTGAAAAGGCTGGCGGGCCAAGAACAAAGGGTGCCTATTGCCACACCACCATGGGGATACATTCAGGGTGGCACAATATGTACCCTCCTGTCTGTACCTTCACAAAGTATCAGCGTGGCATGGACATCGAGTTCCATGCCGTGTTGGAACTTTTACGCGTTTCCCTTTGCGATGTCTGTTTTCCAAGAAGCACGATGGGAAAAGCAAATAACCACAGACTGTATTAGGAGTTACTAGATGCACATTTTCAAATAATAATTCTTGTTGGCGGTTCTTACATGGCATAGGCGCAGTAGAGGCGCATTGATCCGCTGCCCAAAAGACATAATCAGAGCCGTTTATGTTAAAAAACGAGTACATTTTCTAATGGTTAAACAGTTTCCAAAGCATTTCGAACATTTATAAATCGCTTTTAATAATTACAACATGATATCTAGGGGATATGATGAACGCAGGCGGACGGGGTAGAGTGGTTAAAGGGTTTGGAGCATAGACTCTGGGGTCGATTCCGATGTCGGCCGGAAGCACACCTAACAGTATTCGTCCGGAAAAAATACCAGCCGAACGCGTGTTTTCCGACCGACTCGAACACTCTACCGAACGAACAAGTACGATGCGCATAACAGCCCAGATTCCGAGCAAGCCGTACTTACCCATTCCAGCTCCTGTTCCCCGCCCGAGCCGGATCCGTAAACGCCGAATCGAGTCGCACGGAACCAAATACACAGCACCTTCTGGCTTCCAAGGTGCCTCCCACACAAGTGAGGCACCATTTTTATCAGGAGACCTGGGGGAACGCTGGGTGGTAGGAAATTTGTGTGAGGCCTGTGATGCCACACTTTCACACACAAAAATGTGTGAAAAAAGTGATTTTTTTCAGCTAAAATTGAGGTTTGCAAGGGATTCTGGGTAAGGAAACGTTGGGGGATCCACGCAAGCCATACCTCCCTGGAAGCCCCCGGGTGTCTACTTTTCAGAAATGTGTGGGTTTGGTAGGTTTACCTAGGTGGCCGCCGAGCACGGGGCCAAAAACCCAGGTGACCCCCCTTGCAAAACCAAGTGGTTTTGAGATAGGCAATTTTGAGGTCGCCTCACTACGTTGTGGGCCCTTGCCTGTCGCGGGTACTTGGGCCTCCCACACAAGTGAGGCACCATTTTTATTGGGAGACCTGGGGGAACGCTGGGTGGTAGGAAATTTGTGTGAGGCCAGTGATGCCACACTTTCCCACACACAAATGTGTGAAAAAAGTGATTTTTTCAGCTAAAATTGAGGTTTGCAAGGGATTCTGGGTAAGGAAACGTTGGGGGATCCACGCAAGCCATACCTCCCTGGAAGCCCCCGGGTGTCTACTTTTCAGAAATGTGTGGGTTTGGTAGGTTTCCCTAGATGGCCGCCGAGCACGGGGCCAAAAACCCAGGTGACCCCCCTTGCAAAACCAGGTGGTTTTGAGATAGGCAATTTTGAAGTCGCATCACTACGTTGTGGGCCCTTGCCTGTCGCGGGTACTTGGGCCTCCCACACAAGTGAGGCACCATTTTTATCGGGAGACCTGGGGGAACGCTGGGTGGTTTGAAATTTGTGTGAGGCCAGTGATGCCACACTTTCCCACACACAAATGTGTGAAAAAAGTGATTTTTTCAGCTAAAATTGAGGTTTGCAGGGGATTCTGGGTAAGGAAACGTTGGGGGATCCACGCAAGCCATACCTCCCTGGAAGCCCCCGGGTGTCTACTTTTCAGAAATGTGTGTGTTTGCTAGGTTTCCCTAGGTGTCGGCAGAGGTAGGGTTCAAAAACTACAGCTAGGCACTTTGCCAAAAAAGTGTCATTTTTCACTGCGAAATTGAGGTGTGACCGCGTTGCGTTTTGCGCCGTTTCCTGTCGCAGGCACTAGGCCGACCCACACAAGTGAGGTACCATTTTTCTCGTAAGACTTTGGGGAACGCGGGGTGGGTGGAAATTTGTGGATCCATGCAGATTCCAGAACTTTCCACCACAGAAATGTGGGGAAAATGTGTTTTTTTTGACAATTTTTTATGTTTGCAAGGGATTCTGGATAACAGAACCTGGTGGGAGGCAGTCAAGTCACCCCATCCTGGATTCCCCTGGGTGTCTAGTTTTCAAAAATGTATAGGTTTGCTAGGTTTCCCTAGGTGCCGGCAGAGGTAGGGTTCAAAAACTACAGCTAGGCACTTTGCCAAAAAAGGGTCATTTTTCACTGCGAAATGGAGGTGTGACCGCGTTGCGTTTTGCGCCGTTTCCTGTCGCAGGCACTAGGCCGACCCACACAAGTGAGGTACCATTTTTCTCGTAAGACTTTGGGGAACGCGGGGTGGGTGGAAATTTGTGGATCCACGCAGATTCCAGAATTTTCCACCACAGAAATGTGGGGAAAATGTGTTTTTTTTGACAATATTTTATGTTTGCAAGGGATTCTGGGTAACAGAACCTGGTGGGAGGCAGTCAAGTCACCCCATCCTGGATTCCCCTGTGTGTCTAGTTTTCAAAAATGTATAGGTTTGCTAGGTTTCCCTAGGTGCCGGCAGAGGTAGGGTTCAAAAACTACAGCTAGGCACTTTGCCAAAAAAGGGTCATTTTTCACTGCGAAATGGAGGTGTGACCGCGTTGCGTTTTGCGCCGTTTCCTGTCGCAGGCACTAGGCCGACCCACACAAGTGAGGTACCATTTTTCTCGTAAGACTTTGGGGAACGCGGGGTGGGTGGAAATTTGTTGATCCACGCAGATTCCAGAACTTTCCACCACAGAAATGTGGGGAAAATGTGGTTTGTTTGACAATTTTTTATGTTTGCAAGGGATTCTGGGTAACAGAACCTGGTGGGAGGCAGTCAAGTCACCCCATCCTGGATTCCCCTGGGTGTCTAGTTTTCAAAAATGTATAGGTTTGCTAGGTTTCCCTAGGTGCCGGCAGAGGTAGGGTTCAAAAACTACAGCTAGGCACTTTGCCAAAAAAGGGTCATTTTTCACTGCGAAATGGAGGTGTGACCGCGTTGCGTTTTGCGCCGTTTCCTGTCACAGGCACTAGGCCGACCCACACAAGTGAGGTACCATTTTTCTCGTAAGACTTTGGGGAACGCGGGGTGGGTGGAAATTTGTGGATCCATGCAGATTTCAGAACTTTCCACCACAGAAATGTGGGGAAAATGTTTTTTTTTTGACAATTTGTTATGTTTGCAAGGGATTCTGGGTAACAGAACCTGGTGGGAGGCAGTCAAGTCACCCCATCCTGGATTCCCCTGGGTGTCTAGTTTTCAAAAATGTATAGGTTTGCTAGGTTTCCCTAGGTGCCGGCAGAGCTAGGGTTCAAAAACTACAGCTAGGCACTTTGCCAAAAAAGGGTCATTTTTCACTGCGAAATTGAGGTGTGACCACGTTGCGTTTTGCGCCGTTTCCTGTCGCAGGCACTAGGCCGACCCACACAAGTGAGGTACCATTTTTCTCGTAAGACTTTGGGGAACGCGGGGTGGGTGGAAATTTGTGGATCCACGCAGATTCCAGAACTTTCCACCACAGAAATGTGGGGAAAATGTGGTTTTTTTGACAATTTTTTATGTTTGCAAGGGATTCTGGGTAACAGAACCTCGTGGGAGGCAGTCAAGTCACCACATCCTGGATTCCCCTGGGTGTCTAGTTTTCAAAAATGTATAGGTTTGCTAGGTTTCCCTAGGTGCCGGCAGAGGTAGGGTTCAAAAACTACAGCTAGGCACTTTGCCAAAAAGGGTCATTTTTCACTGCGAAATTGAGGTGTGACCACGTTGCGTTTTGCGCCGTTTCCTGTCGCAGGCACTAGGCCGACCCACACAAGTGAGGTACCATTTTTCTCGTAAGACTTTGGGGAACGCGGGGTGGGTGGAAATTTGTGGATCCACGCAGATTCCAGAACTTTCCACCACAGAAATGTGGGGAAAATGTGGTTTTTTTAACAATTTTTTATGTTTGCAAGGGATTCTGGGTAACAGAACCTGGTGGGAGGCAGTCAAGTCACCCCATCCTGGATTCCCCTGGGTGTCTAGTTTTCAAAAATGTATAGGTTTGCTAGGTTTCCCTAGGTGCCGGCAGAGCTAGGGTTCAAAAACTACAGCTAGGCACTTTGCCAAAAAAGGGTCATTTTTCACTGCGAAATTGAGGTGTGACCACGTTGCGTTTTGCGCCGTTTCCTGTCGTAGGCACTAGGCCGACCCCCACAAGTGAGGTACCATTTTTCTCGTAAGACTTTGGGGGACGCGGGGTGGGTGGAAATTTGTGGATCCACGCAGATTCCAGAACTTTCCACCACAGAAATGTGGGGAAAATGTGTTTTTTTTGACAATTTTTTATGTTTGCAAGGGATTCTGGGTAACAGAACCTGGTGGGAGGCAGTCAAGTCACCCCATCCTGGATTCCCCTGGGTGTCTAGTTTTCAAAAATGTATAGGTTTGCTAGGTTTCCCTAGGTGCCGGCAGAGCTAGGGTTCAAAAACTACAGCTAGACACTTTGCCAAAAAAGGGTCATTTTTCACTGCGAAATTGAGGTGTGACCACGTTGCGTTTTGCGCCGTTTCCTGTCGCAGGCACTAGGCCGACCCACACAAGTGAGGTACCATTTTTCTCGTAAGACTTTGGGGGAACGCGGGGTGGGTGGAAATTTGTGGATCCACGCAGATTCCAGAACTTTCCACCACAGAAATGTGGGGAAAATGTGGTTTTTTTAACAATTTTTTATGTTTGCAAGGGATTCTGGGTAACAGAACCTGGTGGGAGGCAGTCAAGTCACCCCATCCTGGATTCCCCTGGGTGTCTAGTTTTCAAAAATGTATAGGTTTGCTAGGTTTCCCTAGGTGCCGGCAGAGGTAGGGTTCAAAAACTACAGCTAGGCACTTTGCCAAAAAAGGGTCATTTTTCACTGCGAAATTGAGGTGTGACCGCGTTGCGTTTTGCGCCGTTTCCTGTCGCAGGCACTAGGCCGACCCACACAAGTGAGGTACCATTTTTCTCGTAAGACTTTGGGAAACGCGGGGTGGGTGGAAATTTGTGGATCCACGCAGATTCCAGAACTTTCCACCACAGAAATGTGGGGAAAATGTGTTTTTTTTGACAATTTTTTATGTTTGCAAGGGATTCTGGGTAACAGAACCTGGTGGGAGGCAGTCAAGTCACCCCATCCTGGATTCCCCTGGGTGTCTAGTTTTCAAAAATGTATAGGCTTGCTAGGTTTCCCTAGGTGCCGGCAGAGGTAGGGTTCAAAAACTACAGCTAGGCACTTTGCCAAAAAAGGGTCATTTTTCACTGCGAAATTGAGGTGTGACCACGTTGCGTTTTGCGCCGTTTCCTGTCGCAGGCACTAGGCCGACCCACACAAGTGAGGTACCATTTTTCTCGTAAGACTTTGGGGAACGCGGGGTGGGTGGAAATTTGTGGATCCACGCAGATTCAAGAACTTTACACCACAGAAATGTGGGGAAAATGTGTTTTGTTTGATAATTTTTTATGTTTGCAAGGGATTCTGGGTAACAGAACCTGGTGGGAGGCAGTCAAGTCACCCCATCCTGGATTCCCCTGGGTGTCTAGTTTTCAAAAATGTATAGGTTTGCTAGGTTTCCGAAGGTGCCGGCAGAGGTAGGGTTCAAAAACTACAGCTAGGCACTTTGCCAAAAAAGGGTCATTTTTCACTGCGAAATTGAGGTGTGACCGCGTTGCGTTTTGCGCCGTTTCCTGTCGCAGGCACTAGGCCGACCCACACAAGTGAGTTACCATTTTTCTCGTAAGACTTTGGGGAACGCGGGGTGGGTGGAAATTTGTGGATCCACGCAGATTCCAGAACTTTCCACCACAGAAATGTGGGGAAAATGTGGTTTTTTTGACAATTTGTTATGTTTGCAAGGGATTCTGGGTAACAGAACCTGGTGGGAGGCAGTCAAGTCACCCCATCCTGGATTCCCCTGGGTATCTAGTTTTCAAAAATGTATAGGTTTGCTAGGTTTCCCTACGTGCCGGCAGAGGTAGGGTTCAAAAACTACACCTAGGCACTTTGCAAAAAAAGGGTAATTTTTCATTGTGAAAATGTGGTACGTCCACGTTGCATTTTGAGCCATTTCCTGTTGTGGGCACAAGGGCTACCCACACAAGTGAGGTACCATTTTTATCGGAGACTTAGGGTAACACAGAATTGTAGAGCAACTGTTATTACCTATTGACTTTCGATGCATTTCTGCCTTCCAAATGAAAGACAATGTGTAAAAAATAAGTCATTTTGAAAAATGACCTATAATTCTTATGCTAGTATGGGTACTCCCAATTTCGGAAATGTGCAAATATCTACTGTTTCTAAAATCTACATTTTGTTCCCATTTCAGAAATACATAGGTGTCTTTCATAACAATTTTTCCATGTATACATTTTCCCAAAATAATTGCTATATACCCGGTACTTAAAAAAAATCATTGCAAGATGTTGCTCAATTATTGGCTCTGGGTTCGTCGGGTTCTTGGTGAACCTACAAGTCCTATATATCCCCATAACCAGAAAGGTCCAGCGGATATAACGGTATATTGCCTTCAAATAGCTGTCATAATTAGAAGAAGTTACAGGTGAAAACGTTGACACAAATGGCTGTTTTTTTCAACTAATTTTCAATTTTTCCTTTATTTAACTGTTAGTTTCTATAAGGAAAACTTTAAGGATCTACACAAATGACCCCTTGCTGAATTCAGAATTTTGTCTACTTTTCGTAAATGTATGGCTTTCCAGGATCCATTATTGGTTTCATACCCATTTCTACCATTAACTGGAAGGAGGTTGAAAGCACAAAAAATAGCAAAAATAGGCTATGTCCCAGAAAAATGCCAAAACTGTGTAAAGAAAGTTGGTTTTCTGACAAAAGTCTGCTTGTCCCTGAAAGCTGGGAAGATGGTGATTTCATCCCCACAAACCCTTTTTTGATGCCATTTGCAGGGAAAAATCAAGACGCTTTCATCTGTAGCCCTTTTTTGGCCTTTTTCCCAAAAAAACCAAAATTTAGCTGTATTTTGACTAATTTCTGGGTCCCCTCCAGGGAAATCCACAAACCCTGGGTACCTTTACAATCCCCATGATGTTAGAAAAAAAGGACGCAAATTTGGCATGGATACCTTATGTGGTCAAAAAGTTACAGGGGCCTAAGCGCGCACTACCCCAAATAGCCAAAAAAAGGCTTAGCACAGGAGGGGAAAAGGCCTAGCAGCGAAGGGGTTAAGTAACGAAAATGCGACATGCCTAAAAAGTATAACCAATTAAGTCAGGCAAGGAAAAGGTAAAACCTTTCATATTTAAAAAAATTAAGTAATACAAACACAACACTAAAGTATGCTTTAATGAATAAAAACGAACATGTGAGCAATGACGGTAGTTTGCTGCTGTGCTGGGGAGCTCAGAAAAACATGGCAAAGGTTTATTTTTGCAAATACATAGGCGCAGATGCGAAGGGGAGATCATACCGATGGGGAGATTAAAACGAAGGTATAATCTAACTAGATGCTCTCCCCCGTCTGTTTGGTCTCCCCCTACAGCATGTGAGCAATGATCAGAAAAACATGGCAAAGGTTTATTTTTGCAAATACGTAGGCGCAGATGCGAAGGGGAGATCATACCGATGGGGAGATTAAAACGAAGGTATAATCTAACTAGATGCTCTCCCCGTCTGTTTGGTCTCCCCCTACAGCATGTGAGCAATGACGGTATTTTTTGGCTTTGATGGGGAGCTCAGAAAGACATGCCAAAGGTTTATTTTTGCAAATGCGCCTTCGCGGTCAAATACGCATGCGCAGATGCGAAGGGGAGCTCATTCCGATGGGGAGATTAAAACGACGGAACACCGGCGCCGCATTAGAATAAACTTTCATGTGCTCACTGCAGTATTTTAATGACAGCCTGGGCTCGGGAGCATTAGGCGTCTGCCTCTCTTCCCTTTAATGTGCCTGCCGTGGAGGGGGCTGCCTGCAGAGCCGGGCTCAGCGCATAATCTCCTGTTCTAGGGTTTAGCATCGGCAGGAAGGCGCTTCCCCCCGGAGACCCTCAAAGCCTCCCCCTCGCCGGTACCCCGGATCAACACAAGCCTCCTTGTACCACTGATGCCTCCTTTCAAGGGGTATTGATCCGCGAGCTGGACTAATGCTATCAAAGGCGGCGCGAGATGGCAGCAACGTCACGGAGATTACTGGCGCGAATCCACTCTAGACCAGTCCGGGGGGACGCTGGGATCCAGGAAGGAATCCGAAGCAAAGTGATGATGTCATCAGAGGTAGCACTTTATTTAGTGGGTAGGGGGGAATCATATTAGACTAGAACCACCGCTCCGTTACCCAAAGTTTGTTATCTTACTTCCATTTTGTTTAAAGTGGTGCCGAAGTCGTAGAGTGCGCTTCGCAAGAAATCTAATTAAAATGCAATAAACACCAATATTCAGCATTCATATAAATTGTAAGCATGAATACAGAAGAAAATCAGGGTCAGTCCCATAAACTATTAACAAAACTGTGTGATCAGGCGGGAACTCGAAATACTCAAGGAAACTCGTACTTTTAACTTAGTCCTGCAGGGACAGGAGTCGTAGTCTCAAGAGAGAAACCCTTCTACCTCTGAAATGGTAATTTTGGTTAAGAAATAATAAGATTGTTATAAATACACGCACCGTTGTGTGCTTGTATATTGCAAAGGGTTTTTTTTTTTTTTAGTTTTACATTTTTATTAGTTTCATTAAATAGACCTTAGTGCAATAGTGAGAGGCATATAATACAGATCGTAAATGATGTGCACTACACATGCAATCATTTGCTTTAAAAAGAAGATGTACACTGATAATTATAATAAATAGATTTTTTAGAAAGATTGAAAGGGAGAAATACTCAGATAACTATAATTAATAGATCAAAAGTGATAACCAATATATCTCATTTGACATGCATCCACAAGCATTCAGACATATTCCGATCTATACTACAAAGTTAGTGACAGCTACTTTGAAGTTATGGTTCAGCCGCACTTTCCGTTGAAAGTTAATTGTTAGGTTTGCTAATATCTTTGGTACTGTTGGAGGAATCTGCACAACATTTTGCACGCCACTAGAGAACCCAGAAAATCTTTAAGTTTGGTTTGGCATGCCAAGTTTTTGTAGATTGATGAGGGGAGTGGGGATAAATTAATAACGGTGGGAGAGAAGGGGTTAAAAAAAACGCATTTTTCTTTATTACTCCCATAGGAAACTTGGACCCCTCTACAGCAAAAACCTCCGAATGGGTTTACATCAAAATATCCCCTTCTTTCAGAAAGGGTATTTTATTTTGATTCTATGTAAATCCGTTCAGTAGTTTTTGAGAAATTTGTGTTTGAAAAAGGTGTTTGTTTGACTTGGAAGGGTTTATTCATTAGCATATCTTGGCTGTCAAACTCATGAGCTGGAAAGTAGCAAATTCTTTTAATCACATTTTCATTTTTAATGAAATGTGATTGGCTGATGAAGGAATGAATTATTTTCTGCCAGCTCGAAATTTGCAAAAACGTGCAAGTTTTGCACAACGGGAAAAAAATTCACGAAGAAACAGGAAAATGCAATGGCCAGTCTAGGACTCAACAGGGGGTAAGTAGGTGCTCAGATGCATGGAAAAATACAGACATAAATGAGGAAAAAACGGGTTTAGTGGATTGTAAGCTTCTGAATTCTCAAAAATTGAAAGCATGCAGCTGCCATTTTGTAATAAGAAACGGGCACCAATAAGTGAGAATTAATAAAGAAAAGAACAGGGCACTCATTAAGGCACAAAACACATCACTTGCAAACAGCACAAGTTCTCAAGCTGCAAGAACTGAGTTGCAAAAAATTTGTGAATTTCAAGGAAATAAAAAACGAGGTTACGTGATTTACGTTTGGCTGGCGGCCGCTTGGGATGCACTGGTGGGTCTCTGCAAGGCCAGGGCCTGCGTCTAGTCCCTTCTGTTCACAGCTATTGTGCGCTGGCTAGCGGCCATGCCCTGCATTCAGGCACCTGAGTGTCCACACCCCACTGCGCAATGCTGGTATATAACTTGTAAACTGTACTGTATGCATAGTGATGGAAATAGTAAGGTGATCTATAATGTCACTGGTGCTGTCGTCAGTAGCCTGATGGCATCTGTCATATAGTTTGGGAGGTCATGAGTCGTCCATTTGAGTGTGAGTTTTGTTTTTCATGCCGGCGTGTGAGTGATGGTATGTGTAGCAGACCATAACTAGCAAATTTAAAGGACTTTTGTATTGGGACCATAATGTTACCTGTAATTTTTTCAGTGACTTTCTTAGTTTTTAGTTTTTTTACATGTTAATGTTACATTGTTTGCACTAAGTGAAACATGATGTTTTTTTTAATGTGTTTTTTTCGGTGAATATAAATGTAAATGGTTAGGTGGAGACCACTGTAGTTCATCAAGTACAAAGTTAGAAGATGTATCTTAAAGACTCCCCAAGTCGGTGACTATGCACTCTCTCTCAAGACTCCTCCAGTCTTGGGACTTCACCAGTCTTGGGACTTCGCCAGCCGGGTGGAGCGCTCTCCCAAGACTCCTCCAACCCTGACACTTTGCCAGCCAGGTGGAGCACTCTCCCAAGACTCCTCCAACCTTGGGACTTTGCCAGCCAGGTGGAGCGCTCTCCCAAGACTCCTCCAACCATGGGACTTTGCCAGCCAGGTGGAGCGCTCTCCCAAGACTCCTCCAACCTTGGGACTTTGCCAGCCAGGTGGAGCGCTCTCCCAAGACTTGCCTACAGAACAGCTGCCGTGGTGGAATGTACTCCAAGGAGCAGAGAGCAGGACAGGCCAAGGTGCCGTCCTCGGAGGCTGGTGTAGAATATATTCAAGGAAACCAAGAATGACCGCATTGAGGTCCCAAACATTGAACGATGATCTTTCTCACTAATTTGTGCAAACTACAGACCCTACCTTGCGTGGGCTTCTCATGAAGGCGATATTGGGCAAGCATTCACAAAGCAAGGCATTTTCAAGTGAAATTAGTAGTAATTCAAATGCAACAACCATATACCATAAAAAGTGCGTATAAGAGTGACATAATGTAAAAGAGAAGGAGAGGCAGGAGTATGGAGGCAGGAAAAGGAGAGGAAGACAAGTGAGAATAGAGGCGAATCTGCAGGAGGTCAAGCCAGGGGTAAGATATAAGAGGGAGGTACAGGAGCAATCCTTTGTGCAGCACAAAGTATTGCGGAGCCTGCTTATTAATTGTGCAAGGCTATTTGAGGCGTGATCTGAAGATCCCCTGGTTATTGAGTGTGCAGTGCTGTTCAGGGCGTGTTCTGAAGATCCCGTGGTTATTGAGTATGCGGTGCTGAGGCGTGCTCTGAAGATCCCCTGGTTATTAAGTGTGTGGTGTTCGAGGCGTGATCTGAAGATCCCCTGGTTATTAAGTGTGTGCTGCTGTTCGAGGCATGATCCGAAGATCCCCTGGTCATTGAGTGTGCGGTGCTGTTCAAGGCGTGCTCTGAAGATCCCCTGGTTATTAAGTGTGTGTGGTGCTGTTTAAGGAGTGCCCTGACGATCCCCTGGTTATTAAGTGTGTGCTGCTGTTCGAGGCGTGCCCTGAAGATCCCCTGGTTATTAAGTGTGCGGTGCTGTTCGAGGCGTGCCCTGAAGATCCCCTGGTCATTGAGTGTGCGGTACTGTTCAAGGCGTGTTCTGAAGATCCCGTGGTTATTGAGTGTGCGGTGCTGAGGCGTGCTCTGAAGATCTCCCGGTTATTAAGTGTGCGGTGCTGTTCGAGGCGTGCTCTGAAGATCCCCTGGTTATTAAGTGTGCGGTGCTGTTTAAGGCGCGCTCCAAAGATCCCCTGGTTAACAAGTGTGCGGTGCTGTTCGAGGCGCGCTCAGAAGATCCCCTGGTTATTAAGTGTGCGGTGCTGTTTGAGGCGTGCTCTGAAGATCCCCTGGTTATTAAGTGTGCGGTGCTGTTCAAGGCATGCTCTGAAGATTTGTAAGTTGACAGGGCAATCCAAGTAGAAGAACCAGATTTTTACATATGTATGAATTTTAAGTTGATTTAGTTCCTTAGCTCTGTAAATCTGAAGGCCTCTGTGGCCTATGCTGGCTTTCTTCTGCTATGTGACCAGGCACAGTGGAATCCGGGTGCTGGTAGAATACACCTGCAGAAGGGCCTGATCTGGAAGGGCAGGCCACTTTGTTGGACAGCTGTGTAGATATTACACATTGACCTATGTTGGAATGGAAAATGTTTTTAGTGGACTTCCCCTTGCATTGTACGATTTAAGTTAGCATTTGGGGCATCATTTTGCATTCAGCTGCCATTTTGTACCATGACTGAAACCAAGCTTCTGTCTCATTCTGTTTGCCTCAGCAGAAAGCAGCCTCAATGTTTTTTTTATTTCTCCAAGGTTGAGCTTCGCTGCACTAATGAATAGACTGTCTTGTCATTACATACCTTTCCCGTTAGATAGGCCTGCTCCCACCCTTAGAGTGGCGGGCACGGGCAGAATAATCTTGGAACTAAGATAGCATGTACCCGGTCTTAGGATTGTAGCTCATCATTCTGTCTCCTTTGTTCACTGTAGGAAAGTAGTATCTGCTTCTTATGGTTACCCCCACTTTTTGCTGATGTCACACTGTTTTTGGACTAGTCTGACTGGGATCCTGCTATCCAGGACCCCAGTCTATCTGCTTTCTCCCTTAAATTGCTATGTATGTACTTTAGGTACACTTCAGATTGGATACTGAGGTACCCTTATCAGTCCCTAGTATATGGTACACCATGTACCCAGGGCGTAGGTACCCCAGAGGCATGTATTATGCCACCCATGAGAGGCCATTCAACATGACACCACAGGTCTGCTACAGCATCCTGTGTAAGCTGGTGCTTGCACCACTTACTTAGATATAGGTTCACTATATCTATCTAAATCACTACACTTAAAAACCTATCAGTCACCCCTATGGCAGGCCTTATCAATCCTGAAGGCAGGGTGCTGGGTTTTACGTGAGAGGGTGCCCCTGCATGAGTAGGGCCCCTCTGCAGCCTTCGGAGACCATTCTCCGGGGTTGTCTGTGATGCAGCCAGACATATAGGTCTAAGTGCATTATAACCTCGCGGTAAATGCTAACTTTAAAACTGCTGCTTAGAAACATGTCGTGTTTGGTGTCAAACACCTTGGAATCATACCTCCACACCAGTAACTGGTGTGGGAGGTATGAGTCCACCCTTCCAAAGGGACATGTGTGGGTCACTGGTCTACCCGGTACCAGCTTTCTCGACCCGGGCAGCACAAAATGGACGCTGCCAGCCACAGACACGATTCTGCTCTCCTGCTGCTGAGCCAAGCTCGAGCAGAGGAAGGCATGACAATAGGCATCCTGTCACAGGGAGGTGTGACCACCTCCCAGACAGGGTTTATGTATTGGGGCTGGGTGGGTGCACTCAGAGTGCCAGAAAGTCTGCACTGGGGGCACATTTGGTGTCCCTGTGCATAGTCAAGCTCAAACCAGTTCTGGGACCAATTGGCTTCTGCTCTGGCGCGAAACTGGACAAAGGACATGGGTGTAGCCACCCCTCTGTTCTGCCCCTCCCCTAGGAGGGTTCCCCGGAATCTGTCCAACCCTTTCCCGTGGGTATAAAGTGGGTTACCTGGCTAGAGGACTTTAGATTTTACCTGGACAAGATTCTGCTAAGAAGAAATCAAGTACTTCGACTGCCTGCACAACGCTGGATGACTGAAGAATCTCCCTTGGAGTAAAGGAGTTACTCCCCTGCAGAAGCAGGCACCTAAGCGCATCTGACCGGTTTGCTTCTCCCGAGCTCCTGAGGACTCCGAAGAGTTCAGCAACACAGGAGGTGGGTTCCCGAAGGTCCCTGAGGTAGATCTGACCTCTCAGCGATTCTGAGAACAGTATCCCTCGTGGGGGCCGTGCAACCCGAACCCCTGTGCACCGCGTACATTTGCAAGTGCATATGCTTGTTGGCAATTCCCGAGCTCGTGCATTGGACTCCGTGTAGTCCTGACCCCGAGCAGCATTTACACCGAAGATATCCGGTCTCCAGTCACCGAGTGCTCTGTGGGCTGGTGCTTTGTAATTTCGCTCGAGGTCTCCTCGCGATCCCTGGTCCGTTGATCTGTGGGTCCTGGCGAGGGTCACCTTGTTTGTTCTTGGGCTTCCCTGGTTGCTCCAGATGTGCCCTGACTCCCCATTGCTTGGAGAGTCTCCTGTACCTTGCTGGTCCACACCGTAACCTGTTTGCTCTGCCGGCGTGGGTTGCATTTGCCAAGGCTTGTTGGTGCTCCAGTCGGACATCGACCCCTCAGCACCTGACATCCTTCATGGGACAGCTCACCTCCGGATCCTGGTCATCCTCGACGTCTCCTGGTCCCCGTGGCTGCAGAGTCAAGCAACCCTTCTTCGCACCTGAAGCACCCGACATCGGTGGGCATTCGACTACCGAGCCCCTGGTCACCTGAAGTGACCCAGACTCTGTCCCCTCTGCTTTCAGGTTCCTCTCACCTCGAATCCAGGCTTGGATTCCACTGGACACTCTTCGCCTTCTCAGCAGCAGTACTTCTTTGCAACTCTCCATTGAAAACGACGAAGGTTTCCGACACCACTTGACCCCTATGCACCCAGCTCCTCTGGGATAGGTAACACGGGTACCTCGGTACTCACTGGTGGGTTGGCCTTAGAACCTCCTATGTTCCAAAGGGTTTGCTCGAAGTCCTTGTAGAAGTGTCCTTAAACTGTAACTTTACAACCGCGACTTTCCCATAGAGTTGCACGGAGCACGCAGTCGTGTTTCCTCACTGCACCCATCCTCCGTGGGCGCCCTGTGTCACTGCCTTGGGTGGTTCCTTGGGGTCCCAGCGATTCTACGTGCTCTAGGCACTGTCTAGTCAAGTCGTGATTGTTATACCATTTTTTAGTATATGGTTCGGTCTCCCCCTGGAGCCCGCTGTGTATTTTGCTACTTACGAATGTTCTATTGATTCAGTATTGTGTGCTTTATGCCCTAATCTCGTGTAGAGACTAGTAGAGAGTGTTATATTAATAAATACATATTTTTATATAACTACTGTGTGGTTCTCCTTTCATTTAGTCATTCAGGAGGTGATATTCTGGTAAAACAAGCTGCTTTACATTCCTTCAAGATTAAGCCTGAAGGCTGCTCTCCACAGCTACCACTAGGATAGCTTTCTAAAGGTTATCTTTGACTTCATACATCATAAGGGTCGTGTGGACTGGTACAGGGTGCCCACTTTAATTAGTGGACAGCATATACCAGGCCACCTTCTCACATTCACCAGCTACTAACTGGAAAATTCCAGTCTGGGGGAGTCTTTAGGAGTACTGGAAATGTATATCATGTATCTCCATGTTGGCGGGGGTCAGTCCCTCTGCAGCAATCCAAGGAGGCTGGTCAGACTGGACTCCGCTCGAGTGTATGACTAATAAATAACTTTGGTTTGTATTCTCTACTGTCTGACCGACTCTTCATTTGTTTGGAAGGCTGAGAGGTGGTCGCGAGTGACCCGGGTGACCCTATTTCGGGTCACTTCCTTCAGTTGGCGCCTGAACAGGGACCCCTTCGGGTGTGGCCCTTCCTCGTCCACAGGCGGGTGAGGAGGACGGGACCACGTCGGGTCGGACGGGCGGACCGGGGATCCCTGCACGAGAGAGTCTGGTACTCGCAGTTGCCCCGCCTGTCTGACCGGGCGGTGCCTCGCCCAGTGGTCACCTCGGCTGGGGTCCTGAACAGCGAAACCCTTGGATCTGATCGTTTGGCCTGAAGAGTCGGCAGTAGAGAATACATTTGTTTGGCCTCTGTGCACCAGGTGAGTTTGCTTTGGTTCTTTGTGGCTATGGCGCCATTTTGGTTTGTGTTTGGTACGGTCTGAGGACCGTTTTTGGGCAAGCGCTTGAGTTTGTTTGAGTTCTTTGTGAGCATGGTACCACTTTGGTCTGTATCTGATGAGGTCTGAGGACTAGTTTTGGAAAGATATTTGCAAATATCTGCTCGGCATCAATAGTGAACTTGTTTTCGTTTTGAAAGATGCCGTGTGCCAGTAAAATGTTTTGTTTGGGCTGTCGTTGTTGTTCTACTGATGCTCGATTGGAAGAAAGTCAGCCAGCGCCACCAGAATGCACCCCTAATTTTGATATGTATGTCAAACATGGCCTTGGCCCTATTATGTTTAGTACGTTATGGCACAAATATACGAGGGACAATGCCGAGTTGCAGTGGCCGTTGACGGGCACTTTTGATGAACCGAAAATTAATTTTCTGCAGGATAAATTGTTTGCGAAAAGAAGTAGACAGTCAATGTTTGATTCCCTCAGAACATGGCAAAAGGAAGCTAAACAGAGACGAATGAAAACAGAGAAGGAGGCCCGGAAGGGAAAAATGCAGACGGTGACTCAGAAAGCTGTAGTGTATGATAAAGAGAATACAGAGAAAGGGATAGAGTGTGCTGATAAGACTTTTCACATTGCAATCAAAATTTCCTATGTTGCTTGAGAAGAAAAAGATGCATTTGTGGAGGAATTGTTAGATGCTCGACCTTCACCCCCATACGCCCTGCAGAAAATATATCCTGCCATCCCACTGCCACAGCAGCCCATCTCTTCTGCTGTTTCTGTTTCTTCTGTCATTGATCCGACAGCTTTGGCCACCGCACCTTCAGTCCTTTCCTTGGCTTCGCCTTCTGTGCCTGTGATGACCGCGAGTCTCCCTGCTATGCCTATTGTTTCGGCATCTCTCCCTCCAACTCTTACGACACAGCCATTGGTGACATTGGTGCCCGTTCCTTCTGTTACTACTCCTTCCCTTTACCCTCATTCCCCGACGGTACTGAGTAGCGGAACTCCTGTACGGGGATTAGGGGACGGGGATTGGGCGACAGCTAGGGAACGACTGGGGCGGATACTGATACGATCTGATGTGGGCGATGAAGAGAAGAAGGTGGTAGCCAATCAGCCCTCTCAGTGGGGTCGTCACCCCATTTACAGCTTGGAGGATGTGTGGAGTGTGATGAAGATTATGAGCCGTTTGTGCAGCAGCATGCCCTTTAAGCACATGTCAGCTACTCTGATTGGGCTGTGGGAGCAGTGTTTTAACAATGCTGCACCCCAGATTATTTATGATATTAGGGACACTGTGTATGCTGCTGATATGGCACCTGGTCAGGTCTTTGGTAATGTTTCAACATTGGTTGCTTATCGAGATAGGCTGCTTGAGAAGAGCCGAAAACAGTGTCCCAACTCCCGATGAGGGAAGTCCACCCCATATATCACCCTGAGATACCAGAGCTACGAGATCAGCATAACACCGTTACTAGACCCCGGGTAGAGGCCCGGTTTCAGGAACAATGGGTTTATACTCCATGGAAGAGGAGTGAGGTTTTGTCCCTTAAGACTCAGTTACCCGACCCTATGAAGAATCCTACTGCATATTATAAGGAATTGACATAGGCCGCTTCGTCAACAGTGATGACGCTTGCAGATATTGAAATGCATCTCATTTCTAGCTCTTGATGTAAAGCGGGCACTGCATGCATCTCATTTCCAGCTCTTGATGTAAAGCGGGCACTGCATGCATCTCATTTTTAGCTCTTGATGTAAAGCGGGCACTGCATGCATCTCATTTCCAGCTCTTGATGTAAAGCGGGCACTGCATGCATCTCATTTTTAGCTCTTGATGTAAAGCGGGCACTGCATGCATCTCATTTTCAGCTCTTGATGTAAAGCGGGCACTGCATGGCATCTCATTTTCAGCTCTTGATGTAAAGTGGTGGACTGCATGCATCTCATCTACAACTCTTGATGTGGAGTGGTGCACTGCATGCATCTCTACAGCTCTCGATCTAGAGTGGTGCACAGCATGCATCTCATTTCTAGCTCTTGATGTTGAGCAGTGCACTGCATGCATCTCATTTTTAGCTCTTGATGTAAAGTGCTGCACTGCATGCATCTCATTTTCAGCTCTTGATGTAAAGTGGTGCACTGCTTGAATTTCATCTATAACTCTTGATGTAGAGCGGTGCACTGAATGCATTTCATCTACAGCTCTTGATGTAGAGTGGTGCACTGCATGCATTTGACCTACAGCCCTTGATGTAGAGCGGTGCTCTTAATGTATGTCATCTACAGCTCTTGATGTAGAGTGGTGCACTGCATGCATCTCATCTATAACTCTTGATGTAGAGGGGTGCACTATATGCATCTCATTTTTAGCTGTTGATGTAGAGCGGTGCACTGCATGCATCTCATCTATAACTCTTGATGTAGAGCGGTGCACTGCATGTATGTCCTCTACAGCTCTTGATGTAGAGTGGTGCACTGCATGCATCTCAATTTTAGCTCTTGATGTAGAGCGGTGCACTGCATGCATCTCATTTTCAGCTCTTGATGTAAAGTGGTGCACTGCTTGAATTTCATCTATAACTCTTGATGTAGAGCGGTGCACTCAATGTATGTCATCTACAACTCTTTGTGTAAAGTGTTGCACTGCATGAATCTAATCTAGACCTCTTGATGAAGAGGGGTGCACTGCATTTTATGTTATGTTAATTTAATCTTGTAAGGCGCACAGCTACCCAAAGGTTTCCCGGCGCCGCCCATCAGAACTGAGAGAAAGAAAAGAAAAGAGTAAATAGATTCTACATATTAAACAGCCAGGTTTTTAAACACTTGCGATAATTCTCATAAATGGTTTCAGTCCGGAGTGCCATCGGAAGGGAGTTCCACAGAGAGGGGCCAAGATAAGAAAGGGACCGACCGCCCATGCGTGACAGCCTGGTCCTAGGCACCGTAAATTTCGCCTGAGTGGCAGAACGTAAGGAACGTGCGGGAAGGTAAAGGTGAACTAAAGCATTCCGATATTGAGGCGCTTTACCACTTTTGATTTTGAACATATAGCCCAGGGCTTTGAACTTAATACGGTTCTCAACCCTGAACCAATGAAGATCTCGAAGGGCGCCTGAAATGGAAGCTGTTTTAGGGACCTTACAGAGCAACCTGGCCGCCGCATTTTGTACCAGCTGTAACTTCCGTACCACATCCTTATTGGCTCCTAAATACAGAATGTTGCCATAGTCCAGCCTTGAAGTAACGAGAGCATGGACCACGGTACGTTGTGTAGCCAAATTATAATAAAGCAGATGGACGACACTTTCACTGCTTGTTGCCTCATTGAAAGTTGGTCATCGATTATGACACCTAAGTTCCGAACCTGCTGATTGGGTTGGGGCAAGGCACCCATTTCAGGTGGCCAATGTTGGGGGCCCCATAGATCTTATACCTGCCCAGTATCATCACCTCTGTCTTTTCACCATTGAGTTTAAGCAGGTTGGCTTGCATCCATCCTGCATTATTCCTCAACCCAGATTGAAGAGAGGATGATTTGGACGCCCTGTCAGCAGATAAGGAAAAGACAATCTGAGTGTCATCGGCGTAGGAAAAGAGAGACAACCCCGACTCTTCGGCAAACAACGCCAAAGGCCTAACATAAATGTTAAATAATAGAGGACTAAGGATCGACCCTTGAGGGACGCCATAGGGTGAAGAGTAAATTTTGGAACTGGAAGTGGGAGAGAAGACTTGGAACGTGCGATCAGCCAAGAAATCTTTAAGCCAATTAAGTGCCGGGCCAGTCACTCCCAAAGATTGCAGAGCTTGCAAGAGCAAAGTATGAGAAACCGTGTCAAACGCGGCACTTAAGTCAAGGAGTATAAGAGCCACGGTATCCCCGGCATCCACACGGTTGCGTAACATTTCTGTGACTCCAAGCAAGGTAGTCTCCGTTGAGAAACCAGGTCGGAAGCCAGACTGTGAGTCATGCAAAAAATTTTGGGATTCGACAAATGATGATAGTTGGATGTTGACACATTTTTCCAAAATTTTTATAAAGGCCGGGAGCAGAGAAATGGGCCGGAAGTTAGACAGTTGTGCAGGGTCAGCGTTAACTTTTTTTTAAAAGTGGAAGAACCATTGCATGCTTCCAAGCAGATGGTACCTTAGCTTCCATTAAGGAGGCATTAAACAACTCCATAATTAACAGCAGAGATGACTTTTCAAATTTCTGGAACACAGAAATGGGGACAGGGTCCCTAGGAGAACCGGATTTAAGACTGTCCAAGATTCGCCTAAAGGAATTAATGTCTAAAGGCACCCTAGTCTCTAGATTATTGATGGGTGTCAAAGATGTTCTACCCTGAGGATCCGTACTTATGATTGACTGATCAAGATCCTTCGTATGCTGTTGCCTATTAGCTGGTTGGACTTCATTCAATGTGGAATATATGCTTTCCACTTTATTGAGAAAGAACCTAGCAAGATCATCACATTGAGATTCAGTGAGATCCGGAGATTTGGGTACGCACGCTGCGCCCGATAGTTCTTTAACAAGCTTGAACAATGTTTTGGTATTGTTCTGTGCCTTCGAAATAGTAGAGGTCACGTGCTCCGCACGCGCAGCTTTACAAAGTGCATGGTAGTTTCTTTTTGCCAACTTATAGGCTAATTTTGTATCTAAGGCATAGTTCTTTCTCCAGCGTCTCTCAGACGCTTTGCATTTACTTTTCTCCGCTTTTAAACTCTCAGAAAACCAAGGGGCCGGTGGCCGGTGATTATTCACCTTCTTAGTCGAAAACGGAAGACAAACATCAATGGACTTGAGTATCCAATTATGTATGGCATCCGCGTCTGTTACCGAAATTGGACAAGGAATGGGGGTACTCTCAAATAAAATCTTATTAAAAGTTTCAATATTTAGTTTACCCCAGTTTCTTGAGTTAGGCTTATAGCCAGACACATTGGGGACTGGGCTCGAATAGACTTTATTGACCCGAAAGCCCACCAGGAAATGATCAGACCAGAGAACTGGAAGTGCTGGGAGGCAGCTGATGTTGGGCAGATTGGAGAAGATAGGGTCTAATAAATGGCCAGCAGCGTGAGTGGAACCCGAATTACACAGCAGAATATTCATAGCTGCTAGATCTAAGATGAATGCAGCACTAGTGGCACATGCCGGGTCATGAATGTCATGTTTACCACTTAATGTAGAGTGATGCTTTGCATGGATCTCATCTTCATCTTTTGATGTAGTGGTGCACTGCACATCTACAGCTCTTGACGTATAGTGATGCATTGAATACATCTCATCTACAGCTCTTGATGTAAAGTGATGCATTGCAAGCACCTCATTTTCCGCTCTTGATGTAGTGGTGCACTGCATGCATCTCATCTACAGCTCTTGATGTAGAGTGGTGCACTGCACATCTACAGCTCTTGACGTATAGTGATGCATTGAATACATCTCATCTACAGCTCTTGATGTAGAGTGATGCATTGCAAGCATCTCATTTTCAGCGCTTGATGTATAGTGGTGCACTGCATGCATCTCATCTACAGCTCTTGATGTAGAGTGGTGCACTGCACATCATCTACAGCTCTTGATGTAGAGTGATGCATTGCAAGCATCTCATTTTCAGCTCTTGATGTATAGTGGTGCACTGCATGCATTTTATCTACAGCTCTTGATGTAGAGTGGTGCACTGCACATCATCTACAGCTCTTGACATATAGTGATGCATTGCATACATCTCATCTACAGCTCTAGATATAGAATGGTGCACTGAATGTATGCCATCTACAGCTCTTGATGTAGAGTGGTGCACTGCATGCATCTGATCTACAGCTCTAGATGTAGAATGGTTCACTGCATGGATCTCATCTTCATCTTTTGATGTAGAGTGGTGCACTGCATGCATCTCATCTACAGCTCTTGATGTAGAGTGGTGCACTGCACATCTACAGCTCCTGACGTATAGTGATGCATTGAATACATCTCATCTACAGCTCTTGATGTAAAGTGATGCATTGCAAGCACCTCATGTTCCGCTCTTGATGTAGAGTGATGCACTGCATGCATCTCATCTACAGCTCTTGATGTAGAGTGGTGCACTGCACATCATCTACAGCTCTTGACGTATAGTGATGCATTGCAAGCATCTCATCTTCAGCTCTTGATGTAGAGTGGTGCACTGCACATAGACAGCTCTTGATGTATAGTGATGCATTGTATACACCATCTACAGCTCTTGATGTAGAGCGGTGCATTGCAAGCATCTCATTTTTAGCTCTTGGTGTAGAGCTGTGCACTGAATGTAAGTCATCTACTGCTCTTGATGCAGAGTGGTGCACTGCATGCATCTGATCTACAGCTCTAGATGTAGAATGGTGCACTGAATGTATCTCATCTACAGCTCTTGATGTAGAGTGGTGCACTGCATGTATCTCATCTACAGCTCTTGATGTAGAGTGGTGCACTGCATGCATCTCATTTTTAGCTCTTGATGTAGAGCTGTGCACTGAATGTATGTCATCTACAGCTCTTGATGTAGAGTGGTGCACTGCATGCATCTGATCTACAGCTCTAGATGTAGAATGGTGCACTGCATGGATCTCATCTGCAGCTCTTGATTTAGAGTGGTGCACTGCATGCAGCTTATTTTTAGCTCTTGATGTAGAGTGGTGCACTCAATGTATGTAATCTACAGCTCTTGATGTAGAGCGGTGCACTGCATGCATCTCATTCACCTCTTGATGTAGAGTGGTGCACTCCATGCATCTCATCTACAGCTCTTGATGTAGAGCAGTGCACTGCATGCATCTTAACTGCAGCTCTTTATATACAGTGGCACACTGCATGCTTGTCGTCTTCAACGCTCAATTTAGAGTGGTGCATTGGATGTCTTGAACTTCACCTTCTCGATGTGGAGCAGTGCACCGCATGCATGATATCTTCACCTCTTGATGTGGAGCAGTGCACCGCATGCATGATATCTTCACCTCTTGATGTGGAGCAGTGCACCGCGTGCATATCTTCACCTCTTGATGTGGAGCAGTGCACCGCGTGCATATCTTCACCTCTTGATGTGGAGCAGTGCACCGCGTGCATAATATCTTCACCTCTCGATGTGGAGCAGTGCACCCCGTACATGATATCTTCACCTCTCAATGTGGAGCAGTGCACCCCGTGCATATCTTCACCTCTTAATGTGGAGCAGTGCACCACGTGCATGATATCTTCACCTCTTGATGTGGAGCAGTGCACAGCGTGCTTGATATCTTCACCTCTCGATGTGGAGCAGTGCACCACGTGCATGATATCTTCACCTCTTGATGTGGAGCAGTGCACCGCGTGCATGATATCTTCACCTCTTGATGTGGAGCAGTGCACCGCATGCTTGATATCTTCACCTCTCGATGTGGAGCAGTGCACCACGTGCATGATATCTTCACCTCTTGATGTGGAGCAGTGCACCGCGTGCATGATATCTTCACCTCTTGATGTGGAGCAGTGCACCGCGTACATGATATTTTCACCTCTTGATGTGGAGCAGTGCACAGCATGCATGATATCTTCACCTCTCGATGTGGAGCATTGCACCCGTGCATATCTTCACCTCTTGATGTGGAGCAGTGCACCGCGTGCATGATATCTTCACCTCTTGATGTGGAGCAGTGCACCGCGTGCATGATATCTTCACAGCTTGATGTGGAGCAGTGCACCGCGTGCATGATATCTTCACCTCTCGATGTGGAGCAGTGCACCGCATGCATGATATCTTCACCTCTCGATTTGGAGCAGTGCACAGCGTACATGATATCTTCACCTCTCGATGTGGAGCAGTACACCCCGTGCATATCTTTACCTCTTAATGTGGAGCAGTGCACCCCGTGCATATCTTCACCTCTTGATGTGGAGCAGTGCACCCGTGCATATCTTTACCTCTTAATGTGGATCAGTGCACCCTGGGCATATCTTTATCTCTTAATGTAGAGCAGTGCACTGCATGCATGATATCTGCACCTCTTGATGCAGGGCTGTGCACAGAATGCACCATTGCCTGCTGTTTCGGTGGGTGCCTGCAGCTTTTGATGAGAGGTTCACAGGATAGAGAGAACTAGCAGAGCTCCACCGCTTCTGAGGTAATCCCCTGCCTACAAACCCTTCAAGTGACACATGAAGTATCAGATAAGACTTCAGCTCTGCCTGTCACTGCCACAAACTTGCTTTTGATAGTGTGCCGCAAGTAGAATTTCTTGTATTTCAAAGTCAGACTAGAGCACAACAGTCTCCCTTTAAGGGGCAGAGGGTAGAGAAGCTTCAACTCCGCGAGACGAATATCAAATCTTGACTCGTATGTTCAAAGCCTTTCATTGTTACATGCTAACATGACACACATAATGAAAATCACTACGCGCCATCCCTAAGCCCTAACAAACCCTTACCTCCCTTTACCTACCCAGAACCCTAAAACCCTCTCCTCCCTTTACCTCTACCTATCCCTGAACTCTAAAAAACCCTTAGCTTACCTCTTCCTGCCCTAGAACCATCAAAACCCCTTACCTCTCTTTACCTCTACCTGCCCCTGAACCCTTAGAACCTCTTACCTCCCTTTACCTCTACCGACTGCTACCCCCTAACAACCCCTTACCTCCCTTTAACACTACCAGCTTTTGAACTGTAGAAAACCCTTACCTTACTTTACCTCAACCGCCCCAGAACCCTCAAAAACCATTACCTCTTTTTACCTCTATTCATTCCTGAACTCTAAAACCCCCATGGCACCCTTTACCTCTTCCCTTCCCTGAATCTTAAAAACCTCTTACCTCTACCAGCCCCTCAATCTTAAAAACCCTTTATCTCTACCTACCTCTGA
Source organism: Calotriton arnoldi (assembly GCA_963921515.1). Classification (NCBI taxonomy): domain Eukaryota; kingdom Metazoa; phylum Chordata; class Amphibia; order Caudata; family Salamandridae; genus Calotriton; species Calotriton arnoldi. The sequence continues at coordinate 2,490,374 of CAWUFW010001322.1, read as the reverse complement.
ACCCTAGAAAGTCCTTACTTCCCTTTAGATTTACCCGCTCATGAACTCTAGAATCCCCTTAATGCCCTTTACCTCGACCTGCCACAGAACCCTAAAAGTCCCTTAACTCCCTTTACCTCTACCCACCACTGAACCCTGCAATTCCTTTGGCACCCTTTACCTCTTCCCTCTTCTGAACCTTAAACCCCCCTTACTTCCCTTTCATTCAGCTTGCCTCTGAACCCTAACATCCTCTTACCTCCCTTTACCTCGACCTGCCTTTGGACCTTAAAAACTCCTTACCCACTTTTACCTCCATCCACCCCTAAACCTTAAACAGTCTTTACCCACCCCTGAACCCTAGAAATCCCTTACCTCCCTTTACCTTTACCCACCTCTGAATCCTAAAAACCCTTAACTTCATTAACTCTACCAACCCAAGAAGCCTAAAAGTTCCTTACCTCCCTTTACCTCTTCCCACCCATAAACCTTTAAAAAAAAACTACCTCCCTGTACTTCTACTCACACCTGAACCCTATAACTCTCTTGGCAATCTTTACCTCTACTCAACTCTGAACCTTAAAAGGCCTTTACCTTCACCTCCCTCTGAACTCTAAATCTCCCTTCCTCCATTTTCCTCTACTTGCCCCAGAAGCCTAAAAACCCTCTACCTACCTATACCTCTACCCGCCGAACCCTAAAAACCCTGGCTACCCTTTACCTCTTCCCTCCACTGAACCCTAGAAACCCATTGCCTTCTTTTGCCTCTACTCACCTGTGAACCCTAAATGCCTCCTACCACCCTTTACCTCCCCACGCCCCTGAACCCTAGAATCCCCTTACCTCCTTTTACCTTTACCTGCCCGAAGTCCTAAAAAAAACCTTACTTCCCTTTACTTGCCATACAACCCTAAAACCCCTCTCCCCCTTTACCTCTACCCACCCCTGAACGCTAAAAACCCCTTGGATTACCTCTACCTTTCCAAGAAGCATAAAAACTCCTTACCTCCCTTTACCTCTGCATGCCCCTGAACCCTAAGAACCTGCTACCCAGGGCCGGACTGGCCGTAGCGGGCACCGGGCGTATCCCCGGTGGGCCGCTAGGGTGGGGGCCGGTTTTGGGCCCCTGGGGGCCGTTTTTGTTACCGGGGGTCGGCATTATCGGCCCCCTGCAACAAAATCGGCCGAAACCGGCCCTCGCAAACTGCTCGGCTGCACCCTCCCTCACCCCAGGGGGGGCCGGCCGAGCAGTTTGCCAGGGCTGGTTTTGGTTCCCAGTCCGGCCCTGCTGCTACCTCACTTTGCCTCTACCCACCGCTGCCCCCTAAAAACCTTTACCTCCTTTTGACACTACCAGCATATGAACCCTAGAAACCCCTTACCTCCCTTTAGCTCTACAAGTCCAGAAACCTAAAAACCCCTTACCTCGACCCGCCCCTGAACCCTAAAAACCTCTTATTCCTATTCGCCCTTGAAGCCTAAAATCCCCTTACCTCGACTTACTTCTACCTGTCCCTGAACTCTAAAACCCCTAACCTCTCTTTCCCTGTACCTACCCCCTTTACCACTACCCACCTCTAAACACTAAAACCCATGTGTAAGAAAATAGGTTTTTAGTTGAGGGGTGCAAATACCCACTTCAGGTTATATGCACAATCCTTGTCAGGATGAACCACTAAAGTCACTGTTTAAACCTAAACTCAACCCCCTGGTAGCTATGCCACAGAGCAGATGGGCTTAATATAGAGGCAATGTGTTAAGTATGTATACAGTATTAAAACAGTAATAAAGTCAAAATGCTGAACAATAAAACCCCAGAAAAAGAATTATAAAAGTAGAGTAGATTTTAATGAACAAAATGACAACAATTCAATATGGGTAACCAGAGATTTGAATTTTATAAATTTTAAGTAGAAATAACACCAAGGAACACAAAGTGCAAATGATAGTCAATGGGCACGGAAGCCCAGGACTTAGGTGCAAATTGACAATGACCCCAATGGGGCACGGGTCCCATACACCAACCAGGTTCGTCCTAGTCAAAGATATTACCTTCTGACTTTAGTCCTTCAAGTTCCAATCCACCACTGGAGTACACTTCAAAAGCCCCTGAGGACCTCAGGGGAGGCACTTAGAAGCTCACAGGTTGGCAGGCAGATTCCAGACCAGGCCCAGTTGCCACAGATCAGCTGGGCAGTTGCAAGAAAGGCCTCTTGGAACTTGTTGTATCCCTGTAGCTTAAACAGGAGGTCAGCCTTATGGCTTTAGGAGTCCACTTCTTTGTCGTGGGTACAAGAGGGAGAGTAGGTCCAGTCCTTTTATGCTATTCTCTGGTCTCGGATAGAAGGTTCAGTCCTCTTCTGATCTTCCACAGGTGCAGGAGTGTTCTGAAGTTGGTGCCTGAGATACCACATTTATGCCTAGGCTCATCTTGTGGGTAGGAATGACCCCAAGGCACACCCTAACCAATGGGGTAAGGTTCCTGGGGCTAGCCATACCCACTTTGGGCATTTTCAAGATGGCTGAAGACTTCTGCCACAGTGAACTTGGGCTCTGAGGGTAGGGGTGTGCATTAGGAGTGTACTGTGATGATGCCAGTGTCCTCCCACATACGCCAACATCCAGTTTTAGCCAGTCCCTGAACCCCCTATGGAGAGAGAAGTTTGGTAAAATCAACACTAATCTTTCAGTATCCAAACAGTGGGCACACATAGTGTTTTGGCATTCTGTTCTCCTTCTTTGAAGTGACCCCCCAAGTGGTATATGTAAAACCCAAGTAAACCTTTCAAACAGGATGTAACTTTCAAGCAGGATTTGACACTCTAATGTCAAAGAGGGCGCGCACTCTCGGCCCCACCCAGTGATCACTCTAAGCCAGTTCTCGGGCAGCTCTTCCTCCCACTGGAGTTGGTGCCTGGCTGACTAGAAGGACAAATGGGGAGCGAGGCCTAGCTGTGAGCTGCATCTGCCTGTGACGGGGTAGGCCCCTTTGAAGTACAACAAGGGTCTGGACTCTGGGCACAGCCCCAAGACATTATGTCATGGGGAGGAAAACACCTCCCCACCCCCAAGGCCCATTGTCCCTGTCCTGGGTGCAGTTCACACCTCAACACAAAGGAGCAATCAAGCTGTCAGGTGGCAGTTGAATACTTACAGAAAAGTCTCCAGAGACTTTAGGTAGGAAAAGGTAACTTTCCTAAAAATACCGTTTCTATAATTGTGAGACAAAATTTGACTTTACCATTAGAATAGATTTTCTTTAACTATTAAAATGAGTCCTTGAAATATTTATTTAGCTGTTAGCCAATCTGAAAGTAGCATTTTAGGTGTTATAATGTAACCCAGTAATTCCCTGTGGAAGCAGCCAGCCTTGTTACAGTGAAAATAGCTTTTATGCTTTTTTACTGTAAGGACATGTGCAGTATTACATTTCTACATGCCCTACTTTTAAATATCATGCACCAGGCTTTCCTTAGGGGGCTTATTAATATTTAAAAGGAAGGTTTAGGCCTATTAAAGGGTTTATTTTGACAGGTTGAATAGGCAGTTTAAAACTACACAGCCAGGCTACTGTGGTAGCCCTGGAGACATGCTTTCCTCTGTCACTGTAGTGGTTGATACAATGAGTGCTGCAGCCCACTGGTGACATTTAACTTACAGGCCTTGTGTACACTTTGTACAATATATTAGGTTCTTATTGGAAAGGTAAATGAGCCCATCAGGAGCATACCAATTTTACTAGTTGAAATGAGTCGGCAGGGCTAGATGGGGTAAAGTGCACAGAGTTCTATAGCCAGCAAAAATAGGGCTCAGCAAAAAGGCCTATAAATCCGAGGCTGGCCCTGAAGAATGTACCAATTTCCACCCCCTCTACCTCTTCTACCTGCCCATTGTAGTAAAAAAAAAGTCTTACAACCATTTACCACTGCCCACCTCTGAATCCTACAAAACCGCTTTAAAGCCCCTACTACTCTGTATTCAACCTCACTCCTGAGCTCTAAAACACCTTTACTGCCCTTACTACCCTCTTCCTTAGCCCACACCAAAACCTCTTTAAAACCCTTAACACCCTAAACCCTTAGAAACATATACATGTTTTTCACATTTTACTCTAATTATTGTGCGGAGTGTAAATAACTTGTAAATAACAATAAAACATAATTGCATTCTGTGACTACATGCTTGTCTTTCTATTTCACTTCAAAACTATGCAATTGTATACATTTATCAGAATCTGCGGCTCGCAGACCATGGGCAATTTGTTTAGTGTCAATAGAAAGTCCCAAAGTCTATCCCTGTTCCCCCCTGAAATGTAGTGTCTCCTACATCCCTGTCTGTCTCCCATATATCTCACATATATTCATTGGTCTAGCGCTAAATGAGGGCCCCCGAAGGTTTGAGGGGCCCCTGAAGGGTCCTGCTGCACTGCAGGGGCCTGTGTTACACTACTGCCTCACACCTAGAGTTGTGTGGAAGCTTGTGTAACACCGCTGACTGTAGCGTTATTTTAATCTGGTTGCCATTTTGTTCAGATCTAAGAATCCTAGAGTTGGTTTGTGCATGCTAGTATCTGATTGTGTGAAGGTAGCAGAGAGTTTGTCCAATACTTAGTAGTGTTTTTGGACGTTAGTTTGAAAGTAATAGTGTTTTCATCCAGGTAAAGATTTTTTGAAGTATTTTGTGTTTCTGGGTGAATGTGCTGAAGGACTTTTCCATCTTTTCTTTGGCTTGGGTGGTAGGTTGTTCCTAGCTGTACCTATACAGACTGCTTCCTATGCATACATGTCTCCTTTTTGAAGTTTTGAAATGACTTCCCTGCAGTGGTGCTTTAGTAATGCAGCGCTTGACACACTTACCATTGGGTTTGTTTTGGTAGCCGTGACATTTTCTGCTGCAGATTCAAATGCAGAACATTGATGCTGATCATTCTGAACGGTTCTAATAGGTGTTAGAGCATCCTAACTCCCGGGTTATAGTAGCCCCTCCATTGTGATGAGGACATGGCAGGTCACCAAGGAATATCCTAACTAGCTAGAGCAGTAGGGTCTTATCCACTGACTATGTCAATTAGTTTTATTGAGATTCACTTGATGGAAACTTACTTAATGCGGATAGTGTAAAAATCTGGCATGGATCCAGCGACCATGGACGCTCCTGAAATAGAGTAAAAATGCAGAAGCAGAGTTTCCTTGTGCTGTAAGGATGCCAGGCACTACAATAAGGGTGCCAGGGATTGCAATAAGGGCTGGAGTAAGGATGTTGGGACTGAAATAAGGATTCTAAGCAGTGTACTAAGGGTACTTGGGACTGCAGAATGGATGCTTGGGACTCCAATAAGGATGCCTGGGACTATAGTAAGCATGCTAGGGACTGCAATATGGATTTGAAGGACTGCAATAAGGATGCTTTTAACTTTTACTCAGCATTCTCAATGGAAATTGAAGATGAGGGTCCCCAGGCGTTTTATGGAAGAGCAAATTTGAAGTGGAGAGCAATGTGAGCTAATTTATAAAAGAAAAGGAATAAAACTGCTAGAACGGTGGGACCTGGAGACATGCATTCTAGCACTGTACTGAGGAATACAAAAAAGTGATGGGTGGAATTTTTGAATAAATCTCAGCCACTGGTAATTACTCTGGCCTCTGAACCAGAAGACAAACAAACCTAGACCCATTTTGGACTATTTTGGCCTCGTCAGTAGGTTGTAGCTTAGTTCCAGTGGCACACTGAGCACAAGACTAGGGGTGGGCAGAACTTGCAGAGTTATATAAAAACTCCCCGAGATTCCGCGGAGTTCCGCGAACGGGCGGAAAATGCATGTTGCGCTGCTTGCACTGCAATTTAGTACCAATAGTGCGAGCAGTGCTGAAAAATCAACGCGAATGGCACCATGTGGTACGCAAGGACGCGCAGCCGTTCGAGTTGATTGTGCTGCCACTCGAGTAGAACATCAACTTGAAAAGCAGCAAATGTACCCGAGATGGTACATTTGGTGCTAGGGGACGCCAAATTGTGCTCGCTTTTTTTTAGCCTTACGGGAAAAAAATCCGCCACAAAGCTTTTGGCAGAATTTTGTCCGGAACTCCACGTTAAAGAGTAGCACGGAGTCGCCGAATTCCGACAATTCAGCAGGCCCACCCCCTACACAAGACCCATGTCTGGACATACCTGTCACACTTAGGTTGTTGCAGTGAGGATTACAAAAACTGATGGGTGGAATGGTTGAATTAATCTCAGCTACTGTTAATTTCTGGGGCCACAACTAAGTCCATTGCCTGGCAGGAATTGTCTGTTCCCATGAGGTGCAGGGACTGTTCTGATTTGCATAAGGCGGGCCTCTTTCTATAGTGGCATGGTAGTGGGTGAAAAACGATGAACTGGAATGCTGCCATTGTGATCGCCAGTGGCTGAGATCAATACAAGTTTTCTAGCCATTACCTTTTTGATTCATCCTAGCACTGTACAACAGGTGCAGCTGGGTAGCTTTTTCAGTACCACTAAAAACAGTGTTAAATGTTGCGAGAACTTTGCATAGCATTATTTCACAATACTGCATGTTACCAAGATTAATTTTCTATCTCACATGGTTGATCTATAATTCACAGATTTGGTATTGTTTTGTGAATTCTAGGTTTAGAAAATAGTATTATTTGTCAATCCACTATGACCAACCATATGAAATTATATTTTCTTTTGAGACTTGAGTTGTTTTAGAAAATTGAGCAAAACTTAAGCTTATTTTAGTACAGACTTGGAGATTAAAATCGAGAGAGTCTTTGCTGTTTTTTATTTGCATTTTGTCTCCTTGCTTATTTAAATACAGTCCAGGGTTATATATTTTAGTGTATTGTCCTGAGAATCTGTAAAGTATTTATTGGATCTCATTGGTCGTCTGCTGGTTGCATTAAACAATACATTGTTCTACCCTGGGGTGTCTTGGTGTGCTCCGTGTTCTCGATTACAATATGTTTCGGCCATTTATTCACTGAGCGACAAAGAAGCTGAATCTCAATTGGAATAATGTATGGGCAGCGTTTGATGGGTCTATCACTGACATGATTTTTTTTTTGTTTCTCCCAATAAAGGGCCTGAAGAAGCCAGTTCTTGAAGAGATCAAGCATGCGAGGAACGCTGTTTTTAGCCCATCGATGTTCAGCAGCTCGCTGCAGGAAGTGATGACCATGCAGAAGGAGCGGTACCCAGACCGACAGCTGCCTTGGGTACAGACCAGGCTTTCGGAGGAGGTGCTGGCCCTCAACGGAGACCAGACCGAGGGCATCTTCAGGTAGAGCAGATATTCATATGGTCAAGGTCTATGGATCACACTCCTGTATCATTGTGAGATGAGGCTGCTGGCACTTTTATGTCTACAATAGCTTCTGGCACTCTCATGTCTGTCTTCTAAACATATCAGCTGGCTTGTCACATTCAGCATCTACCTGCATGATCCATGGTACAGCACACCTCAAAGGGAACTTTGAGGGTGGAAACAAATGGGCTGTGCATCCTGATTTGCCCATCATTAAACCTTATGCATATAAGTATTTCTGTAGCATAGACTACACCTCAAACTACGAGCAAGAGGGCTTTGCAAATGATGACGAACCCTAATAAGAATGTTCACAAAGTTCCAAATGAGAAGCAATATAAGACAGCGAAGCATTACGTTATTGTGCAGATAAAAGAAAATGCCTGATTACATTTTTTGTATGACTGTGTTATGATCTTGGGAGATAATAAATGTGTTTTCAACTGTTGTCAAATTGTTGTAATTCCAGTTGAATGCACAGCTCTACAGCCAGATATTATCATATTTTCAGTGGGGAAAATGGCCATAGTAAGGCTTGTGTGGAAAAGGGGGCCTTTGATGCTCTCAGCAAAGTATTGTTTACTGTTAAACTGGTGTATTTTTCCAGCTAGATTCTTGGATTTTCATGCTGAACACTAATTAAGCTTTATTATCCCCTGCTTTAGGGTGTAAACAGAGGTTCAAACTCTATGCAAATGGCATTAACTCTTGTTAATTGCCTGTCACTCAGCTATTGACCGGAGCCCAAGGCGAAGGCGCTTAATGCTGGGATGAAAAATGAAACATTATTTTTTATAGTAACGTTTTCATTGGGTTTCCTATGTGTATAAACAACATGCAGTGCACATTACAGTGAAATTAAAGGCTGTTAACTGTTTACGGGATGGGGCAATAAGGGTATTGTTACCCACCCCCTAAATACACAAATAAAAACACATACATTGTTCTGGTTCTTGTCACTACTAATGAACAGTCAAACAGAAATTGTTTTAATTGGCACAGCCAATCTAAGCATTTCATACAGTATGATAACTTTTTTTTACATAGCGCTCAATATTTTTTCTAATTTTTGTATGTTACAGGCATTGCTGTTACCTGATTTAAGGGCTCTAAATCTATCGTCCTCAAAAGGATAACAGTCTCGGTTGCCAGAATTCAAAGATGGGTAACTACGGAAGTCACCGACTCCCTGGACTATCTCTTGAAAGCAGGAAGTCTTAGAGGCAATGCCTTCTTCCCGTGGGAGCCAGTGATATATACCAGGTTAAGTCTTAGATGGCGTGATGACCTGGCTCACTGATTCATGTGGGCAGTCACCCCATGTGATGGTGTCACCCGGTGCGGTCCGCACCCCCCTAGTGACGCCACTGCAGTCACATGCTGTGCTGTAAGACTCATTTGTGGATAGTACTGATGTGCGGAACCATCACGAAAAAAAGAAGAGCAAGCAAATCTAGATCTGTAAAGCAGATGCAACTAGAACTGGACTGATCAAACGCATACAATACAGGGGGGTCCAGGTGAAGTCTAATAAAGGTATTTTGTTTTCATCGAGTCCTGCAGCGTCCATGGGTTGTGCCAAGATTAAGTCCTACTTCTATGTCTGTTGCCGTCCCATTTCTTTGTCTCTGAAAATCTGGTCACCCTAACTACTAGGACGATAAGATTTGAGATCGCAGTAGAACCTCGAGCATGTGCCCACTGCACGCTTGTACATCCGCATGATGCCAGCCAGTGGTGCCCAGGCTGCCCCAAGCACCCCCTGCCGCTCCAGGGAAAGAGTGGGTTACTTGAGAGCGAGCCAATGACCCTATAGCAGTAAAGCGCCTGGTATGGAGTGAGTAGTCAAGCAACAGCATCAGTCTGGTGCAGCACAGAACGCTGGGTGAAAAATAAGAAAAGTGGGTGAACGACCTGCCCCCCCTCTAAAAAAAAAGAGTAATTGAGAACTCCCAAGTCAACATAATGATGAGACGCAGAGGGTTCTTTTGCAGTAGCTGCATGGATACTACCCCGAGACAGAAGCATGAGCAGTGTCAGCCCTGCTCCTTATATGGTGCTCTAGGCTGAGAACTTAAATGTCCTACTCTTTCTCACTAATCTATGTTGGATTTCTCCGCGCAGTGTCGCGCCTTGTTTGCTCACCATATAGAATGACCAAATTGAAATTTCAAATAATCAAGTAAGGTCACCACTACTGTACCATTGCTAGGGGATTTCTATACCCTATTTACACCGCACCTATTTCCTCCTTAAACTAAGTATCAAGAAATGTTACAAGGATACTTCATTAAGCTTCTAATTGTCTTTAACCCTAAATTTATGCAATTTCATGATCACTTATTCCTTATGCATGCAAAGCTTCTTCCACATGATCTTGTATTGCACCACACTGTACTGTCTTTTTGGCTTCTATCAACTTTTCATAATAATTCAATAGAACATTTTTAAACAAAAAACTGTATCACAGGTAGCATATTTACTGATAGATACCTCATTTTCTGACTGATACAGTATCGATCATTGCTGTTAAGTATGTGCTGACAACCTCTTCCTATCAGCCTTACTTCGTTTTCACTTTGATATATCTCTAGCCGATCACCTTAGCAATGTGCAAAGATCTTGATACCTGTATTGTTTAGTAAATAGACTAGCCATATTTGACTCGAGCATTGGGCTGTTATTGGCAGTGCTCTGCCAAGCAATGGGTGTGACTCAGGCAATGAATGTCTGTCTCCATCTACCGCTCCCATATTTTATATTGACGTTAGAATACATTAGTTCCAATTCCTGTTCTACAGCATTGCTGTCTCTGAAATATTGATAAGTAGAAAACATGATAATGCAGGTTTGCCATTGTGAAGCTTATACACACACATTGTAATAATTAACTTCATGTCCTAGTAGTGCTTATACTTTCAAGATGGCTGCTGCAGCTCTAGTCCTTGCCCAGTCATCCGTGCTTGGCATGTGTGGCAGCCATCTTGCAGAGGCCTTCTTTCAGTAATGCCTGATCATGGCTACAATTTTAGCAAGCGTGACCACGTGTTTCGCAGCACCTATCATTTTCAGAAAAATGGGTTACATTGCAGAGAATAGGATTTGCACATAATAAGGCCATAACCACTATTATACTGGAGTGGACAGGACAAGATACTCTTTTTAGTAAACCTCCTTGGGATTGGCAGTGTGCGCATCTATGGGTCATTCCTAATTATAGTGTGACTGAATGTGCGCCGAATGAACCCTGAAGCTACCATGAAACCAGTCTTCTGTCCAAGAGGTATTGATGGTGTGCATCCACACTGCACACAACATATGTAAAGGACACCATTAACTGGTGGCAGAAAGGGTATGTTGGAAATGATAACCTGTATGTTTTCATTGAAGAGAGCATCAAGGAAAGATGAGTGACAAGCAATTTAAATAAATGATGCCAAGCAGCTTCCATTATCTGGGCCCAGCTGCTGCCTGTATCAGCTGCTTACGGGAGCGAGTAGGGTAGTTCTACAGTGTACTTTATGTGATTCGTCCTATTTCTCATTCATGCAACATACATTTGCAAAAGCATACTACATATAATATACAGTGCTTATGAAATATTTAGTACCCGTTAATGCATTAGCTGTTGAAACGTCTACGAACTCCTCAGTTTTACGTATTATATTAATAATAATGAAGCTAGATAGTGTGTTGAATTATGAATGAATGAGGTTTTAAGTATTGCAGCCTATAAAGGTTTCACGCTATGCCACTCTTCACCACTGGGCTCTACGCCACTGCACTTGATGCCACTGCACTCGACTCTGCACCACTCCTCTCTACGCCACTCCACTGCACTCTACGCCACTACACTTGGCATCACTCCACGCCACTCTAATCTATTCTGCACCACTGCACTCTGCACCCCTCTACGCCACTGCACTCTACGCAACTGCACTCTACGCCACTGCACTCCATGCCACTGCACTCTGCACCACTCTATGCCACTGCACTCTATGCCACTCTACACCTTTGCTCTCTACCCTGCACCACTCCACTCTATCCGTCACCACTCCACTCTACGCCACTTCACTCTACTCCGAATCACTCTACTCTGAAACAATCTACTCTGCGCCCCAACGCCACTGCACTTTACTCTGCACCACTCTACTCTATGCCTCTGCACTCTACTCCACACTGTCACTCTACTCCACTTTATGCCACTCTACAACACTACTCCACTCTGACACTCTATGTAACTCCCTCCATGCCACTTTATTCCACTCTATTCTACGACACTATTCTACTCTATGCTACTCCACTTTATGACACTCCACTCTATGCCACCTAACTCTGCTACACTCTACTTCACTCTAGGCCATTCCACTCTCCTACACTACTCTATTCCACTTTACGACAAACTACTCCGCTCTACGCCACTCTACTCTACAACACTCTACTCAGCACACTCTATGCCACTCCACTCTGCTCTACATCACTCCACTACACTGTCACTCCACTCTACACCACTTAACTCTGCGCCCTTCCACTCTACGACACTCTACTCCCTCCACGACACTCCACGCTACTCCGTGACCATTCAACTCTACTCTACAACACTCTACACCACGCCACTCATTAACACTGCACTCTACTCCACCTTGACACCCCACTCCACACCACTCTCCTTTACCCCACTAACATTTAGCCATGCTGAACAGCACTCACGCTGGTGTACAACATGGCTAAAACATATTGGCAAAGCCTATACCTCTTGGATAGGCTAGAATCATTGGCTTAGCCAATGCTTGTTTTGGTCTGTGTTTTCAACTCAAAACCTGCATGCCGTCATCCTTGTCCTTCATGTAAATCTAAAAAGATGGACGATTCTGTAAGAAATATAGTATTACATTAAATTAAAAAGGTAACAGTAAAAACACATGAAACAATTACATGAAAAGCGACTTCGGTGTTTGAGGAGCAGCGGTAAAGGAGAACGGTAACAGAAAGGTGGCGCCATCCATGCAGGACCATACATTTGTTAAAACAGATACTATTAATACCTTCCTTGCTTTTGTGAGTGTAGTATTAAAGAGTCAATGCAAAATGGTAGCCTCCAAGTCTTGACATGTTATCATAGGCCCATCCTAAGGGAGGAACCAGCATAAGTAAGTAAGAAAGAATTTTGTAGAGTGCACAAATACTGAATGTTTTAGCGCTAAGCGAACCTCTGAGACAGCTGGAAAAAGGCAACTAACTGACTTAACAGTGAGAATAAAGAGCCAAGTTTTCAACAGTATCCTGAAAAGGATGAGGCTCAGTTGAGATCTTAAATATAAAGACAGAGCATTCCACAATTTGCTGCCAAGATAGGAGAAGCTCCTAGCCCCCACCTGATTTTTTTTATTTTAAGAGTCGTTACCAGATAAGAAAGAGAGGACCTTAATGCTAGCATCATTAATGAAATTAAACAGAGGGCGGCAGCCACTCTCTGCTCTGATCTTAGTGTGACCTTAGATAGATGTCCGACATGCACTCGCAATAATCCACCATCGATAACCTCCTCCAACCAGGGTCCAGACCCCGATGGACCAACTCGCAGCAGCCCACGCTTCATGCAGGGATGCTTATGGGTGAATCTGTATTATGCCCTTACTTTACTTTTTGTGGAAGTTCCTACTGTGTTTTTCTGTACAGATTCCAAAGAGTCTCCTTCCAGATCAAAAAGATGGAACTTATTAGCAGCGTTAGCTCGTGACTGGCTTATATGTGGAAACAGATGACAAACCCTGATATCTTTAGAGTCTAAAACAAAATGATGCCACAGACGTTTTGTGAGGCTGCGGTGTGCTAGCACTTGATAGGTGCTCGTGCCTTCTCTCGGTTTCACATTCGCCTCTGCCAGTTTGAACAAGAGCGGCGAGCGCTCAAGTGGTGCCTGACTATTCCAAAGTACCAGCAGTTCATGGGCTTTCTAGATGCTAAGGATCTCAGTTGCTTCTCCCAAAGCAGCCAGACTAAGGGCCTGATTTAGATCTCCGCGGACAAGATACTCCATCACAACGGTGACATATATCCCATCGGTCGAAACATAAATCCCATAAGATATAATGGGATTCATATTTCGGCGGACGGGATATCCGTCACCGTTGTGACGGAGTATACCGTCTGCCGAGATCTAAATCATGCCCCAAGGCCTTATTTGTCCTTCGGGCTGCACTCTTTCTGCCAGGGTAGCGGAGGGATATTCGCCGCCACCATGGCAGGCTGTAGTCCACAATATGTAGACATTACCACCAACCGGACTCAGTCTTCAGAAGAGCTGCCATCATGGTGACCTGGTTGGAGGCACTGAAGTTTTGTAGTCCAAGCACCATGTTAAATGCGCCAGCACAGCAATTTGTGTTTTTTGGTTTTAGAAAAAAACACTCAAAGTATAAGCTAATTTTTAAAACCATGAAAGAAATATCTTTGGCACACTGAGAGTTTTCTCCCAGCTCGCAATGGTTGTTTATTTATTTTCCTGTTCTGACCCAGTAGGCTTTCTGTGGCTGTCCCAGAGAAGAAAAAAAATGTCCGCCCTAAAGACAGTGGAATGTCCTAGACACTTTGAACGATGGCCCAATGCCAGTCGGGCTGTCATCAAAGTTTTCTGCTTGCGGAGGCTTCTCTGACGGAAACATGATGGATATACTGACCCTAAATAGATTGAGAGGCCGTGAGTTTGTGGTATTGTGTCTTCCAAACTCGAAATAAGAGCCACAATCCCAAAGTATTCCTACCCCTCCTCCTGTCACATCAAACATTGTAGAGACCAACAGGAATCCTAACTCCCACCATGACCCTGTATTTGACTCATTGACGCTCCGTGAGACCTTGAACAGGCTTGTCCCACTCCCTAACAATAGGAGCACAGGCCCTCACACACCCAAATGGGTGTCATGCTTCATCATTGGGCTAGATCTTCATTGGGCCGGCGCTGCAGCATCCACAAGGGGGCTGTTTGCCAGAGATCTTTTGATTATGCATCTGGTGAAGTGAGTGTGTGTGGGCTAGACGAGTGTAGTGTAGAATGGTGAAAAAAGTGAGTTAAAATAGGTAAAGTGGTACTCGGGGTCATTCAATTTAATGAGTGAGTTCACTAAACTAGTTAAAAGCATCTATGCTAACCTGGAATATAATGGTCCTAGCTAGCCTGGGGAACAAATTAATCTAATGGCAATTCATCAGGACCTAAAGAACAAACCTGAACTGCACGATGACTGTTTCAGTTAAGGTAATAACTCTGTTCAAGGTAACCAGTCACACAACCATAAAAGTTGTCTCCCTTCCAGGAAGTAGGGCCAGGGTAGGTCTTGCGGCAGACGCCACCTCGCGTCTTTGACACTAATAGGCGTTCCCTCTGCTTTTCGTTATGGGGCTTGATTGAATACCCTAATTAGGATGATTTTACTTACATTAAGGTAAAACTAAAATTGTTACCAACTTTTATGGTTGTGTGACTGGTTACCTTGAGCAGAGTTATTACCTTCACTGAAACCAGTCATTGTGTATTATAGGTTTGTTCTTTAGGTCCTGATGAATCGCCATTTGATCTTGTTGACATAATTAGGCGAGAAACATCTCGACCCCCTAGACTAATTTGTTCCCCGGGCTAGTTAGGACCATTGTATTCCAGGTTAGCATAGACGCTTTTAATTAGGTTAGTGAATTCACTCAAATTGACTGATCCTGAGTACCACTTTACCTATTTTAACTCACTTTTTTTCACCATTCTACCCTACACTTGTCTAGCCCACACACCCTCACTTCACCAGATGGCTAATCAAGAGATCTCCGGCAAACAGCCCCCTTGTGGGTGCTGCAGCACCGGCCCAACGAGGAGCTAGCCCAATGATGAAACTTGACACCCATTTAGGTGTGTGAGGGCCCGTGCTCCTATTGGAGCACATTCCTTTTCCTGGAACCTTTGGCTCTACATTTTCTTCATGAGAAACTGCACACTGTGTTTATAATTTGATTGAAGCAAGGAGCGTGTGTGCTGGACCTTTATTGCTCCTGGTTCCTCTTCTTTACAGAGTGATAGAGATGACCTGCATACATTAATGGAACTATGCTGGTGTCTCTGCATATACCGTCATTGTAGAATCATGTAAAGAATTGTAGGTAAGATGCAAGAGCATAGTAGGAATATTTGGGGAGAGCAACAAACCTCTTAACTTGAGGAATATTTGTTGTCATAGTGAAAGACTCATTTTGTCTCTGTTCAGCCTAGTGGGGGACAATGTATTTGGATTTGTAGGTGAGACATATGAGAGGAATGTTTTGTTTCCCATTTTATGTGGAGCAGTAATATACAAGCTGGGGGTAGTCTGAGGGAGAAGAGACAGGTGTTGCCATGACGCCAGGGGGAGTGAGTCTGACACTTATATCCTCCATTGCACAGTGCCAGATAGAGGGGGCTGCATAGAAAGCGGGGCCTACTGGGCTACAAGTGTAGTGGTTGGGTCATTTGCCTCTGATGTCCTGGGGCCTGTCGTGCTGTGACTCTGCAGACTGGGCCAAAAGCACCTTTTCAGCACTTTACTCTAACGAGGGCGAGCAGTAAAAGGCTTCTAAGGGAGGCAGTGTGTGAGGGCAGACACTCCGAGCTCAACAAACAAGCAACAGACACAACATTATATTGTCTAGCCCAATGCTTGGCCAGCAAAAGGGAAGTACTTTCATAGCACAGCAAAACGGAATACTAACTACACATGGTAAAGGGGTGCAGCTGCACGGTTCTACAATGCTGAGAGCAAAAAACAAGGCTTAAAGGCCCCGCACATACAACAGTGTCCTGGTTCAGCGGTGGCAGATCATGTCCTGCTATAGAGGTCTATCACAATAGCTGCAGCTCCCAACTACTTCAAGGGCCTACTAACGGAAGCGTAGGGTGGGAATCAGCTCAGGTGCAAGTTCACTCCTTGGTTTTTTTTGTGTGAGCAATCTCTCGATATAGGGGCCTTTAGACCAGTTCAATTTGTATCTTGCAGTTGAGTTGTGTTCGGCACTTCTAATGCAGGACACAGTCGATCAGCCTCTAAACACAGCCTCATGAGTTACCTGTCCTTGTGAGCGCAGTTCCGTGTTGCGCTGCTTTCGGTGCGCCCTTCGTGGTCACATGGGCAGCTTCTCTGTCAGCGGTTGCACAGTCGTGGCAGCAGCCCTGCATCTCGCTTCTCATTGCTGAAGGAAACACAATGGCAGACCTGCATCTGCAGTCGTCCACCTTCAGCAGATGTGGCCTCCAGGCCATCAGTGGTCCTGCCGCTACGGTGATGATGATGTCTTGGCCCACAGCTCAGCAGCAGAGCAGGTCCCATAGAACAACGCAAAGTTGCAGGGTGGTAGGCTGGTAAATTTGGAACCATGCACGGGAGGCTGGGTGTTCCTTCTCAGCTTGTGTCGGCACTGGGCACACTCCTGTACACAAGTTGAGTTCTTCTGGGTGTTCTACACACTGGAAACACAGCTAGGTTTCTCCTCCTGGGCCACGCACTTCCCTTCCCTTTCTGATCAGGCAGGCAAGATCCTAGGTGCTCAGCAGCTCCACAACTTTTCCAGCAAGTTGTGCAGCAAGTTGCGATGTACCTTTACCTTTGGGAGACTAGCGGTCTTGCAGTCACAAGCACTAGATCGCAGTAGCTCTTTGACTACTTTGCGGAGCAATCTCTCCTGTGGTCAAGAAGAACTTGAAACTAGATGCCAGTGGGTTGGTTTAGAACTCCCCTTTATATTCATTTTCCGGACAGGAGATGTTGATCCTCTGTATAAAGTACTAGAAAGAACTGGTTGGAGGTGATTCCTTTTCAAATGAAATTTTCTGGCTGAAGTGCAGATAGCACTTTGTGCAAGCTGATGGCTCTCCAAGGAGGCGTATCCCAAGACATGGTCACAATGAAGTGTGATGATTCTGCACCTGTCATCAGCCTTCCTGGAGTAGCAATGAGGGAAAAATCAAAAGTGCAGACTCTGGCTGGAACTCCCTCACCCATGACAGCAGAATATGCTGACTCGCCCAGTCTCGCCTCCCCTGTACCACATGGCAGTGATCAGGAAGGACTAACCAGCAATCCCTTGCTAAAATGATCCTCATGGAATTCCTAAGGGTGGCCCTGTCTCCATCCTCTCCCACTTCAGTGTCTGGGTCTCCTCGCTCCAGCTCCGGGAATCCAGGAAAAACTCTTCACCTACCTGGGCACGTTGTATCCTTCCTCCATTTTGTGCCATATCAGACCAGGGACTTTCCAAAGTGGATTTTACTGTTCCCAGCAATTGGGCAATCACAACAAAACAGAATCCACAATATACACGCACTCGACATGCACATAGAATGTCAGCATAAGGTTCTTGGTGTTACCTCTAAGAGGAACTGTACATGAGAGGGGTCAGTGGGCCACACTCTTCCGCAAGAAAGGGTCTGCTAAGTTCTATCAACTCACAAAAATATGAGTGCATGGCCACCACTGCTTCATGTCAACAACCAAGGGCATGGACAGTAGTCCAAGGTCAAAAAAGAGGGCCCATGTAATGCACCCAGCAGAGTCGAGAACAGGTTCCGGATCTTGGAACACATGGACAGACTCCGGCCTCAGTGCACACGCTAGATTAGTGAGCTGGCCCGGCCAACAAAGGTCAGGATACCAAGTCTGCATGCTGTTGGGTCACTCCGGGTGGTGGGTACACCCCTGTTTCACCATGCAGGGGGTGCTCCTATCCCAACACGCAGTCATGTTTAACATTCAGCATGTCAAACAGTGATAGGACTTCTACACCTTGCGGCTTCCTCTCATTAGAAGCATATGTAGCGTGCTACTCACCGAAAAAGCACTTTGACGCCTCGTCAGGGGTAGTAAGCGCTATATAAATGCAATTACAATACAATATGTTGAAAATGGCTATTGAAAAAAGGTGACTGGAATTGCAATAGGCAGCATTACGTTTACAGAAGTAAATTAGAAGACATCTTTGTTTTTTATTACCTGGGATTGAATTCTGTATAGTGTAGCAGAGACATTGCTGCTTGTGGAAGGGTGAATAAGACCCTCCTTCAAAGGACCGTGGGCCCATTAGAATGGAGGCACTCCTGGTGGTGTGGTGAAGGATGAACAGCAGGATGGCCCCGTAAAGATGCATTGCATATGGTGGGCAGCACCCACTACACTCCTAATATTAGTGGATTTAAAATATATGCGTGAACCATTAGGCCTTTGCTCCCATTATGGATTTCTACCCAAATGAAGCTTCGATTGCATAATGTTTTGTAATGGTGTAATCTTAGCCATTTCGCGGAACAATCGTAACGCAATAAAAATGACATTTTATCAGGCCTAGTTGTTATTGGGGCTAATCTTGTTCTTTCAAGTCTCCACTGAGCATCATAGCATTGTTGGATATGTTAGGATACGCCATTGTGCAGAGAAATAAAAAAATGCAGCAAAGAGGGGTATTAAAAGGACATCCCCTGAATCCCCTGAGGAAGATTCTGCTCAGTAGCTACGTTCGCTTGCAGTGTTTAGTATTTCACCTATTAATTTTGAGAAAATAATAGTCCCTCGGAATCTTATTTCTTGTCAGCATTTCGCAGATTCCTGCAGCCCCCTCCACCCCCCCCCCCCGCCTGCCTCCCCTAGAGATGTTCGCCTATTTCGCTTCCTGTGTTTGCATTTCCTGTTCCTCTTATATTTATGTTTGCTGCTGTGAATGCAGTGTTATTAGTGCACACTCAGTGTTTCTGAAGGGGACGTGCAGGCCCTTGCACCTACAGAGACATCATTCTTTCGGTCACTGTGGGCTCTCAGGGAATATTTGGATCATTCCTTGAATGAATCTATATCTGACAGCCTCTGGGTGAATATTCGGTGAATGCCTCTGGTCAGTGTTTTACATCGGGCCTGGGTAGTGTGTACTTTCTCGCTTCTTCCAGTCTGGCATGTGAAGGAACCACGGGAGAGAGAGAGAGAGAGAAGCGATCCACAGCGGACTGCCCGGCCCACCTTTGTTGAATTAAGACCCAGTGATCAGCATCCATGCGTCCCTGCTTGCAAGCTGACGACGTAGCCACATCTGCTTTCCATCCCCGCTTTACCTTTGCCACATGCCCCGTGTAAAACACAAATTACAGGTTATTGAACATAATGAAAAGAGGGACGCGGTGAAGGGTTTCATGCATCAGGGACCCAGGGATACAAAGCAATCTGGTCATTTAAAATGCTAGTGTCTGAAACTCCAAGCATTGTCCAAACACCCTTTCCTCTCAGCTGGGGTTTAGGGATTATTTCCAGGGACCTGAGCCCTGTCCCTCTTTCAAGCTGTAAAAAATAAAATAAAAATTGATAGATCGATAACACATCTACATATGTGGTCCTTCCCTAGCCTAATAGTTTGTGTCTGTCAAGGAGTGAAATTTGTTTATTTTGAATGCTAGAATCTTTGTTAACATTATTCATGTCGGGCGTACGATTTGATTTATTCTTGAATGATTATAACATATCTCACAATCGAGCTCAGTTCCGAGAGGCAAGAATCCCCATGCAAATCACCCCCAGCCAGTGGTGGCTTCCACCAATGTAAAGTGGTAGGGTGGGGTGAGATTTTTTGAGTAAAAATAAAATCACTTACCTGTCACTCCGCTCCCGCTGGCCTTGTTGCGCCTCTGATCCCGGAAGTGGATGGGCTCAAGGCACAGGCTCCCCACCCAATCCAGACGCTGCTCTCATGCTATACATAACATGAGAGCAGCACCAGGATTGGTCTGAGCGGCCTGGTTTGCCACTCGGACAGTGCCTGGGAGTCTGTGGCATTTTTCCAACCCGGCTGTGCACGACAGCTGGGTCGGAGAAACCCAAGTGCGCATGTCTGTTAGGCTGGCCCAAGACGGCCAGCCAAACTGATATGCACACTTAAAGTGCCCATCACTCCTCCTCCCTGCTATGCCCGGCCCGGCCCCTTCCTACTCCATCGGCTTCCCTCGACATTGGTTTGGCTTCACAGGCGGCTCAGTGTTAAATAAAATAACATTGTTTATTATCATTTTATTTATCATGTCTGGCTCTGCGCAGTGGGGCGATGCTAATCCGCCATTACGCCGGAGCTGGCCTGGGCCACAGCAAACAATTACCCAGTTATTGCAGAAATTCACGAACACAAACACTATTGGACAGTCCTGACTTGAATTTAAAATATTTGATGAGCCCTGAGGAAAATCTCGCTGAACTGTGTGGTCCCCCTACAGGGATCGAAAAGTGTAGGCTTGGCAGAGGAGTGTCTGTCCACGTGCCATTATCATGGAGTTTTTAGTTCTTGCTCAACAAAACTCAAGCAGACACCCACTCAATAACTGGACACCTTGACCGTTCCATCGCATGGGACAACACTGATTGAACTCTTTTTTTATACACACATATATAACGCCAATTGATGAATTGTCAGCAAGCATCCTTAGTGTAGGAGTCCTGTACTAAGAAGTTCTCTATTGTGTAAAATATCTGTGTGCAATGTCTCTTCTACCGCAAAACGATTGTATATATGATTTGAATGTTTGTTGATTTATTTTCCCATTTTCTCTCTGTTTTTGTTGTATGCTGTCTCTAGTTGAGAATCTGGCAAGGTTTAAATGAAAGTATTCTAATGTGACTCACAAAGTGTGCACCAGCAACGTGATGAGTAAAGTCTGTATGTTGCACAGAGTGAATGATGGTTTATGGTGAGTGAGGGTGCTACTTCTGTGACAGGCATTTCCTTCGTTAAACACTGACAGCATAGTTGCAACACAAGCTATCAGTTCAGTTGCATGCTCTGTACCATTCTCAGATCACGACAGGCACATACTGAAGGACGTAAGCTGATGTAAAGAACTTCGGTTCTCAGTTTTCCAAATCCCGCACCACTCATGAGCACTAAACTATAGCACAGAGATCTGTAGGGATCTTTCAAGGCACTTTATTTGGCAGGCGTGTATGGAACCGGCAGATGCACATCACGGCTCCATTGAGAACACAGGGCACATCTGATGTTCATCCTTGTTTTTTGTCCTTTTAGAGTCCCTGGTGACATCGATGAAGTCAACGCCCTGAAGCTGCAGGTGGATCAATGGAAAATCCCCACCGGCCTGGAGGACCCCCATGTGCCAGGTAAGAGTCATCTCTCACGACAAGGCGGACCAACAACATGTGAGATCACTTGGGCAGTGAAGTCCATAGGATCTGAAATGGTGGCAAAAGTATCCAGCTTGGAAGAAAACAGACATTGTGAGGTCTCCAGATCCTTCGGCTAAAACATCTGCTTCAGGAGTCATTGGGAAGATGACGTCTTTACCACAATGCAAAGGAGAAGGGAGAACACCCATGATGCTGGTAACCCAGCGGAAAGGAAAATATATTACCCAGGAGCTTCCAATATTCCCACCCCAAATTTTTTTTTGTGCCATTGAGAAATGCAGTAATGTAGGTGAGGTTTGAAAATATACTTGGAGACCCTCAGTATGCATCATATTTAATGGAGTTCTCTGGGTCCATTGTGTAATAATACGATTCCAGTTTCAAATAACGAAAGAAGCAGGACCTAAAATCTAATTATGGAGGTTTCTCCCATACATGACGCAGGCCTCCGATCCCCTGTATAGCGACAGAAGGTCACCATCCCTCTCAAACATAAACAACTTCCAAGGTTCCGATGATAAGTGGCCCAATGTTCGTACCATGACAGACGAAGGTCCCTGTTTCTTGTCACACTCCAGTAGGTTCCAGGTCCCACCATACATGAAAGGGATCCCATGTTCCTGTCTCCAAGTTCCTGTCATTCATGTGGATCCAATGTGTTCATCACTGACGAGTTCCTTGTTTCTCCTTCCAGAAGGAGGCCCCAAGTTACTGCCATGACAGAAAAGAGGCTAACATTTCCCACATTTGTCACAGGTTCACACCGTTCATGAGAGTCATCTTAGGTTTCTGTCACATCAGAAGCAGGTTGTATGGCGCGATTATACACCAAGATATCTTCATGTTCTGATCCTAAAGAAAGGAGATCCAAAGTTTCCATCAAACGTGGAGGTCCCAGATTTCGATCAAAGGTGGAGTTTGCAGGTTTCCATTATATATCCTATATTGTGTTACTAGCATATGTACAGCACACACTCTTCCATTTGCGTAGCCTTTTAGCGCATTCAGCATTTAGCATATGGTTCTTGGGTCGCCATCGTAGACCGCTGTCTGGTTCAGTTTGGAAGGATCCGTTATGTTCTGATCATAGTCTTGGTTAGGTGATTGTGTAAATCTAATTTTCAATTACTAAGACAAGGTTCATCTTCCAATTTCTTCTTCTTCTTCTAGATCAATAGGCTTGTCAAATGCCAAGCGGTGTGAGGTTGGGTTTGTGGTGTTTCTTGGTTGCAAGCTCTGTTGCTAACCGTGATAGGCAACTATAAGGGCATTTTAATTGTGCGTTAGGAGTTCTGTCTTATGTGTTCTGCTGAATCCATATTGTGTGGTATACTTATCGTGAAGAGAAGCTGTGTTTGTGGACGGTGAAAGCTAATAGCTTAGTGTGTGTGTGTTTTGTTGGATCTGTAGGAGATGTTAGGTCTAGTGTGTTCTGTAGAAAGGCTGTGGGAGTTTGTTAGTGATTAGAACATTGGAATGTTGAGGGCTCCATTGAAGACAATGGAGTGCTCCGGGCTTCTAATGGCCGGTAGAAGCCCGGAGCTCCAACATTCCAATATTTGTTCACAGCTGCTGCTGTGAACAAAGTCCTCACGGAGCTCGCAGGAATTTAAACCCCCTTGGGCTCCAAGAGGCCTTTGTTTTTACAAATTTGAACATTCTGCCCTCTAAGGCTTATTGCTACTCTTTCTATTACTCTTTAAGTTATTATAGCCCCACTGCTATCAGACCATAGGAGTGTCTCCCGCCCTGTCGCTGCCTGTTTTATTTCAAGTATTAACAAGGCTTGGGGTGGACCCTTACCCTATGATGGTATTCATTTTTTTCAACAAAATAAACATTTTATTTAAAGATCTTTAGAGAGTTGGCACCTCTTCCAGTGGAAAATACAAATTATGTATAATAATCTGTGCGTCTCCTTCTGCGCTTGGTCACCCCTCTGTTCCCAGAATGAATATATTGATGCTGTAGATTCCTGACCCTTGACGCTAAACAAAACCCAGCCTTGAGGAAGTGAAGGATTCAGCGGGGATTACAGAGCTGAGTATGCAAATACTGCAACCTACGTTATTGATCAACATGAACTCTGTGCTGCATGGGACAGGCCTCTAAGTTCCTCCATGCAGTGGGCTCCCTCTCTGGAACAGCTCTTTCTGTGCAGCCCTATCTTTTCAACTCCCACGCCATTAGGCAAAGAAAGCTGACAGAGAAAAGATTAGTGAGCCGAGGGGGACTGATTGTACTGGTTGCCTTTATCGAGAAGTCTCTGCAAGTCTGTTTGACAAGGGGATCCATGACCTTCTGGGACACTGTGGGGTCACGAATACTGCAATCTCTCTATGAATCGCCCAATGGAACCCTTCGGCTCAAATGGCATCTCAACCAGTAGAAGGATTACACATCCTCTCACAGGTTCTTGGGATGCAGATCCTGCATTCAAAACCTGTGAGACCACAGCATCCTCCCTGAAGTCAAACATGTCCAGGGTTTGCATTGAATCTCCTCCTGGAAAACCCAAGGATGTAAATGGTTTGAGATGCTTGAAGGAAAGGCCCAACTGTGTTGATATGCTAATACATTTTTTGACCCTGATATGTATGATGCTGTTAGTGATGCTAGGTGTACCGCAACCCATGTGCTCATTAAATTTGCAACCTCTTCCAGTTTTGGACACTGTGTTCACCCTCTAATTATCAGTCTAAACCAGGACTACATTCCCCTGCAAAAATGCCATTAGCGGTCAAAAAGTGTGCTACATTTTCATGAGCTCACTCCTACTGAAGCATTTCTGGCTGTCTATTGAGCACCATTCCCCCAGCAGTAGCTAACTGCTGTGGCACGGTCTGACTCCAAAAAGCTGATGTCAATTACTAAGTTGACCGGAAGTGGGATGCCTCAACGCTTGCAGGTTAAATACTTTCACCCACTAAGCCATTGACGGTGAGCTCTTTGGAGAACAACCCCACATGGATAGCTGATGCTGTATGAGAGGCAAGACGTGGAGGTGAGCCTAGGGTGCCACTGCTTCGGGTGCTGCCATCAGACTCTGCACCTAAAGCCATGGTATTGCTGAAGACCGTTCATTCTTTCGACTAGAATGAGTATAGCCTGTTTGGAACCGGACACTGATGAATAAACAAACTGCTTGTGGTCACGGCGTGTCCTGGTGGAGATTGAAAAACAGGTAGTGAGGGCATCTGGTAACCCTTTTTATGAGATTTTGGAATTATTAGGTGGGTGTGAATAGAATAGTTATAGAAAGAGAAGAAAGACTGAGGGATAGGATTCAAGGCAGAGCTTTTTTCTAGTACAAGGGTTGTCTATCCATCCTGAAGTACCAACTGTGATGAGGAAGCCGGAGGAAGTGTAAATGGTAGCAGCTTTTGTGCTGCTTTACACAAAGCTACAAACTTGCATCCCCGGAAGGACAAATTGTCTTACATCTAATAACTCCTGTGATCATGAATACACAGACACGAGGTGTGAAAACCAATGTTGTAAGAACCAGTCTGAATCACTTTCCATCCATCCTGGCTGGCCGGACCTTATTATGTTCTTGTTTAACAGCGCAGCTGTTGACAGACAAATATGTGAGCATCACTAGAGAGAGGCTTTGGCTCCGTCCACATGTTGGGCATCAGGAATACATGTTTTGATTGGGCAGAAGTTGTGTGCTTCCCCAAAAACAGTGTGTGCCCACCAGCAGATGTGATCATTTCCTTTATCCAGCTGCCTAAACCTGAACTTTCTGGGGCACACACATGACATTGTAAAGCTATTAAAGTGTCTCAGATAACTAGATAATGTTAGGTCAAGCCTGGGCAGCGCATGTGCTGCTCTGCGAGGCATGCTGTATTCAGGTAGGGACTTGAAGCATCGCCCACTCTCCGTCCATATTTTTCATTGGTTTGTGCCATTGTCCACTGTAAATTGTGGCTGTTCATTGGTCAATTGGCCTACTAGTCCCTCCTTAGTACTGCCTTGTCTCATTTTGTAACCTCCCATGGCGACACCCCCTTTTACATGTGTTGTTACTTAGTAGGCTTTAATTACAGCCTCTGAGCACTATTTTCTCAGCAGACAGGACACACACTCTCCTAAAGCTTTTAAAAAAATGTTTATAGCACGAGCCCTGGCATTTGCAATGCAATAGGTCTTGCATTTGTAAGAGTTTATGTATTGGCATTGTAAATGACAATGCCTTTTATTTATCTGTTTTAAAATCAACTTATAAATAAAAGGCATTGTCATTTACAATGCCAATAGCTCAAACTCTCGTAAATGCGAGACCTATTGCATTGCAAATGCTTGTTTTTTTCTGGCAGCAGCATAGATGGGAGGGGGGCATTCTTTAACCTACATGACGTTTTAGATCTGGCTTGATAGTGCACCTGGCCTTTTAACCTACACCAATATAATTCTACAGTTCTTTGCTTCCACACAAATACATATCTGTTCATTTGCTATTTACTTGTAATGCTTCCTATTACCGTACAACATTCTTTTAAACCCAGAGCTATTGGCATTGCCAATGCTTGTTGCACTTCTCTATCAATACGGCAGCTGATTTGGCATTTACAGTCTGCTTTTCCTGCCATTATTTCTCTGGTGGCGCATACAAAGAGCCCACGTTTGACCTCTTGTGCCGAGAGAAGAACGGTTCAGCATCACTCAGTTCAGTAAACTCACCCCAGGAGCTGGCGATCGGCATTCTGGAAACCCGTTCTGGAAGCAGCCTGGCGTTAAGTAGGTAAAACATTTTGTATTATTGTAATTTCAGGTCATTACACAAGACTGCCTTTCAAAGGCAGCCAAGGGAATGTGCTTCCCTTCTTCTCGCCTTTGCTTTTCATACACACGCTGCTGATTTTTCATCAAAGATTCCCTTTGTTCCGCCTGTACCAGCTGGCAGCGGCTCTCATTAAAGGCCCATCATGAAGCCTGGAAAATGAAAGCATCTATATATTACAGTGGCGCATTCAGCATCTCTAGCACACACACATTGACAGTACAACATTCTTATTTTGTGTTTTCCTTCCATCGGATTTATGGGAAAATTAAACCATAATTATTTTAAAACTATTTATCCGTGGGTGATGGTGGTGTGTGTGCACAGTGGTGTTCTCAGGGCCTACAATGGTATTTATTGCAACACATGCAAATAATGTTATTTCTTTTTACATGTTCGAATGCTCTCTCAAAAAGCCTCCGCAGTATTCCCAAACACCCTGCATGAAAACTGACTTTGGCTCAAAACTTCCACCTTTCTAATCGCCTTTTTCTTTCAAAGGACTCTACCCTTCCTTTCCATCCTCTGCACGCCTCCGCTCTCTGAGCACAACCTACTCTAAGTCACAAGCATGTCTGCCTTAATACTTACTATTGTAGCTCTGCAAAATGCCCAGACCTCCTTTCAAAGGTCACAACCTCTCCTTTAAAGGTCGTACCCTGCACCCGAACAATACCTAAACCCCCTCCAGGCGGCGAGTCGTCCCTCCCCGCTCCCTTCCGTTGTTACCCAACAACACTGCGCGCTTTTCCCGTAAATTACCACTGACAACATTCTTTGGTGCCTGAAAAAGGTCGCAGTTTTATTCATCACATAACAGTCTTACAAAATTGTTATGCATTTCCAATGTTCATGGTCATACTGTATTCAATGTCCATGCTCTACCTTTACATCTATTGTTCATTGCAATTCCTTTTCTTGCATTATGGACCCCGCCTCCTCAATTTCCTGGGAGGGGAGGGCCCCCTTTGGGCCTCTGAATCACGGGTCTAGGCTTCAGCTTGCTACCGATTTTGGAGGGTGTCCGTCTGGACCTGCCCGGGCTGCAAGTGCCGTCCCGCTCGCCCTGTACCCTTACGTGGGCCCTCCGTTCTCCCAGGGGTCCCTGCCGTGCGGCATCCCAAGGACCTTACTTGAGCATCTACTCTACCTTTCTTGAGGCTGAGTCCTTCCATCTTCTCCCTCGGTACCCCTGCCGTGAGGCATCCCAAGGGTCCTGCGGGAGCATCACGTCTATTTTCTTATGGCGGCACGCCGCCCCTTGGCTCCCTCAGTGCCCCTGCCGTGAGGCATCCCAAGGACACTGTGGGAGCCCTCCATCTACCTTCTAGTATTTCACTCTTTCTACTAGCTTCCTTGTGTTTGTTCCGCCACGCTTCCTACGGTTTCTCGATCGGAGGGAGCTCCCCCCAATTCCGGGCTCTCCCTTTTTCCTAGTTGAAACCCCTTTGCTCCAGGACCCCCATAATGTTCAGCAGGAACATGTCCATTCCCACGCCGGTGAGGTGTACCCCGTCATCCACGTGGTACCCTGGGGACCTCAAGTTTATAAAGCCGTGCCTCACGAAACCCTATCCATTGGCTTTGCACACTTTGGCCATGGTGATATTCAATTTCCTTCTGGATTTCTCCACCGCCCCCAGGTCTACCGCCCCCCCCGCCAGGTCCTCCTCACTATGATCTCAGAGAAGATTACCTCTGCGGGGCGGATCAGGCGTGCCAAAGCTGTTAGGCTTTTCTGCATGTCCTCTAATAGCACCCGCCTTCCTACTTTTGCTAAGTCATTCCCCCCTAGGTGGACCACTACCGCGTCTGGCTTGCCACCTCGTCTCAATGCTTCCTGTGCCGCGGGTAGCAATTGGTCCCAAGTCATTCCCGGGCGCCCCCACCATTCGATTTCGGTTTTCCGCAGCCATATCCCGCCGAATTCACGTCTGGCCGCCGCCCACTTCTGTGCCCGCGTCACGTAGGAGTGTCCCATGATCCACGCCCTCTTTCGCGGATTTCCAGGACCTGGAAGGGGCGGGAGAAATCGGACTCAGTACGTTGTTGGGCGTATGTAGCGTTTGAATGCGCTGGATGTCCAGCGCCCTATTCCCTTGATCAGTCCCTCCTCCAAACCTAGCCCTGCTGCCGTCGTGGCCGCCCCTATTCTGAAAGAGTGGGAGCCAAATGCGCGTGCGGGGAGACCCATTGTCTCCAGGGTTTTTCTCATTACTGCTATGAATTGGAAACGGCTGAGGAATGCCCCGTCCCTGTGCCTGAAAAGTGGCCCCTGGCTCGGTGCCTTGTGCCCTAGGTGCTCCTTCAATAGGCACACTGGGCAGCAGGTCGCATCCTTGATGCAGTGTATTTTGGTCAACTTCCCCTTGCCTGTCTGGTCTGTCTTGGACCGCCGGAGCCGTACGGTCATGTGACCTTCGCCTATCTCTACATCCTTTATGCGGATGCAAGCTGCCCCCGGATCCTTAACTGATGGGGCTACAAACTCGCTGACCCTGTAAGCCCCAAAAAATGCCACCGCGAAAGCTGCGCGAAAGAGTGCTCTCTCCGGCTTAGAGGAGCACACTTCTGCCAGTGCCCCCAGCATCCCTTGCAGCATGTTAAAGTGTATAGGTCGCCTTGCGTCTTTCTTCGGCTGTTGCAGCCTGCCCCATCCCTTCATTGCCATTCTGCAATCAAACGCCTTGGTTGGGTCTGCCTGCTCCCCCAATTTTGAGTAGTATGCTACTGCATTCAAGTGTGCCTGGGCCCAGGTTTTTGTCTTCCCTGCTACGAACGCCCAGTCAATGAAATCCAGGACCTCCTCCCGCGAGGCCCACTGGTTCCCTTCTAGTCCTGTCCTGGCCCTGAACGTATCCCAGCACTTACTGTATCGGTTGCTTGTTTTTGGGGCCAGTGCATTGTTCAGCAGTGTCTTCAAACCCTGTCCACCCAGGCCCACGCTTCCTCTGGCATGGGGGTCATCTCTCTGTCTGCCGTTGGGGCGAGTGCTCTGAATTTCTCCCACTGAAAACGAGAAATGGCATCCGCGACTGAGTTGTCTATTCCAGGGATGTGTCTCGCCCTAAGCGCTATGTTGCCTTTTAATTGATAGCCGACTAGTTTGCGCAACAGGGTTGCCACTGCAGGGCATTTCACCGCCCCTGAGTGGATAGCTTGTACCACTGCGTGGTTGTCTGACCACAGCGTAATCTGCCTATTTGCCAACCGCTGGGCCCAGATGTGGAAAGCCACCACTATGGGGAATAATTCTAGCAGGGATATATTCTTTGTCATTCCGGCGCCGTGCCAGGCTTCTGGCCACTGCCCTGCTGACCATGCGGTCCCTAGGATTGCCCCAAACCCATAACCCCCTGCTGCGTCAGTGTAGAGTTCCAATTCGCTAGCTTGTATCCAGGGGTCTCGCCATATCAGGGTGCCATTGAAGTCCGCCAGAAAGCTGTCCCACTGCTCCAGATCCTCCTTCACCCCTTGTGTGATGCGGACCCTGTGGTGCTTGTGTGTCATGCCCCTGGTTAGCCATGCTAAACGCCTTGCGAATGTGCGCCCAGCTGGGATCACCCTTGTAGCGAAGTTTAGCTTCCCCAGTACTTGTTGTATCTCGCCCAGTGTTGCCTTTCTTTGCTGCCTCAACTTTTGTAGGCTGCCGTGTAGGTCCGCCACCTTCTCCGGTGGCAACCTGCATGTCCCTGCTACTGAGTCTAACTCAATTCCCAGGAAGGATATTTTTGTGGTAGGGCCTTCCGTTTTGTCCTGCGCCAGGGGTATACCTAGCTCCTGCGCCATCTGTATAAATGTGCCTAGCAGTGTCTCACAATCCCTCGTGCCTGCTTTTCCAATAAACAGGAAGTCATCTAAGTAGTGCACCCGTCCGCCTCTTGGCGCTCTGGCACCCAGCTCCCACTCCAGGAAACTACTGAAAGCCTCGAAATATGCGCATGATATCGAGCACCCCATGGGTAAGCATTTGTCGTAGTAGTATTGGCCCTCTAGCTTGAAGCCTAACAGGTGGTAGCTGTCAGGGTGTACTGGCAATAACCTAAAAGCCGCCTCTATGTCAGATTTCGTCATCAGGGCGCCCATTCCTTCTTGTCTGATTAAGTCGACTGCATCATCTACTGACGCGTATGCCACCGTGCAAGCGCCTTGGTCCAACCAATCATTGATGGATTCCCCCTCTGGGTGGGACAGGTGATGGATCAGCCGGAATTTTCCTGGTTCCTTTTTGGGGACCACCCCAAGTGGGGACACCACCAGGTTTTTTAGGGGGGGTGCATGGAAAGGGCCGGCCACCCGCCGCAGCTGTACTTCCTTCTCCACCTTCCCTTTAGCCACCCCGGGGTTGTCCCTCACTGATTTTAAGTTCAGACTGTCCCGCGCGCCCTCGGGTCCTTTGTAAGGGATGGGGAAACCTTGCGTGAACCCTTCTGCCAATAGTTGTCTATCTGTTGGTCTGTGGTAACCTTGTAATAAGTGCAGTAATCTGCCTGTCCTGATGGGTGTTGGTAGCGTCTGTCCTCCGCCCCTTTCCCTGCTGCCCCTGCCTAGCGGGGCCTGCGCCTCACTTCTTTGTATTGGTCTTATCCTTGCCGGCCCCTGGCCCTGTGTTCCGTCTGCAGCGTATGGTGGGGAGGTTACCCCCGCATGACCCACAAGCGTGTTTGAACCTGCATAACTCCCCCCATTTGCACTCATCTTTGTCGAATTTCCAACACGTTTTATTCGACTTGTGCCCTGCCTGGTTCTTGCCCTTGAAGTCTTTCCCTTGGCCCTCGAATTTGCCCTTACTCCCATAGGGACGAAAACTGTACTCTTTGGCGCCAACGCCTTCCCTGGCTGCCACCATGTGTTTTGAGAACTTTTCCATGTCTTGGCAGTCCCACTCCATTATTGGCCATACTTGCATTTTTTCCCTAAAACCCTCGTCGTATTGTAGCCATGCCTCGCCCTGATACTGCTGCTGTGCTTCATGCACCTTCTGCTCATATAAGAACAGCGCTGCAGCGCTCTTTGGGAATTTCTCAATAAAAACGCATGCTAGCGTTCTGAATGCCCTCAACCAGTTCTCTATCGATCTCTCCACTCTGGGCTTTCTGGGTGTCCTCCTATCGTCGTCCTTTTTATCCTGTGCCGTCAGGTCTAGCCCTGCTTGTCGCACTTCTAGTAATGTAAAGATGTCTATAAATTCTTTCCTCCAAATCCTCTCCTTCACAGTAAGTGGGATGAGGTTGGCCATCCCTATCAATTTTGTCGTTGTGGGCGGGTCGCTCGGGGAGGGGCGCAGGTACTCATTGGCTGGCTTTCCGTTACCATCCAGCCCTTCTCCGCCCTTGTTTGTACTTGGGTTGCTCCCCCCGCGGGTCCCTGTGCTCCCCTGCGGGGCTACCTCGGTTTCTGCTGTCTCCCCCTGTTGCGCCTCTGTTGGCGCGTCTGCCTCCTTGTCTGGTGCTCCCCCTGTTGGGCCTTCCTGTCCCACCCTGGGCTCGGGTGCCGGGCTGCTGCCCCATGCGGGGGGCCCAGGAAATGAGGCCATGCCTGGCCATTGCCACCAGGGCATCCAGGGTGCTGTCTGTGCTGCCCCCTGGCCCAGGATTCCCCTTGAAATTCCGGTTGCCCTTGGCCTAGCCCTGCCTGCCACGGGGTTGCATGGGCCATGACCCTGGCATGGCTAAGTTGTTTATCCCTAAATGTGTTCCCCTATGCATGTTCTGCCCTATGCCGCTCTGCGCTCTCTGACCTTCCCTGAGCCCTTGCGCGCTTTCGGGTGCGTCATGCTTACCACTTCCCCTGCAGCTTCTGTCCTCGTTTTGCCTGTGTCTCTCCCGAGGGGCTGCCGTGCTGGCTACAGACCCCTCCTCCTCGCTGCTCTCCTCCGATTCCGAGCTATACACCAGCTCTGGAGTTGCCGCCCTTTTGCTTCTTGCTCGTGGGTTGTTCCTTCCCTTGTTGTCATGGTCTTTGTTGCTTTTCTCAAGGGCCGCCGATCTGGCTGCATGCCCTTTTGACGCCGCCTTCCTCTGGCTTTTCCCAGGGGCCGCCGTTTTGGCTGCCTGCCCCTTTATTGCTGCTTTCTTTGGGCTTTTTTCCCGGGCCGCCGTTTTCGCTGCATGCCCCCTTGTCGCTGCCTTCTTTGTGAGTGGTCGTGCTGGGGATGCCTGGCGCGGCCTTTTCCCGCTTCGCTGGGGCCCGTCCTTGATTTGCTGGTCCACCCAGCTCCGTCCTTTTAGTGCCACCAGGGTCCTGGCTTGCTCCAGCATGGCTTGGAGGTCCTCGTCTAGGTCTGGTCCCCCGTCACGTCTCGTTGGGGCTTTCTTTGGCGGTGCTGGCGTCTCTCGTTGCTCTCTGAACCGGGCTGGGGGCTGTGTCTTCCTCCCCGGCGCAGTCTTCCTGCTTGCCATCTCTGTTTCCTCTTGTTGACCCCTCTCTTAGGTCCTGTTGATTGCTTGACCCTCCTTGTGTTGGGGGTCGCCCTGTAATATCCCTGTTCCCCTTTCACTGCTTTTTGAGGGTGTGGGCCGCCTTCCAGTTACAGGCAGGCCCTGTTGCTGTTAGTCTTCCTCACTCCTGCCTTTGCCAGTGTTCCCGCTCCTTGCCGCAATAAAAAACCTCCAACACGGTAATTACGTGCGTGTCTCTTTAAGGCCTCCGCCGCCTCTCGGCGATCGGCTGGCTTCCCACGTGTTCCTCCGATGGTGGGGGCTCGAGCCGGTCACCTGGTCGCTGCATTGTTCCTCTGCGGCCGGAGTTAAGGCTCAGTTCACGCTGCTCCCGCCGCTTCCTGTCGACTTCCTTCCTTCGCCGGCTGCTCCCGCCAAGCGCGGTTTTGGTTTTCAAAATTGGGCGCGAAACCCGCCCGATCGCGGCTGACGCCCGCTCCTGCCTTGCCGTATCTCCTAGTTGTGAGCTGGCGGGGGTTTTGCTCCGACGCGCTGTTCCTGTACCCAGCGCCTGCCTCTCGGTGCAGCGGACCCCGGCTGACCCCGGCGGGGGTGGAGGCTCTTGCTCACGCTGCTCCCGCCGACCACGAGACCCAGGCTGCCTTTGGTGACGATGGTGGGGGTGGAGGCTCCGCTCACGCTGCTCCCACCGCTGACCTTCGTGGCGATCCCGGGGCCCGAGACAGGGGGTCTGGCACAGGCTCGTCCTCGATGCAGTCCAGTAGCCGTCGATGCCGTCCAGTAGCCAGCGACGCCGACCAGTAGCCAGCGATCGGTAAGATTCTTTCTCTACTTCCTGCGATGGGGAGGGGGAATGTGCCTGCTCCTGGCCGTTGGCCCCTCTTATCCCCCCCACTCGCTATCCTGGTCGCCCCCCTGATTGGGTGGGGGCTGCCTTTTGTTCCGGGGGCCAATCCTGACCCCCGCCGGCCTAGCCGGTATGCTAATCGGGGTGGGGGGAGGAAACCCCGCCTCCGGAGGGCGTTCTACCCGGGCCCCCATTTGGTCCGGTTTTGCCTCCCCAGCCCGGGCCTCATCTTCGAGGCTCGAACCCGGTTCCCCAGTTTCAAGGTTGAACGCTCTAGCCGTTAGGACACATCCTCTTTTAAGTTGATTGTAGTTCATACAGACGGCTTAATAACTTCCTTATACTGCTTGACACACTCACACTCACATAAGACAAAACTGCTAAGGGTCATGTCCATCACCCAGTGCTGTGCCCGTCCACAGCAATATATCACCAATCAGCTAAAAGGAAAAATATTTTTTGTCACAAAAAATACACATTGTCATTGTAATCCTTGGCACTGAATGGAAATACTTTGTATGTGGGTATGCTCCTTGTGAATGGGTAGAATGCTGTCACTCAAAGTGAAGTTATACAGTGGCTGAAATGGGCTGAGCTAATGCCCCATGATGTGTCATTTACATTTTTCTTCAGACCACTACATCATACAACAGAGCAATGGATGAAAGGTGTTGTCCGCAACCCTCTGAATACGTTTATTATTCATATATTTTTAGAAAGATCAAAAGTTCTTTGATAACCCCCAACAAGCATTGGCAAAGTCAGTGGTCTTCACCCTTGCCTGCACAACATCCCAGAGTCTGTGCAGCATGGCTAAAGAATAAAAAAAAAAATCCTTTGACACGGCCGCCAGCCTAAGAAATGTTTGGGCATGTTTTTAAGTCGCAGCCTACCAGACAGTGCAGCTGTCTGGTTTGCTGAAGACATCTTGGGGACATGCAGCAGGTTTACCTTGGAATGCATTCCGCCCGTTGCTTACCTTTGGATTTGTGTTTTGCAACTCAAATTTTCTGGCTTTCTATTTGCTGGCTTTATTTGCTTTAGGCTGTCCATCTCGAGTTTGTCCCTCCGGTTGCCCAAACCTTGTTTACTGTATTCTTCCACAAACTTGCTTTCTATAAACAGGCCTTTAAATCTTGTTCTTATCTTGTCACATTTGCTTTGCATTCAAAGACAGAGGTCAGATGTCAGGCTGTGTCTTCCAGGGAACTTGGTGTTTACTTTTCTTTCTCTGACTTCAAAGTAAAAGGATTTATGTGACAATAATGCTGGCTACATGGGGACTGCATGGGGAAGGCTGTACGATGTTATTTTTTTATTTTTCTAGCACACAACAAAATTTCAATGTCTGTAAATGAACTGTGCTGACGATCAACTTAATACATTGGGTGATGACATTTCCACCCATTATCGTTTGTGTGCTGTATACTTTTATCAGGAAAACTGTATGCGAGTGCAAATGTAATCGTCATTTCAATTGAAGATGAGTCATCTGTAATGGCAGTACGCTACAATACCATGCATACTCCATGTTACCACACTGCACTCTACTCTGCACGACTCCACGCCACTGTACTGTACTTTGCACCACTCCACACTACGCTGCTCCGCATCACAGCACTCTTCTCTGCACTACTCCACTCTATGCCTCTCTACTCTACACCACTCCACTCTACTGTATAACAATGCACTCTACCCCATGCTACTCTACTATGCACCACTGCACTCTATACCTGTCCACGCCATGCCAGCCTACTCTGCAACGCTGCACTCTATGCCACGGCAGTCTACACCAAATCACTCTACTCTGTACAACTCTACTGTACGCCAGTGCACTCTTCCAATCCCCTCTACGCCACTGTAATCTACTCTGAACCCAGCCCCGCCCCATAAAACTGCCTCAATATGGAAAAATAAAATGATAATAACATTGAGTTATTATAATTTTATTTTTCCTTTTTGCACTGCTCAAAGAGCGGTGGGGCGGCGCACCTCCACCTTAGCGGAGGAGCTGCCGCTGCACAGAACCCTTCAAAGATCCTTCCCACGTGGAACTGCCCACAGGATGTGCCTCTTCCTCTGGACTAATTTCCAA
Source organism: Calotriton arnoldi (assembly GCA_963921515.1). Taxonomy (NCBI): domain Eukaryota; kingdom Metazoa; phylum Chordata; class Amphibia; order Caudata; family Salamandridae; genus Calotriton; species Calotriton arnoldi. The sequence goes on along the minus strand of CAWUFW010001322.1, from coordinate 2,454,771 downwards.
ACCAAGCAAAATAATTCCTCCCCCTACCACACCTTCACCCCCTCACCTCCCCAAGGTGTCAAGGTGTAAAATGCAAGGTCATCCGTCTTGATTTGCTTCGCTTTTATAGACAACCGCTTTTGCCATCAGTTGATGGACAAACAGTACATTCTTTCATAGGGGTTCCAAAGCGTTCCCTTGAAAATAACCAACTGATAAAACCTCTTTCTTTTGAGGTCATTAGGTCGCGCAGAGCCAGGTTGACATCAGTATGCATGCACAGAAATATTACATTTAATGAACACTTACGTAAAGGGACCTCGATTGGACAAAAGCTACTTAGGTGTTGGAGCTGCATGAAGATTGTCTTTTGATCTGTAATGTCAGATTAATTCCTCAGTGGCATTGAGCCCACACCCTTGCACAGACAAAGAGTAGGCATCATGCCTGTTTTGAGGGTGGAGAATCCTACATATCCATTTCACCTCAAGTCAAAAATCAAACATCCTATGGGACAATATAGACTCTTCCCTAGACTGGATGTTTGTGTCTCTTACTTGGGTTACTTTTGGGGGAATGGATCTCTTTCTTGAGTTGCTATGTGTTAAGTTCATTCTCTGCATCGCTGATGTTTCAAGTTACCTGTCCATGCTGTGCCTTTCGTGGCACCTGAATTTAGGCAGAGTTGGCCTCTTTTAGGAGGCCCGGTGGGAGCTCCTGGACCCAGCCGAGCACTACGTATGGACGCTTCGGAGTGCTAGGTGAAATTACAGTAAGGAGATCTAGAATCTGATCGATAAAGGCATATTCTCTGGTCTCAGTGAGGAGTTTAGTCAACGCTTTTGATCACTTCACCAGGGTCTTGAAAGAGAGAGCAGCATTGAAGACACTAGAGGGCTGAACCTGTCGGTGCTGCTGAGAACACCTTCCATGCTGAAGATTCTACTAACCCAGTGCGGGCTTGCTGGCTGGGGGTTGGAGAGGACGGGCGGGATCCATTCCTAGGCAGATCTATCTAATGGGTTTCAGCCGCAATCTCCCCAAACATCTGCAGGGACAGAGGAGCGTTTTGGTTGCAATCTCTCCTCATATCTGCTGGGATGGTAGTTTTTTAGGTCTTGCCTAAAACCAGCTTTCGCTGTTTGTTGCCAACAGACCATTTGTATCCAATAATTCAGAGTGGACTTAGGGTCCGCCCTTTGCGTGTGATTCGAATGCTTTCTTGTTTATCTAATTTCCCTGCTCCTAATTCGATGGCTATTCTTCCTATTCTTGTGTTTATCACACACAGAGGAACTCTTTTCCCCCCTTTCTCTTTCCTCGCTCTCACTGCTTTCCCCTCTTACACTCTGTTCTTTTCCCTACACTTTCCTCATTTATTCGACTTTCTCCCCCAGCACCCATTTGCCCCAGCATTCTGTCCACTGCCAACTGCAAAGACAGTGACGGGCATCCATTTTGAATGTTTTCTATACTATTCTTCAGGCATACACATGCCTATGCATCTGCACTCATTTGTCATCCATCTTCGAATCTTTTCTATTGTGGCTTAGGAAAAACTATTTCAAGATGGCCGCAGTGTTTTCAAAGATACAGGTGACCATCTTGGAATCATTTTTCATAACCCATAAGAAAAGCATTCCAAGACAACCACCATGTGTGCGTGTGCATTTATTTACATGCATGGTAGCCATCTTAAAATGAGTGTTCTTACGTTTTATAAAAAACATTCCTAGATGACCATTGATGAGTGCACATGCGCAACCGGCCATCTCATCATGGTGTCAAAGAATGGATGCTGTGAAGATCTCTCTTGTTTTCTTCTTGATTGCCTGAGGGAAGGGTGGCTCCTCCCAGTAGTCACAGTGCCACCCTGCAATTACTATTTGTGAAAAAGTTGTCTCCTTAAGAGGTTCCTAGGAAGGAAGAAAAAGTCACAAAGGACAGAAAAAAAACATTGGCAATATAGATGCTTCTTTTTTTTTTTAATAACACTTTTTATTGTTTTGCAACAAAAGAAATCATAAGGCATCAACATACGGTCTACATCAGAAAATGTAATAGCTGCAGTATTTGTAGAACATATGCACGATTTAGTTACTTACTCCCCAATTTTTAAGTATACTTTAACCACATGCCCCACACTTTCAAATGCTTTTGTAGATAGACTCTGGATTTATAGACATACTCTTCAGTCCTAGCACACCAGTCCATACCATGGTTCTATTCTTGCCCTGGAGTGCTTTTTCAACTTGCCAGTGGTGCGCAATGTCTCCTTTTGCAATTAATAAACCCATTGCCACCAGCAGTCTGGTGGTCTGTGGGCCTCCCCACTCATACATTAAGCCTTAAAGGGCCATCTTAGGATCAGGAGTCACCTGTCTGCCTACAGCCCTGTTAAGAATTGAGTATATTCTCTCCCAGGACTGCAGTATGATAGGACAAGTCGATGCCATGTGGTAGAAGGTGCCTGGTTCAGTTTTGCATCTAAGACAACAAGGACTTAGGGCTACATGTATCAAAATTGTATATTGCGATTACCAAATTGCGAATTTCTGAGAATCGCAATCAGGTAATCGCAATATACAATGTATGAAACTCAAAGAGTTTCATATAGCGATTCTAAGGGGGTCGCAAATCGCTCTATCTCATTAATATTAATGAGACAGATCGCAAATATGCGACCCCCTAGGAATCTCTAAAATCACGGGGATGGTGGCCTGCTGGAGTCAGCAGACCACCATGTCCTCGATTGCTTTTAAATAAAGCAATCTTTTTTTTGAAAATGCAGTCCGTTTTGCTTAAAGGAAAACGGGATGCGTTACAAAAACAAAATGAAACGTTTTCTTTTCATTTTTTAAGAGTAGGCAGTGGTCCGTGGGACCACTGCCTGCTCTTAAAAAATGCTGTAACAAACATTCACAGACCCCTTCCCATTTGAGTATGGGTTACCACCTACTTGAAGTAGGTGGTAAAATGCGAATGTTTTGCTACCGTATTTCGGTCACAAAACATTCCTACATACTGATGCGATTCCGTATTAGGAAGGGACGCCCTAAACACGCCCCTTCCTAATAGCGAATCGCAAACCCATTTTGCGATTCAGTAACAGGATACCGAATCGCAAAATGGGTTTTGATACATGTAAAAGGACTTTTTTGAGTTCGCAAACTGGTAGATTCTGCGATTCGGCCCGTTTGTGAACACAAAATAGCTTGATACATGTAGCCCTTAGTCTCTCCTTCATGTTACTATGTCCATTTGGGCTATAATATATCCTTATAGCCCGCAGTTGCGGGCTCTACCGGCCTTTAATGGCCCGCTCCAGCATTAACAAGGGAGTGGGCCTTTAATTACCGGTAGAGCCCGCTACGGAGGGCTCTAAGGCTATTAGAACATTTTGCCACTAGAGGGCAGAATGTTCTAACAAATCCCCTCGAGGTCACTGAGGCCTTTGTTCACAGCAACAGCTGTGAATAACAAATATTGGAATCTTGGATCTCCGGGCTTCTAGCGGCCATTAGAAGCCCAGAGCACTCCATTGTTTTCAATGGAACTCCCAACATTCTTATGCTCTAATATACCCTATGTAAGTATTTCAATTGTATGAGTCTTTGTCTCATTGATATCGCCAAGACACTGGGGCCATCTTTGCTTCAGCCCAATCTGCCTCTTCCAAAGGGCCCACATCTTGAGTCCATCTGTCACGGAGTGTCAAGAGGGGGGTTCAGGGGTGTTGGGCACCAATAGACAGTAAAGTCTAGATATACCCCTTCCTTCCAAAACTGATAGAGTGACCTGAGCTTCCAAGGGATTATAATCTGAAAGGTCGGTTAATTCTTCACAGTGTGTTTCTGAGGCATATCAGAGTCGGAGATACTGATATGTGCATCTTATATGATTCTAACAGATACAAAACTGAACGGATATGATCTCCCTTCCAGATGTTCCCAAGCCTAGAAATTCCCATGGGGTCCCAGATTAGAATGTTCTTTAATCTTACCGTGTGTTTGGTCCGGTTACCGTATAACAGGGGGGGTTTCAGCAGTTAAAACTTTCTCCCACTTGATGCACCTGAGTGCAAGGCGCCAACAGGCCAATGTTGTCCTACTGGTAAATGGAAGGTCTAAAGGTGCATGTGGGCCGTATCATAGATTAAGTATGCCATGCCGCTATTTACAGTCGAGTAGGCCATGGGGCCTTCGTGGTCTGCAAACTGCCAATCATTAAAGTGGCTTGGCCAGTAATATAAGTAGACATCAGCCAGACCCAGGCAACCATCACACATTTCTGAAATGCCGGTTTCCCTGCCCAGTAAAATCTTAGCAACAACGCCTGTAGTGTCTGGAAAAAGAAAAAATGTATTTCATGTGGAAAGTTTGAAAAAAAATCCCCCCGACGTGGGAGCGAGATCATCTTTAAAAGTGCCCCCTCACCCCACCCCACATTAAGGAGTCAGGATTTCCAAATCTCCAATTCCAATTTAAGAGGGCTCATCAAAGGTGTTACATTGAGATCCCATGCCCTGTGTGTGTTAATCGCGACTTGCACACCCAAGTACTTAAAATGGTCTGATGCCCAGTGCAATGGAATTGTCTCCCTAATATCTGTGTGGTTGCCTGATACTGGTAGATATATAGATTTATACCAATTAACAGTTAAGTGCAAGGCCTTCCCACAAACCTGCAGCATCTGTATTAATCTGGGTCTATATCTCCCAAGATCGCTGATATATACATTAAGATATCATCTGCGTACAGTGACATTCTATCCTCTCGGAAAGTATCCCAATGAAACCCACTTATTCTGCATCTTGCCAAATCCACCCCGCCAGTGGTTCCACAGTCAATGCAAAAAGGAGGGGCGAAAGCGGGCATCCTTGTCTTGTGCTCCACTCTACCCACTGTCTGTTAAACGGTGGAAACAATATCCTGTTAACCTTAAAGCGAGCCCAGTATAGTATTTTGACATATCTGTGAAATACAGGGCCGAAATTCATAAGCTCAAGAAGGCAGAACATGAAAGCTAGTGTAGAGAGACAAAAGCCTTCTCAAAGTCAATGGAGATCACGGCTCACCTCTCCCTCGAATCCACTGAGCACAGCAATACATTATTTAACCCTCTGAGGCCATGTCTTGTACTGCGGCCCAGTAAAAAACCTTTTGGTCATAGTGTATTAAATTACGAACTATCATCAAGAGCCTATTGACCATTACCGTGGCCGTTATCTTGGACTCTAGGTTAATGAAATGGGTCGATATGAGCTGCAATCCTCTGGCAGCTTTGTTGGCTTGAGTCTTACGGATATTATCGCTCCTCTCAAATCTTGAGAAAGCCTCCTAAACCTGTCGCCTGTCTCATGCATACCAAGTAGAGAGGGAGTGGCCCTCAGGCGGGAGTAAGCCCGTGGGCTACGGAAGTACCCTATAGCCGCAGAATGGGACGTTCTCTTTGCGGACTTACAAACTTATAGCGAGAACCACTCAGATTAATGCTGATGTATGCCTTGACAGCCAATGCATTTCATTAAGTATCTGAGAGACCGTGTCTCGCTATTTACCAGCATGAAGTCATTCATTAATGGGCATGTGCTTCTGTCATTTCTTGTCTCTCCATGTTGTAGTTTATCCTACTTAGCGCCCCTCACAAGCTGATGTTTTTTTTTTTCTTCCCCAAGCCTGGATGATACTAAGTAATAGTCTAATGGCATTTGATGGCACTGTGGGTACCGTGATCAGACCCCAACGAACTTGTCGTAGATTCGGACTGGAAAGGACTTTAGCTAATGTTTATAACTGTCCTGAGCAGAAGTAGTGTTGCCGCATGTTTTCGAAAGTTTAGTTGGTTACATAAGTTTATGGTAAGGGCCATGACTTCGTCAGACTTTGTATGTCAAAACGACCCTGTTTCGGTGGTGAGTATATACATACTATCAATGTACTGTGTCCATGTGTTGCATTGAATAATATTGTTAAAATGCATAAAATGGTTAAAAAAAAAAAAGTAGTGAGGGAGTGAGATGGGATGTGTATCTATTGAAAACGTCTAACGGGATTTCATTGGGACCCAGCGTTTTCCCATGGAGGAGATTGACCAGGGCCTCCGCGATCTCCCTCGCTGTCAAGGGTTCATCGAGTCGTTGGCTGTCAGCAGCCAGAGCTGTGGCATTATCTGCTCTATAATGGGGTTAGCACATTCTGCAGGAGGGGGGATCCCTGACTGCGCGCAAGGAGTCATAATATTGAGCAAACTCCTGGGCAATCTGTTGAGGGTCTGTCAGATTGGTAGTTCTTGATTGAAGGTGATGAATGATGCAAGTGTTTAAAAGCAAGGCCCAAAAACTACTCTGAGACAGCCCGGCATAAATCTTTCAAGAGAGATGCCCAGCTGTGAAATGCTGCTGCAGATAAAGGAAGCAAAGATCTGAATAGCATCAGGTGGACGATGAATACAATGAAGAAAAGGGGTTTCCTCCATCAGATGATGTGTGGCCAAGAAGGTATAGTAGGCTACTGTCTCAGCTGGGATGATGATCAGTCCTGATGGTTTAGCACCGCTGCAGGCACCTCATTCAAGTCTGGCTCTTGGCTCTGTTTGATGCTGGGTGTGTTAGGCAAGTGCCTTGTCCTTGCAGAGGCTGTGAAGGATCTTGTGCAAGAGTGTCACCATGTGCAGGTCCACGGTTCAGTCTTGAGAGTGGAGGCATTGTTCACGATTCTGATAGGCGCCTTCCAGTGCTCCGTCAAGCTGCCTCCTTAGCCTCTCCAAGCCATGCTGCTGAGTCAGTGATGCTGCTTTAGCAACAGGACGTGATGCTAAGGTTCCACCCCAATGGTTACGAGTTCCTCAAGACACGTGGTGCATAGCGATGAACCATCCTGGCTGCAACTTCTTTCACAAAAGGTTGAAATACACGGTTATTTGATGTATTTTCCGGAAGGAATCCTGAGGAAGCGTGCCACGAGAGAGAGGACAGACCCGAGCCTTCACTGACGTACAGCAAATGCTGCCCCTGCTGCCCATTCAGGGCGGTTTGTAATATTGATCGTCTGAGCTTTCCGCATTACACTAACGGCAGAGCAAGGGAACGCTATTATTTCGTTAGATTTCACGACTTCCGGTTATCGATTAGCCGCGGCAACAATATATATTGTGATGCGCCCAAGAGCGCACAAAGCGCCAGTAGTTTATGCGGGATTTTGTGCTGTATGTTCTGTTGGCTGCCCGTGGTCCACGAAGGGGACCCTCTCAGAGGGCGGCTGCCTTAGTGCCACATGAGGGCACACGAGCCAGTCTAGTTGTTGGGGGACCCCTGGGGTCCATGCCGCGTCATTTCCTGGTAGGGGTGGGCGGGGATGCAGTATAAGTGCCTCTCCCCGCCCACCTGGCGGCCTCTTTGTGGCTGCCCTTGACGTTTCTTGTACAAGTCATCCCCGTTAGCCTGGCATTCGTTAGACCAAATGAAGCTTTTAACAAGCACCCTATACAAATGTATATCCTGTTGCGCAACTTGGGACACTATTACTTCATCACTACGTACTTTCAGGCATGGAAATACTGGAGAATGGTCTTAGTGTGAGCCCGAATGGAAAAGGTATATGAATGGCTAATGCAGGTCCAAAGTTCGGTAAAATTGCTGCTGCATCACAATAATGCCAATGGCCCTGAGTTTACAAAAAGATGCTGGCCACTTCAGTTTGCACCACACATTGCTCCTGCCGTGCTGCCCATCCGGGTAACATCACAACTACTAACCCTAAACCTTGTGCAAGTGTGCCAAATCAGACTGTTCCAGGCCCCCGCAGCTATAAGAATGGCTTTGGCAGCAGGCAATAGCAATATCAAAGCATTGAATTACTCAATGCCTGTTGACGCGGTCATCTCTAAGATAGACAGACAGCGCCAACTGGTGGCAGACTGTCACAAGCGCCGGTGGTGACAAATAAGTGAACGGAAAACAGCCCCTTAAATACCCGATTGTATATCAACTAAATGATCTGCAATAGTCATCCTTGTACATTACAGTGTAATCCAGTTAAGGGACAGGTGACCGAGGTTGTATTGATCCAGAGGCTGTAAGGTACAGAAGGGTACCCTCTGCAGGAGCACAACAAGGGTACAAAAGCCAAGTGTACCCAGGGAGGTCCTCGCGTCGGACCCTGGATGAGCGACGGCGCCCCATTAGTCCTACGGGCGGTTGTGGGCCTGAGCAACCGGGGGTTGCCTGGAACGCTCCGCCCCTTCGGGGGCGTGAGTAAGGGGGTGGACTGGCGGTCCACCGGTGGGAGGGGTTAGCCTCGGTAAGCACCGATTGGCGACGGCCACGGTGTAATGGCTCATCAGGCGGGCAGGCCGCGGAGGGGTTGCCTGCCCTTGGATCGCCCGTAAGATAACCCACCATGTTGGCATATTTGTTATGCAAATAAACCTGCAGCAATTTTCTCCACAAACAAGGTGTTGTGTGGTTTATTTCCTAATGGTATTGCTGTATGGGGGATGGGGAGTGGTGCTGATATTGGCACTATGACTTTAAACTAAATACCGGTATCATGTATGCATCAGAGTGGGAGTAGTGTACATGTAATTGGTTAAGAATAGTTATTTCCGGCATAAAACATATTACATCTATATGCCAAACAAAATGGTCAATTAACTGAAGCAAATGCTTTTTACACTCATCTGGCCTGCTGCTCTTAATTGTCGTACAGTAACCACACATATACCTTCCTTTGCCAAGTTCTTATGGAATATCAAGCAGCCATCTTAATTTAAACTTTTGCATTCCCAGTACATTTAAAAAATAATTCCTGAGTCCAGGACTGGTATGGACATCCTCCTTTGGGAAGTGACTGTGCGCCAGGTCCCTGTGGCCGAGGGTGACTGCTGCCTCGCTGGGGCTGCATGTGGTTAATTAGCCTCTGATATATGAAAGTGGGGTTTTCGATAGTGCCAGAGGCCCAACGGTATACAAGGGAAATGTACCCCTTGTTCGCTGCTTGGCTAGTAAAATACAGCAATAATCAGGGCTCAGTGGGCCTTGGTGCCACTGCACCTGCTGCACCATTGATAGCTACGACCGTGAGGGTGCCAGAATGTAGATTCTGTACATGCTATATTTACAAGGTTCAATATTACCACACCATTAAGGTTTCCACACCATACTCAACGAGGGTTTCCAGCTATGTTTACAAAAAATACCGGCTAGGGTCACGTGGAAATCGCCTCATTTGAGGTGCGAATAGTGCTGCACGATATTTCATGTACTTTAACTTAAACCTCCTTCCCATTGGCGGCCGGCACGGATTGGGGGTGGTGGGGTGGGTAAAAAAAAGAAGGAATAAAACGTACTTCCTCGCCGCGTGTCTCCTCCGTCGTCCCTCCTCCGGCTGGAACAGGAAGCACACCCAGGCTCCCTAAGCCAATCACAACGCTGCAATGCAGCGTTGTGATTGGTCCAAGCGCTGTGGTCCGGCGCTCAGACAGGGAGTGAGTGGGAGCCTGGGCATGTTTTCCAACCAGGCTGCAATATAGCCTGGGTGGAGAACATGCAAAATGCGCATGAATGTTTGGCCGGCCCCAGAGGGCCAGCCAAACATTCATGCGCACTAACAGAATATGCTCACCACTACCCCTGCTCCTCTATCATCTGTGCAGCCCCGCAAAGCTGCCGCAGCAGGACAAAATAAATTGATAATAACATCAAGTTATCATTTTAGTTTTCCTTTATTTCACTGCTGCAAAGCAATGGGGCACCGCTCCTCTTCCTTAGCGGAGGAGCCACCACTGTTCCTCCCCTCTAGAAAAATCGATTTCTAGTTTGCAGGCTGTCTCCTCTTATACCTGGCACCAAGTTGCACTGTAACATAGCAGCTTCCTTCCAGTTCTCGATGTTTCATCATCATTCATTCGCTCTTTCACTGTGCTTCTGAGTCTGCTCTCCTCACAGTTCTCTGTGCTCTTCTCACTATCATCCCCTCTCAGTTCTCTGTGCTCTTCTCACTATCATCCCCTCTCAGTTCTCTGTGCTCTTCTCACTATCATCCCCTCTCAGTTCTCTGTGCTCTTCTCACTATCCTCCCCTCTCAGTTCTCTGTGCTCTTCTCAGTATCCTCCCCTCTCAGTTCTCTGTGCTCTCCTCTCAGTTAGTTCTCTGTGCTCTGAAAGGGGGCTGTGCCAGGAGACAAATTACATGCGGTGGCCATCTTAAAGACTCTACCTTTGCCTCCAGCAGCAGACAGACGAGCCACAGGTGCCCGCTGCCACCTTGTCATCTTAAAAACTGGGAGGGGAAATAAAAAAATAACACAAGCAACCAAAATGAGCAAAAAGATAATGTTTTTGTCAACACAAGACAGGAGAAAAAGGGAAGGTTTGCAAGACAGAGAAATGAAATAAAACTTCAAGGAGAGATACAAAATGTCAGAAGGAATAAGGGCCAGAGAGATGTGCAAATAACTGAAGAAAGAGCCCACAGGGGAGACAGGAGTGAGAGAGAGCGGGGGATTTATAGACCGAGAGAAAGATAGGAAAAGAGAGAGGGGAAATGTGAGAGACTGAAGCAAATAGATAGAATGAGAGACACCAAGGAGAGGAAAATAAGTAGAGTATGAGAGAAAAAGAAAGAACTAGAGAGAGGGGCTAAAAGTGATAAGGAAAGCGAGAGAGGTGTACACAGTAAGTAAGAAAGGGGTATAGAGATGGCGAGAAAGAAAGGCATTTGGAGTGAATTCCTGCAGATTTTCCAGATTCAAATCAAGTCTCTACCCAAAATGCAAAACACATCAAGGAGGAAGTTGTATGCAATCCCCAAATATACCCCTTGCAGAGAGGCTTCTGAGTGACAAACAAACGAGGAAGACCCCTGCTTCCTCGAGGGTGGAGAGAAGTCTCCAGACACGAAGGATGTACATGGTTCTCTGACTCATGGCCTGATATAATACAGGATATTCAGGGATCTATGGAGGGGGGGGGAGTTAGGGGGGGCGGGCGTACAGACTAAGAGACCAATAGGTGACTAATAGATTCAGGGACCCTATGTAGAGAAATGTATAGGCCTGAAGATCAGGTGAGGAGACCTGGGGGCGAGTTGCAGTGGAATAATGGTGTGTCTAGTGGTGCGTCTAGTCTTGGCCAATGCTACTGACTCAAGAGTTTAGAAAGCTTAATTTATCAGATATTTCTCCCAAAATTACTCCAGATACTAAGCAACGTTTCATGAAAGGTCATTATCTGCAAATGTTGGCCACTTTTTCTTTCGTTTCTCGGGCCTAATCTTGTTCCCAATGTGACCCAGCTCACACACATTACATACCTAGTTATTATGTTCTATACAGTAGTCCAAAATAGTTTTCATTTCGACAATTTGAGTTGTGCCTCAATTCATTCATCTCACTCTAGTGCTCCAGTGCATTACATTCCTCGGTACACTGGATGTGCAGTGGGAGGGACTAGGGGCAGGGGGCGGAGGATTGGTCATGTAACAGGGGCTGCCCGACTCCCATCCCCCACCATAGCCAGGGCGCGCGCACCCAAGGGTGTCTTGTGTCCTTGGTACGCCCTTCCTGTGACTCTGATTGACACCTCGTCAGCCCCAGGTGTTCCGACGCCATTATTCATCTCTTTATGCTCTGATGACTCGTCCAATTTCCGCGTGTGATATTGCGAGGCCTGTAATTGCTTCATATCATGTGTAGCCTTGAAGGGAGAAGGACCTCCAGAAACATTTTAAGTAATCTTTGGATCATACCAAATCATTGCCGTCAGCACTTTTCCCATTATAGTCCTTACCATGTGTCTCCCTCCCAGTCTCTGGCCTGTTGAGAATGCCTAGTACGGGGTGAGGGCCAGAAACCTTACTTGTAGTAACTAGAACACTGTGACGTTGAGGGTGGGATGTTGAGGCATTAGGGAAGGGGATCACACATACATCACCCTCAAACACAGCATTACAACTTAGTTTCTTTGTCAAAACCCATTACTGTAATTCTTTCAGAAAGGTGTTAGCTGGACATACCTGTCCATCCTCTGTTTTTCAAAGGACCTCAACCTCCTGCAGATTTAGGTGATGACCTTAGTTCTCCTTCATTTTGTGTCCTTTGTTGGTGATTTCTGGAGCCCACTTCAGGCCACACTCACAGAATGTGCCTCTGTGCTTCATTGATTCTGAGCATTGTCGTGGTGATGCCCTTGCAGCGGCGCTGGGAAGAGGTGGGACCTTTGTTTGGCAAGAGCCTGATAAAGGGATCTTCTTTTAGAAGCCGCTCCCAGGAGGAACCAGCAGCTCATACAAGAGTTCTTGCTGAGAAGGTCTACCGGTAGAAGAAATGATTTAAAGAAATATCTACATCTCCGCCCATATAAGGGAAGACTAAACACAACACTGTTTGGTGGGGTGTCATTTTTTGCGGCTTTACCATAAGCATAGAGCACAATTTAAAAATTATCATGACCATATTGGTCTTCACACCCACTTCCATTCTGCAACTTCCATAGCACCTCCCTTCCTGCCGTTCAGGGTTATCCCCCAAGTCTGGGAATATACCTAGGAATCTAGAGTAAGCCTTGCTGCGCTGGAAGACGAGGAACCTGTACTGCCCAGAGCAGGGGTAGGAGCAAACTCATCACCAAGGGAATGATCGAAGCCCATACTGAAGCCTGCGTGGAGGGCATCTCAAGAGAGCGAGACACTCAGAGAAATGAAGAGCTCCAGGGTGGGACAAACTAAAGGGGTCTCCTTTGTAAGCAGCTGACAGACATACAGGAAACATTTCATGACTGAGTCTGCGGAGCCCGCATTACCCTAACCCTCAGATTATAATCAGAAGTGACCCTTTCCGGCCTCGGGGCGAAGACAGGAAATTTTTCCGTTCAATCAATCAGTCAATCATCTCCGATTTATAGAGCGTGGCTAATCACTCAAGAGGGTATCCAGGTTCGAGGTTCTTGCTGGGATCAGTCGAAAAGCCAGGTCTTAAGTCCCTTTCTGAATTCCGGAAGACAGGATGCTGTTCGGAGGTGAAGTGGGAGGTCGTTCCAGGACTTGGCGGCGAGGGAGAAGGATCGTCCTCCACTGTAGCTTCGGCAGATGCGGGGAGTGTGTGCGAGGAAGGCAGAGCGCAGGTGTCTGGAGGGTTGGTGGAAGTTCAGGCGGTGGTTGATGTATCATGGAGGGTCTTGTAGGCGTGACTCAGGATCTTGAACTGGCATCTTCAGGAGTTGGGTGGTCATTCCTGCGTAGATCATGTTGTACTCCAGCCGGCTGGTAACTAGGGCTTTAGTGACGGTTTTCCTGATGCTGACAGGCAGCCATCTGAAGATCTTACAGAGTATGCAGAGGGTGTGGAAGCAGGCAGAGGAGACTGCGTTGATCTGATGCACAGATTGCGGGCGAGGTCTGTCGGTGTGGGTCCGAGTTCAGAAGGCCACCAGGTGTTGCTCCACGGAGAGGAGGTGTTCCTAAAAATCAGCACTTCTGTCTTGTCCGTGTTGAGCTTCAGGCAGCTGGTCTTCATCCAGTCGGCGACACTCATCATGCAGTTGTGCATGTTGGGTCGTAGTGATGGAGGAGTCTTCTGAGAGCGAGAGGATGAGCTGGGTGTCGTCTTTTCACCTTGGTCAATTTGCTGAAGCTGGTTGTCTGGTTCCTGGATCCATTTAAAGTGCCTCTCTTGCTCCTATGTTTCTGGACATATTTTGGCATAGATATGAGACTGGTCCTAACTCTGCAGCCCCGTTTCCCAATGGGTGCCACTTGACCCATGGGTGTTTGTGCCTTGTGAAACTATTCACCAGATATGGTGCCTAAATTTTGGTACCAGAATGGGGCTAAGTGTTAGTTCATAACCAGCCAAACTTTGATTTTGGAACCCACTTGAAACAGTAACTGGTCTCACAGTGAATTATGTCAAGTGCTGCCTCTGAAGACCCCCCTAGCATAGTGTGCCACTGTGGAAGGAGGGCAAAGGGCAGACATAACATAGCACACATGAGACATTACATCTTCCTGTTCAGCATCTTTGTTTCATTTCCTGAGGACCGAACTCAAAGCCACAGTAAGAGATGAAGAAAGGTTTCCCATCCCCCCCTCCATACGATACAATGTCCACACAAATCCATGTTATTTGAATTACAACATAATTACTGTAAATCTCTTAGGGTCATCTCCTTGCATCAGGACTTTTTGTTTCGGGGGCTCTTAATTATTTTAGCTGCCCTACAATTTGCACTAGTGAATATTGCACTGATGGCGTGTTATCCTGAATCCCATTGTACACCAGCAGTGCATGGGCGGTATTTGCGCTTGTTACGTTTCACCTGCCACAAACTGCAGGAGCAAACACCCCCTGTGTGCAGATCCATCAAAATCCTGTTTTGGGAACAAATGGGAGATTTCCCCCGAAACAGGAGTACTTGCGTGATTGTGCTGATAGTATATCAGACGTCCCAATATACTACCACCTCCTGGAATAAGTCACACCACTTTACAGAGTGAATCAAGTGTCGAAAAGAAGTGACTTGGTTTTCCACTTGGAGTGCAGTAATACCTGGCCCTGCGGCAGCAATGGTAAAAGGCAGTACCCACTAGGGACACTGCCCGGTGACCGCTTACTGCCCCATGGCCCAAAGAGAAGGCCTCACAAAGGATGATTGTCTGTAGAGACCAGGGCCGGACTGGGCACCAAACAGCTCGGCCGGCCCCCCTTGGGGTGAGGGGAGGTGCAGCCGAGCTGTTTGGGAGGGCCGGTTTCGGCCGATTTTGTTACAGGGGGCCGATATTGCCGACCCCCGGTAACAAAACCGGCCCCCCAGGGGCCCAAAACCGGCCCCCAACCTGGCAGCCCACGGGGGAAACGCCCGGTGCCCGCTACGGCCAGTCCGGCCCTGGTAGAGACCACTAACTTTCACTGTGACGAGGAAAATTAGGACTCGTAATGAGGGTTACTGATACACAGAGTCACTGGAATTGTGCGTTTGTGCGCGTCACATAATTATAGATTTTCCGCATAATCCATCTGCTGCTACATAATCTGCAGATTTTCTAGCTCAAACGGTCCAAACGTTACTAAAAATTTAGCCACACGCGTTGCCGTGCAGTTGAAGGCCCTTTGCAACGGTCACCTGTCTGTAGCTTATTGTTGTGTTTGGGTGTTAAACTGGTACTAAAGAGTTGCAACCAATGCCCAGACACTGCAAACAAGTTTAAAGATGACAAAATGATGAAGTAATACTATCCCAAAATGTCCTGCATAATGCAGCATAATTTGCATTTTATTGCCCCTTAATTTACCCAACCCTGCCACATACCACATAATTTAGCCCTCCTCTGACGCATAATTCCAGTGGCCCTGCTGATACGTAACCGTGGCATCGCCCACAACGCCATGGCGATCTGGCACCTCTGGTTGATGCTCCAGTGCTTGCACACTATGCGTTGCAGAACATCTCTCCATGTTGCGCATCGAAAGCATGAAGTGGGGCCCGCTGGCTGCTTTGCTGCATTGTAACTGCACACATTCACTCATGTGAGGGCGCTGCCCACAGAAACATGTTCTCTGCACAGCGCAGCGCACGTGCTTAGTTAGGCCTGAGTCAGCAAAAGGTCAGACGCTGCTGGAAGTCATGTCAGCAGAAGAGGCGCTTCACTGCGTGGCCTTTAGGTCCTGGGACAGATGTGATAAATCATCACGCGTAACACATCCTGGAGACACAGAATCACTGCCGTGAGCGCGGGAGGTCGTCGCCCTTAATAGCCAGTCCGCCGCATCCAGGGAGAGGGGAGCGATGGCTCCCATGGGCCCTTGCGGCAGTGCCCGCTATGACTGAAGGGGATATCCATGGGCGTGGCTTGGTCAGGTAGATTGGGGGGGGGGGGGGGGGGGCAAGCAGGGCTCATGAGGGGCATAAGAGGCAGTGGAAAAAGAGAAATACGGATAAGTAGGAGTACTAAATGAGAGAAACACAATATTTTGTAAAAGAAACATTTTTTATGGCTCAGAGATGAGTGTGTGTGTATTTGTCAGTGTGTGTATGCAAAATTCTCAGGTGAAATCCGACAGACGTCTCACCATACCCGACTGAGAGCACCCCTACCCAACTATTCATCTGAAAATAAATTTATTAGGGGGTTGTAACACCCAAACCCCCCCCCTAAAGCTATGCCCCTTGGGAAGCTGGGATTGTGTGCATCTGTGGGAAACAGTAGGGAGTCTGTTCTCTCCTGTGCTCCTGGGGAAGGGCCTGTATGCTATTAGTATTAATAAACGTTAGAACTGTTTTCATCCTAATACTATAATATATATATTTAACCCCTCACATACCCTTGGACCATCTCGTGATGGGTGCAGGTGGGTGCCATACCGGTTGCTGTATGGCTTGTCGCCAGAGTAGCGCCACGAAGACCCACTGTTGGCTATGTGTCATGTCTTGGGTCAGGAGCCTCACTGTCCACACCCCCGTCCTGTGACACGTTGGGATAAGGTGAGGTTAAAAAGCAAGAAGCTAAAGGCTGGAGCAAGCACAGTGCACAAGCTTCAGCTTTCAGTTTTCTGCTTAATGCTCCAGGCGTGAGTGATCTGTGTGCTTGCCCTGAATGTCTGTTTGGCTGAGTTGCTGAAGAGGCAGCTGAAGGTAAGCTGGAAAAAAACTAGTGCATGTTGTGTGCATGCTCGAGGAGGGGTGTGTGTGAGACAATGTGTATCCTGAGTATGTGAGTGAGAGTCAGAGTGAGTGAGAAAAGTGACAGAGTGTAACTGTAAGTATGAATGAGTGAGGCAGAGTAAGATTGACTGTTAGTGAGAATGAGTGAGTGCATGTGAGTGTGTGCACATGTGAAAGTGTGTATGTGTGAGCATTTGAATGCGAGTGAAAGTAAGTGTGTGAGTGACAGTAGGAGTGAGGGAGAGCTAGTGAGAATGAGATAGTGCTACAGAATAAATGTGTGGCAATATGGCAGACTGAGTGAGAATGAATCCAAGTGAGTGAATTTGCGTAAACATAAGTAACCGAAAATTTGTGTGTGAGAGACAGCATGTGAATGTGTGACCGTGTGAGTGAAAGTGAATGAAAGAGTGGTAGATAGTGTGGGTGAGAATAAGTGAGAGTCAGTGACACTGAGATTAACTGAGTGCAAATGAGTTAGTGACAGCGAGTGGTAATGATGGAGAGAGTGAGTGCAAATGAGTTAGTAAATGAAGTGAGCCTGAGCTAGTGAGTGTGTGTGTGTGTGTGTGTTATGCTTGCGAGTCTGCGGACGGCCCTGGCATATTGGAGGTAATTCGTGGCTTATGTTGGTGCCGGGACACTAGAGGTATTTCCTGGCTTAACAGAGGACAGCCATGGTATATAGAGGTGTGGGGGCAAGGAGCCATAACACAGCGCAGGATCTTCCCTCCGAACCCTCTAGAAGACATTGGCCTCTCTTGCATCCTCACATGATGGAATTTCAGGGCAAGTATTACATCCTACCACTTTTAAAGATGACCAACCGCCACTGCTGTCCACAGCGACAAGATGATGCATGGCTGAGAACCCAGTGTAAAGGGTCACAAACGTGGGTGCCATGTCTCACAAAACGTTACATCCCTCCAGAATACGCAGTGGTCTAAAGTGCGACCCATCAACATAGCACGCTAAGGAAGGCGAGGCCTCTACTGAGTGTGAACCACTGTGTTAAGCTAGCGAGAGCATTGGTCCTTCCTAGACTGGATATAGTAGCGTCTTCGGTATGAGGAATAAAAGATGCAGGCCCAGAAATGGCAGAGGATGCAAACAAGGAGACTGGGGTGTGTCTCAGTGGAAGAAACACAAGCAGACGCCCTCTGCCATGAAAACACACCTCTTCCTCTAGTTGGCGCAACAAATAAAGTGCAGCGCTCTGCACGTTTTACATAGTGCATTCTTGCACGAATATCTTTAAAAAAAAAAACACCACCAGCCTCGGCTTCTACACTCCAGACAATCCTCTGTGATTTGCCCCAAGAGTTTGAAGAGGACAAACCTTCGAGGAGGGACCCCAGTGTGCTGCGTCCTGCGCTGCGGAGCATCCTGCGCCTGCCCCCGAGTCAAACCTTCGTGTGTTCATGAAAGGACAGACAGTGGTGCAGCGAGGCACCCTGAGCCCCTGGGCAGGCAATGGAAATGCACACTGGCTTTTGTTTGGTTTGTAAAATAGTGGAATATTTAGAGCTCAGCGTCCCCTGAGGGCACTGGACCCTTGTGCCACTGCACCTGTTGCACCATTGATAGCTACGCCCCTGCGGACTGCAGCTGTTTTGCTCAACTAACCAATTAGCATTAGCATTTTACGAAAAGCTTTGCAATCCTCCCCCACCCCTTTCCCTGAAGGAATGAGGTACGATCACTGCCTTACAAACCCGCCATGTCCCACCATCAGTCACAGAGACCATCAGTGCAGAGTCCACATGGTGCCTCAGTCCCTCGCCTGGAGGCCATGGGCAAAATGCAAGATTGTAAAGTTGTACTCAGCAGTTCTGGGCTTTAAAAACGCAGGAATGTATAAATAAAGCACTTTATAGCCAGGAGGCATCTACTGTGATATGTTATGAGTCATTGTGAGGGGTCCCTACCGCGACGCAAGGGAGGTCTGTGCCTTCTGGGTGTACAAGAGACAGAATGGGTCAGTGGCCGTCTAGTTACATGTTGGTCGGTGAGCCATGTACCTTCGAGGCCCAGAGCGTGCAATACAGTGAAACGTCTGCTTCACTTATTGTGATAGCTACATGTTGTGAAGTGATGGAAGTCTGTGACGTCTAGGTCCGGAGCATACACTACAGTCGGTGGTCACACTGAGTTGGAACGGTAAAGTGAGCGCCTGCTATGTACAGAGCATACAGTACAGTCAGAGGTCACCCTGTAGGGAAGCGGTACAGTGAGCGCCTTCTATGTACAGAGCATACAGTACAGTCAGAGGTCACCCTGTAGGGAAGCGGCACAGTGAGCGCCTTGTACATACAGAGCATACAGTACAGTCGGAGGTCACCCTGTGGTAGAAAGGTACAGTGAGCGCCTTCTACGTACAGAGCATACAGTACAGTCAGCGGTCCCCCTGTGGTGGAGCGGTACAGTGAGCTCTTTCTACGTACAGAACATACAGTACAGTCAGCGGTCACCCTGTGGTGGAGCGGTACAGTGAGCGCCTTCTACGTACAGAGCATACAGTACCGTCAGAGGTCCCCCTGTGGTGGAGCGGTGCAGTGAGCGCCTTCTACGTACAGAGCATACAGTACAGTCAGCGGTCCCCCCTGTGGTGGAACGGTACAGTATGCATCTTCTACGTACAGAGCATACAGTACAGTCAGAGGTCCCCCTGTGGTGGAGAGGTAAAGTGAGCGCCTTGGACGTACAGAGCATACAGTACCATCAGAGGCCCCCCTGTAGGGAAGCGGTACAGTGAGCGCCTTCTACGTACAGAGCATACAGTACAGTCAGAGTCCCCCCTGTGGTGGAGCGGTACAGTGAGCGCCTTCTATGTACAGAGCATGCAGTACAGTCAGAGGTCTCCCTGTAGGGAAGCGGTACAGTGAGTGCCTTATACGTACAGAGCATACAGTACAGTCGGAGGTCACCCTGTGGTAGAACGGTACAGTGAGCGCCTTCTACGTACAGAACATACTTACAGTCAGCGGTCCCCCTGTGGTGGAGCGGTACAGTGAGCGCCTTCTACGTACAGAGCTTACAATACAGTCAGAGGCCCCCCTGTGGTGGAGCGGTACAGTGAGCGCCTTCTACGTACAGAGCATACAGTACAGTCAGCTGTCACCCTGTGGTGGAGCGCTACAGTGAGCGCCTTCTACGTACAGAGCATACAGTACCGTCAGCGGTCCCCCTGTGGTGGAACGGTACAGTATGCATCTTCTACGTACAGAGCATACAGTACAGTCAGCGGTCCCCATGTGGTGGAACGGTACAGTATACATCTTCTACGTACAGAGCATACAGTACAGTCAGAGGTCCCCCTGTGGTGGAGAGGTAAAGTGAGCGCCTTGGACGTACAGAGCATACAGTACAGTCAGAGGCCCCCCTGTTTTGGAGCGGTACAATGAGCCCCTTCTACGTACAGGGCATACAGTACAGTCAGAGGCCCCCCTGTAGGGAAGCGGTACAGTGAGCGCCTTCTACATACAGAGCATACAGTACAGTCAGAGGTCACCCTGTAGGGAAGCGGTACAGTGAGCGCATTGTATGTACAGAGTATACAGTACAGTCAGAGGTCACCCTGTGGTGGAACCGTACAGTGAGCGCCTTCTACGTACAAAGCATACAGTACAGTCAAAGGTCACCCTGTGGTGGAGCAGTACAGTGAGCGCCTTCTACGTACTGAGCATACAGTACAGTCAGAGGCCCCCTTGTGGTGGAGCGGTACAGTGAGCGCCTTCTACGTACAGAGCATACAGTACAGTCAGTGGTCCCCCTGTGGTGGAGCGGTACAGTGAGCGCCTTCTACGTACAGAGCATACAGTACAGTCAGCTTGTCCCCCTGTGGTGGAGCGGTACAGTGAGCACCTTCTACGTACAGAGCATACAGTACCATCAAAGGTCACCCTGTAGGGAAGCGGTACAGTGAGCGCCTTCTACGTACAGAGCATACAGTACAGTCAGAGGTCACCCTGTGGTAGAACGGTACAGTGAGCGCCTTCTACGTACAGAGCATACAGTACAGTCAGAGGTCACCCTGTGGTAGAACGGTACAGTGAGCGCCTTCTACGTACAGAGCATAGAGTACAGTGAGAGGTCACCCTGTAGGGAAGCGGTACAGTGAGCGCCTTCTACATACAGAGCATACAGTACAGTCAGAGGTCACCCTGTGAAAGAACGGTACAGTGAGCGCCTTCTACGTACAGAGCATACAGCACAGTCAGAGGTCCCCCTGTGGTGGGGCGGTACAGTGAGCGCCTTCTACGTACAGAGCATACAGTAAAGACAAAGGTCACCCTGTGGTGGAGAGCTGCAGTGAGCGCCTTCTACGTACAGAGCATACAGTACAGTCAGAGGTCCCCCTGTGGTGGAGCGGTACAGTGAGCGCCTTCTACGTACAGAGCATACAGTACCGTCAGAGGTCCCCCTGTGGTGGAGTGGTGCAGTGACGCCTTCTACGTACAGAGCATACAGTACAGTCAGAGGTCACCCTGTAGGGAAGCGATACAGTGAGCGCCTTGTACATACAGAGCATACAGTACAGTCAGAGGCCCCCCTGTGGTAGAACAGTACAGTGAGCGCCTTCTACGTACAGAGCATACAGTACAGTCAGCGGTCCCCCTGTGGTGGAGCGGTACAGTGAGCGCCTTCTACGTACAGAGCATACAGTACAGTCAGCGGTCCCCCTGTGGTGGAGCGGTACAGTGAGCGCCTTCTACGTACAGAGCATACAGTACCATCAAAGGTCACCCTGTAGGGAAGCGGTACAGTGAACGCCTTCTACGTACAGAGCATACAGTACAGTCATAGGTCGCCCTGTGGTAGAATGGTACAGTGAGCGCCTTCTGCGTACAGAGCATAGAGTACAGTCAGAGGCCCCCCTGTGGTGGAGCGGTACAGTGAGCGCCTTCTACGTACAGAGCATACAGTACAGTCAGAGGTCACCCTGTGGTAGAACGGTACAGTGAGCGCCTTCTACGTACAGAGCATACAGTACAGTCGAAGGTCACCCTGTGGTGGAGCGGTACAGTGAGCACCTTCTACGTACAGAGCATAAAATACAGTCAGAGGTCCCCCTGTGGTGGAGCGGTACAGTGAGCGCCTTCTACATACAGAGCATACAGTACAGTCAAAGGTCACCCTGTGGTGGAGCGCTGCAGTGAGCGCCTTCTACGTACAGAGCATACAGTACAGTCAGAGGTCCCCCTGTGGTGGAGCGGTACAGTGAGCGCCTTCTACGTACAGAGCATACAGTACCGTCAGAGGTCTCCCTGTGGTGGGGCGGTACAGTGAGCGCCTTCTACGTACAGAGCATACAGTACAGTCAGAGGTCCCCCTGTGGTGGAGCGGTACAGTGAGCGCCTTCTACGTACAGAGCATACAGTACCGTCAGAGGTCTCCCTGTGGTGGGGCGGTACAGTGAGCGCCTTCTACGTACAGAGCATACAGTACAGTCAGAGGTCTCCCTGTGGTGGGGCGGTACAGTGAGCGCCTTCTACGTACAGAGCATACAGTACAGTCTAAGGTCACCCATTGGTGGAGCGCTGCAGTGAGCGCCTTCTACGTACAGAGCATACAGTACAGTCAGAGGTCACCCTGTGGTGGAGCGGTACAGTGAGTGCCTTCTACGTACAGAGCATACAGTACAGTCAGCGGTCCCCCTGTGGTGGAGCGGTACAGTGAGCGCCTTCTACGTACAGAGCATACAGTACAGTCAGAGGTCCCCCTGTGGTGGAGCGGTACAGTGAGCGCCTTCTACGTACAGAGCGTACAGTACAGTCAGAGGTCTCCCTGTGGTGCAGCGGTACAGTGAGCGCCTTCTACGTACAGAGCATACAGTACAGTCAGAGGTCACCTTGTAGGGAAGCGATACAGTGAGCGCCTTGTACATACGGAGCATACAGTACAGTCAGAGGCCCCCTGTGGTAGAACGGTACAGTGAGCGCCTTCTACGTACAGAGCATACAGTACAGTCAGCGGTCCCCCTGTGGTGGAGCAGTACAGTGAGCGCCTTCTACGTACAGAGCATACAGTACAGTCAGCGGTCCCCCTGTGGTGGAGCGATACAGTGAGCGCCTTCTACGTACAGAGCATACAGTACAGTCAGCGGTCACCCTGTGGTAGAACGGTACAGTATAAATAAATGTAAAATGTAAATCCGTATTTGTAAAGCGCGAAGTACTCACCCTTACGGATCTCAAGGCGCTGGGGGCCGTCGTGGAAATTAAGTGAGCTATTGCCCAGAGTCACATGGTGCTGAGCTGAGCTGCCGCTGGAGCCGGGGATCGAACCGTGAGCCCTGTGCTCCGAAGTCAGCTGCCCTGGCCGCTGCACCACACCTCTCCACACATCTTCTACGTACAGTCAGAGTTCACCCTGTGGTAGAACGGTACAGTGAGCGCCTGCTATGTATAGAGCATACAGTACAGTCAGAGGCCCCCCTGTGGTGGAGCGGTACTGTGAGCGTCTTCTATGTACAGAGCATACAGTACCGTCAGAGGTCCCCCTGTGGTGGAGCGGTGCAATGAGCGCCTTCTACGTACAGAGCATACAGTACCATCAGAGGTCCCCCTATGGTGGAGCGGTACAGTGAGCGCCTTCTACATACAGAGCATACAGTACCATCAGAGGTCCCCCTATGGTGGAGCGGTACAATGAGCGCCTTGTACGTACAGAGTATACAGTACAGTCAAAGGTCACCCTGTGGCGGAGCGGTACAGTATGCAGTTGTCTTCTGCAGTGTACAGTCAAAGGTCACCCTGTAGAGGTCCCCCTTGCGGTGGAGCGGTACAGCATGCATCTTTCTTGTCCAGTGTACAGTCAGAGGTGCTTTTGGTAGCTAGATTTTATGCCAGCTTGCTGCGGATGAATATAGGCCTGTGCCTTCTATGTGAATATAGGCGTGTGCCTTCTATATGTACAGTAGGGGTCTCCAGTGGGTACCTCGGGAACTACTGCAGCTCGCTAGAACCTTGGAAGTAGCTCCCTGAAGTGTAAACCATCTAAGTACTTAAATCAGATGGTCTACCATAGACATGTTTAAGAAGAATTAGATTTTGTTTGAGTTTGCTAACCCAAAATGGAAAGTGCATAGATCTTAGAAAACCACGTATTTTGAAAAACAAACTTTCTGAATTTTGAAAACAAACTGATTGAAAATCCAAAATATTTTTCCTCTGCTCTTTGAATGATAGAACTGTGGAGATTTATAACTTTAGTTTTTTCTTTGTGCCTGTGGGCACTTACTGCTGTTATTACTTTAGGCATGTGCAGGCATTTAATTATGTTAAAACATTTCCTGACAGTGCTGTTAGTTACACCGTCTTATGCGTTGGGTGTACATTATTACATTTAAAATGTTGTGCAGCCAATATGTTGTATCCAGAATATAGACTACCACAATATCATAAAGTATGTATATGGAGGTAAGTGTGTTTTATTTACTTTCTTAACCTCACATCTATTTATCTTCACGCTACACATATCTTCAAGGTACATAGATGCAGAGTTTAGAATGATAAATCCGTACTTATCTATATATGTACCTTCTTCGTATTGTATAAGTCAACATTCTGGATATATTTTGGTATCACTCAGATGTTGTGACATATATCTGGGAGGCCGCTACTGCTGGTAATCCTGCAAGCTGTGGTCATTACTGCGATTGTCACTGATTTGGTCACTGCTGCAACAATCGTCAAAGTCAGGAGCTCGGTTGGATTTTCATCGCTCAGATGTAGCTCTCATTCTAGACCAGGTTGGAGACCCCTGGTCTACAGCATATAGGACAGTCAGATGCCACTGGTTGGATAGATTTTGACAACAACGTGTTGTGGAGCGGTACAATATGACCTTTGTGTATTTAGAGCACAGAGTAGGGTCAAAGGTCACCTAGTTAGGCAGATGTTGATAGGGGCTTGTATTCGGGATGGACAGGTCTGTGCCTCCGGGGCGGCTCCTCCGCTAAGACGGAGGAGCATCGCCCCACTGCTCTCAGAGCAGGGAAAATAAAATGATAATAACGTCATTGGGCTGGGTTAGGGTGGGGCCGAGCTGGTGGCACACAGGGAGGAGTGGTTTGCACACCCCAAGTGCCCATGACCGTTTGGCCGGCTGCTGGGGCCGGCCAAACAGTCATGCACGCTTTGCATGTGCCCCACCAGGTTGTAATGCACATGGAGGGGCCTGGTGGAGCTGTGCAGATCTATTCCCTTATATGGTTATGGGTGTGTCCGGCAAAAGATGCCCCTCTCTGGACCATCCAAGTCATCTGTGGAAGTCAGGCTAAGGTTGGAGAGCAGGAAGCGGAGCTGGTCTGCGCTGCTGTGATTTAAGGTGGGTTTTGTGAGTGACAAGAGCCTTGGAAAAACGCTCTCGTGGCCTCTTATGGTAACATAACATGCACATTAAATTAAATGCCCCCACCGGCCTCCAGATTGTGCAAAGCGCACAGAGTGGTCCTGCTTACGAGGCAGAAAGTGTAGAGGCGCGCGGGCGGACAGCTGGTGGGCCGCAGGCGTTCTCGGCAGAGTTATGGCCCTTTCTTGTCTCCGTACATTCCCGTCTCCGGGACTTTAATTGAAGCGGGACTCTGTGGTGCTCGGCTCATCTGCATAATGAATGATGAGGCTGACTCAGTGACATAGACGAGGGAACAAATGATGCTTAGTGTTCTACTGCGGTGTTTACCATCGTGGCCGCCCACCACATGTTCAAATATCAATAAATGGAAGCATGACGTGGGCTTCCCAGGCACAGCAATGCTTCCCCACAGAGCAAGGCTCCAGAGGGCTGAAATGGTTGGCTTTATGTATGTTGGATACATAGAGGGAAAACAATTAGTAGCATAGATTATAGGCCCATGTAAACATTTTCATTACGCGTTCATAATGTTCAGGATGCGCACGATTTCGCATTGGGCGCCATATGCGAAACGAGCGGTGGTACGCCTGACATTTCGCGTAAATGCGGCCTTTTGCGGCCTTTCGTTTTTTTTTTTTTTTTAACAGACGGGCACTGGTGCAAGCAGGAAGCAAAAAATCTCGAGTGAGACAGATTTAAAAAAAATAAATGTCGTCACGAGGCATTTGCTGCTGGAACCAGTCCCCTGCCGTTATCTCGAGTGACTTTTGAACACGAGCTATTCCCTTGCTTTCAAAGTTCACCCAAAATTGAAAGTGCATTTCGTGAAATCTATGGTACAATGGACTATAATGTTGCCCTATGTGTAACCTTATTGATTACTTTTATAGTGCACGCCATATGCTTGATTGTTTCTTTGTTTACTCTCTCCTAGGCTAAGTGCTTCAGATCAGCTTTGAGTGATTATTACATTTCATGATTTTATCAAAAGCATGAAATAAGCATATATAAGTTACCAAACTTACCTCTGCATCTGCTTGTGCTAGGGGACTGGAGCACATTCTTTGCAAGTGTAGAAAATTTGGATCCAGGGTGCCAAAAATGTACCTCCCATTGAGACAACACTGGGATGAATGTGTCATACATGACTCGAAACTACGTGACCGATATGTATTTGAGAGGGATAAGCCCATAGCATTCAACACCTCAGAGGCACTCATTTTAGGCTGCATCGTGCATGCTGGACATGTAACTACCCTGCATCTGGCCTACAGAAATGTAGTTCTTGTGAAATTCCGCAGTTTCCAACTTTTCTTGTACTTATTTCATTCCACACGCACCCTCCCGTTGTCTGTGTTGCCTTCCATCCCACCTGATGAAACGGAAACAAAACCTATGACGCGGTCAGTGCTGGCCGCATCATAGCGCTTTGTTTTATGACCGTCCCGTTCCCTTCCAAGGGATAAACACTCATATCCCAGCCACCACGGAGAGGGAGGAGTCCTTTCAAGAAGGCTGAGTGACTGGCAGTGATGAAGATGAAGGGATCATGGAGGATATTCATGTCAGCTGTATGCTTACAATGTAGGGACTCCGGAGACCCCCTTGGTAGGGGAAGCACATATCATCTACATGAGTACAGCCTAGGGACTTGGGTGGCACCGTATGGTAGGGCTAGCACATGTCATCTGCATGTCTACAGCCGTGGGACTCCTTCAATCAATCAAGGATTTGTAAAAAGCAGCAAATCACCCGTGAGGGTTTCAAGGTGCTGGAGTTGCTAACTGCTTCATGGTGATCTGTTCATTTGAACAGCCAGGTCTTGAGTCCTTTCCTGAATTGTTGGAGCATTGAGGTGGTCCTGAGGTGCATGGGGCGGTCGTTCCAAGCTTTGGCTGCCAGGTGTGAGGAGTGCCCACTTCTGTTGCTCCGGCAGATCCGGGGGGTGTCTGCGAGGAAGAGGCGGGTGTCTGGTCGGTTGGTGGAAGGTCATGCATGTTGATGTATGCTGGTCCTTCGTTGTGCAGGGCTTTGTATGCATGGGTCAACATCTTGAACTGGCATCTCTTCTGGATCGGGAGCTAGTGTAGCTCCTTGAGGTGGGGTGTGATGTGGGTTTGTCTGAGGAGGTCGAGGAAGTGTCTGGCCGCTGAGTTTTGTGTTGTCTCTGGAGGCGTGTGGTGATTCCTACGTAGAGTTTGTTCCGGTAGTCCAGCCTGCTGGTGACGCGGGCCTGCATGACGGTCCTTCTGGTGTTGACTGGGAGCCACCTGAAGATCATGCGGAGCTGCGTAGGGTGTGGAAACGGGTAGATGAGACAGTGTTTACCTGTTTCGTCATAGAGACCTTGCTATAAGATGATGCAGAGGTTGTGGGCGTGGTCTGTCAGGGCGGGGGATGGATCGAGTTCTGCAGGCCACCATGCGTTGTTCCATGGGTAGGTGTTGGTCCCAAAGATGAGGACTTCCATCTTGTCTGTGTTGAGTGTCTGTGTTGAGCTTGAGACAGTTGACCTTCATCCAGTCGGTGATGTTGGTCATACATCTGTAGAAGTTGGTTCTGGTGGCAGAGGGGTCCTCTGACAGTGAGAAGGTGAGCTGGGTGTCGTCGGCACAGGAGATGATGTTGAGACCGTGTGATCTAATGGTGCTGGCCAGGGGGGTCATGTATGTGTTGAAGAGGGTGGAGCTGAGGAACGATCCTTGGTGGACGCCACAGATGATCTTCTTGGATTCCGAGGTGAATGGTGGGAAGCTGATTCTCTGGGTTCTTCCGGTGAGGTATGAGGCGATCCATTTGAGGGTGTCACCCTAGATTCCGATATGGTGGAGTCTGTTAATCAAGATGTGATGGAAGACGGTGTTGAGGGCGGCTGACAGGTCCAGGAGGATGAGGACTGCAATTTTGTTGTGGTCCAGGAGGGCCCTGATGTCATAGGTAGCTGCAATCAGGGCTGTCTCGCTGCTGTGGTTGGCTTGGAATCCGGATTGAGAGGGGTCCAGGAGGTTGTTGTGTTCTAGATGTTCGGGGAGTTGCTGATTAATTGCCTTCCGGAGAACCTTCACTGGAAAGGGGAGCAAGGAGATGGGCCGGTAGTTCTTTGGTTCTGCTGGGTCGGCGGATGGTTTTTTAAGTAGGAGCGTTACTTGCGCATTTTTCCAGTGCTCAGGAAAGTAGGATGAGGTGATGCAGATGTTCAGGACTTTCTTGAGCTCGTCGCCAATTGTCTTGCTCCAGAGGTCGAAGATGCGGCGGGTACAGGGGTCAGTAGGTGCTCTCGAGTGCACACAGTTCATGATGGAGATTGTGGCTTAAGTTGTGAGAGGCTGAGCAGGTGTTAGGAGTTTGTCTTCATGGGTGTGAGCAGGCTCATGTTGTCAGGGATGGTGGGTTGGGGTTTGATGTTTTCGTAGATGGCTGAGATCTTGTTGTGGAAGAAGTGCACCAGGGTTTCACACAGTTTGTGGGAGGGGGTGATGTTGTTACCGGCGGCTGCAGGTTTGGATAATTCCTTCACGATGGTGAAGAGCTCCTTGCTGCGGTTTATGCTTGCTTCTATGCAGTCTGCCAGGGCGTTCTTGTTTTTTTAAGGAGACGGTGGTACTGGTTGAGTGCTGTCTTGAAGGTGATGTGGTCTGCTGTCTCTTTGCTGGTGCGTCACTTCCTTTATAGTTCCCAGCAGTTGCATTTGGTGAATTTCAGATCCGCAGTGAACCAGCAGGCTCTTCCAGCAGGTCTTTTGGATTTGGCTGGCTTGGTGGGAGGATTGTGTTGGTGCATTGAGTGATCCACTCAGAGAAGATCTTCGCAGCCTGTTCTGGGTTGGATGTTGTGTCTGGGAAGTGGGAGTTGAGAGCCTTGTTCCACTGGTCTTCTGATATCTGTTTCCAGTTTCTGTGCATGGAGCTGGGGGGCGTGGTGCCAGTAGGTCCTGAGATGGTGAAGTGGACACTGTATTGGTCGGTCTAGGAGAGCAGTGAGACATGGCTGTACTCAACTTGGTCGCTGGACGTGAAAATGGGGTCGAGCGTGTATCCTGCAATGTGGATGGGTTGGTCACAAGTTGCTTGAGGCCGATGTTGCTCATGCATTCCAGGAGGTTGGTTGTGTTGGTGTCGCTGGGGTTTTCGAGGTGGAAGTTAAGATCCCCTAGGAAGATGTAGTGCTCGGAGTCAATGGCGATATAGGTGATGACTTATTTAACAAGTCCCTATCGCAAGCCGAGGTCCCAAAAATATGGAAAGCTGCCAGAGTTAGGCCTATTTTAAAGAAACCTACTGCCGACCCAAAATCCACCTCGAACTACCGGCCCATCTCGTTGCTTCCTCACTTTGGGAAGATGCTTGAATCACTAGTAAATAAACAGCCCGTTATCCACCTTGAGAGCCATGGACTACTGGACCCCTCTGAGTCGGGTTTCCGGGCCGCCCACAGTACGGAGACAGCACTGGTAGAGGTAACAGATAACATCAGGCTAGCATTGGATAGAGGTTAGTCATCAATTCTAGTCCTGCTAGATTTATCCGCTGCCTTTGACACCATCTCCCACAGCATTCTAGAACATCGGCTCTGGGAGATTGGTGTCAGGGGAAATGCCCTAAAATGGCTCAAAAGTTATCTAACTGACCGAGCTACAACAGTTCAGGTGTGAAACACTGTTTCATGTAGTAGACCAGTCAAAATGGGAGTGCCACAGGACTCTATTTTGAGCCCGACTCTTTTTAATCTCTACGTGACACCGCTGGCCAAGGTGATCAGATCTCACGGCTTTGGTGTAGTATCATATGCCGATGATACTCAGATCTTGATCACCCTTGGCCCAGATCCGGTTGAGACAAAGATGCGATTTAAAGAATGCATGTCCCAAGTCGATAGGTGGATGAGCACAAATCACCTTCAATTAAACGGAGTCAAGTCCGAGATTGTGCTTTTTGGCAAGGCTTATGAATACTGGTCACATGACTGGTGGCCCCGAACCTTGGCCCCTGTCCAATTCCAAAACAGTCGGTACAGAATTTAGGATTCCATATGGACAATCAATTGTCAATGAAAAGCCAGATTAACCATATAATTGGCTCCTGTTTTGGCGTGATGCGTAGTTCATGCAAGGTTTTTAAATGGATTCCGATGGAGGCCAGAAAACCACTAGTTCAGGGACTGATTATCAACCGCATGGACTACGGCAATGCCCTGCTGTCTTCAATTAACGAAGGCCTTCTTACAAGGCTTCAGATTCTGCAGAACACCGTGGCCAGGCTGGGTCTCAATCTTCCGCCTAGATCCCCTTCGGCCCCCAGCCTGAGATCCCTACACTGGCTCCCAGTCAGAAAACGAATTCACTTCAAGATTCTCTGTTTAACACACAAAAATATGTATGGAACAGGCCTGGGGTACTGGGCCAAAAAGCTAAGTTGGTACAAGCCTTGTAGGACCCTGAGATCTAGTAAGGAATCATTTCTTACACCACTCAGAATCCGCACCACTAGAAATGGAGGAAGGTCCTTTTCTTTTCTTGCCCCAGCTTTTTGGAACAAACTGCCCTCAAACTTACGCACTATCACAGATCACAACTGCTTTCGCAGGAAGTTAAAGACATGGCTGTTCGACAACTAAATTTAGCAAGCTCTCAGAGCTGTCTGCAAGCGCCATGAGACTTTCGAGTGATTTGTGCGCTGAATAAATGTCCCCTGATTTGATTTGATTTGATGATTTGATGAGGTCAGGCATGGCATTGCCGAAGCTGGGGCGTGGTCCTGGTGGTCTGTAGTCGAGGGTGCCTCTAATGGTGTTTTTCCATTTGTATGGAGTTGGAAGTTGAGATGCTCCATTATATCGGGGTCGGGATGTTTACGGAGGTCGTGCAGTGGATGGTGTCCTTTTAGATGATGGCATGTGAGGTACTCAATCTCCAACATAGCTTATTTTTATATAGCACTTTCTCTGCATAGTGTGCTTTTTCACAATGCGGTAAAGAACAGGTGCTACGAAACTCAGCCCTGGTTTAATTCAAACCTTTCTTCTACAGGTTACACAGCACACCCCTAAAGAGGTCATTCAGTGAAAATAAAAGCACCCAGTTCTTCTTACTGAGATTCTTCTCACCAACAACCACCAAACTTAAGGGTTCTGAATGTCCCTTTGTTGACGTGTGGTGGCATTTTATGACCTGTTGTGACATATCACTAGGGCCACAGGAATTATGCAATTTTTTGACTGCTGCATTTTCTGCATAATTGTGGATTTGCTGCATTTACAACATAATTCATCATCTGCTGCATAATCTGCAGATTTTAACAAAAAATAAAATTTAGTGACTTGCTCAAGTGGATCAAAAGTCACTAAAACTCAGCAACACGCATTGCTGCACTGTGGAAGGCCCTTCACAAAGTTTGACAGGTCATGTTTCAGTCGCTTATTTATTTGTTTGTGTGTTAAAGTGATACTAATGAGATGAAACCTTTGTCCATCGACTGTAAACTTGAGTAAAAATAACTAAATATTAAGTAATACTATCATAAAATGTGCACATTAAGCTACATAACTTGTCTTTTCTTGCTGCACCATATAGTTAACTCTGCTGCATAATTCCAGTGGCCCTGCATATCACCCCCTGGAGGGCCCCTTTCACATACTCTGTTACCTTACTAGCTATACGAATAGTAAGAAAATGGTGGACTTAAAAGAAAGATATTTGGCTAAAGACAAGAAAAATGTATTCACGTTTGACCTAGTACTCTTGTGATTGAATCAATGGTAGTCCTGTGTTTCTCTGACTATGGATGTTAACCTTTTGTCTCTTGTATGTCTGTATTCTTCAAGCTGAATATTTTGAGTAGAGAACAATGTATCCTCATAACTAGAGTGCTATCGAGCAAATGTCACTTCACCTCGGTACTCAGGTTTGACATCAGTCCCTCTTCTCTTCTGCCTCCCCTTAGCCTCGCTGCTCAAGCTGTGGTACCGAGAGCTGGAGGAGCCGCTGATACCCCACGAGTTCTACGAAGAGTGCATCACCCACTATGAGGACCCAGAGGCGGCCATCGCCGTAGTCCATTCACTGCCCAAGATCAACAAAATGGTGCTCTGTTACCTCATCCGCTTCCTGCAGGTGAGTCCGACTGCAGCCCGCAGCTAGCGAATCAGTATGGTAGGGGTAGCACATGTCATCTATATGTCTACAGTGTAGGGACTCCGGTGACACCACGTTGTAGGGGTAGCACATATCATCTGTATGTCTATGGCCTAGGGACTTCAGTAAGCGAATCAGTAAGTGGCAGAGGATGTGGTCTTAAATTCCATGATTGTCATTTAACCATACTTTTGTAGGAGGTTTCCAAAGGTGGTTCTTAACTGTAGCCCATTGGTTTATTCCATCTCCACAACATTATAGATGGCATACCTTGTGCAGGAGACAAAGAAAAGAAGTCACTTTCGCTGCACTGCTGCATGAGTTGACCAAGGCAATATATAGGGTTCTGTGTGTGTCTCTCTGTTTGTGTGAGTGACTTCATGACAGAGGTTTCTAGCTGTTTTGAAGTTTTCCTTTGTCCTGGGAGACATTTGTGCCATTGCTACACATGCCTTTTCTTTACAAATTCCCTCTGAGCTGGTCAAAGCACCAAATTTGTTGAGTTGAGAAGAGTTCATTATGTCCTTCCTACCTGTTTGAGCCTTCAAGAGTGTGGTTCTGCCCTCATTGCCTTTTTTGCCAAAACCCCATTAAATGACCTGGATTCTGCAAAAATGAGTGTATTCTGTCATTTCCTAAGCTTCAAAACTGTTAGTCAATGGATATGTAAAGCTCATCGCAGATTCAGCTGAGGAGCTATGCACCGTTCACCTACCGCTGAAACATTGCGCTGTTAGAGGGCAGTGTGCAGAAAAATCTTCACACTCATGGAACTGAGGAACCGTCCCATTGAGGGCAGAAATTGGGTTGTATGACAGAGGCACGCACGGCTAAACCACTTGTCTCTTCAACGCAGCCCGAACAACGATTGTGTCTGAACAACGCATTCCTATACCACCCGGGCCTTTACCACGCAATTTCGTGGTAAAGGCATGATTGGTAAAGGGATGTGTGGCAAAGATCACACCCCAGCCATTCCGCCCTGAGCCCTGAAACCATGGCCCCTACTCTATAAACAACCAGAGCCCTAAAATCTACCTGCACCCCTAAAACTACCTCCCGCCAAACCTCCCCAAACCCGGCCCCAGCCCCTCTTACCTGTCCGCATTGAGCTTTCTGTCCCGACACTTACTGTTCCTGCCCGTCCAGACATCTAGTCCACGCACTGCCTTAACCATGCATATGCATGGTTAAGGCCAGTGGTCGAAGTGGGCGGGATCGGAGGGGCACGACTTGCCCATACTTTTTTTATTTATGGAAAACTGTTCCCCTACTTTTGGTAAAAAGACAACCGTCCCGGGACTGTTAATTCTGATAGTTTCAATGCCTCAGCTGAAGTATCATTCAGGGAGTCGCCTGTTCTGTGAAACTGAAGGCGGGCAGACAGCTGAACAATAAACAAGCTTTCTTGCCAGGATGCCTGCCTACCTGCAAGAAATGCAAATGTGCACAACTGGTTAATCTGCAAAGCTAAAGGGTGCTTGTGAGTCCTACTGGCTTTAACTGATAGAATCACTTAAAGCTTTGTTATGGCAAAGTTTCCTGTTTTTGAGTGGTAGTGCAAGGGAGTTACTGCTGAGAGGTGAAGTGCTTGCTTTTAAGGGACAGCTATATTAAAAAATGCATTACGTACAGTCTGGGTACTACTAAGATCCATATTTTGGAACCACCATTTTATCTTAAAAGTAAGTCACTATTCTCCACTGCACCAGCCAAGATTTAATTATGTGGCTCTCTGTTACACCCAGACCTCTGCAGTGCATTTAATAATAGCGATTTCATAATGTACCATAGTGCATTAGCCACTGATTAACTTAACTTTTTAAAATGTATTTCTCACTTAAGCTGTGCGCTATTTTATGTGTAGCTACCCAAAGGTGAAAGACGAAAAAGTTTACAGAATATTTAGTTTTTTTAGCCACACCTTGAACCCCGCCCCCACGCTCACTGACCCCGCCCCATTGCATGCAGCATCACAGTTCCCATACTTTTTTTTAATGCACTTTGACCGCTGGTGAAGGCATATGCATGGTTAAGGCAAGCGTGGTTGCACTTGTGGGGAAACGGCACGCGTGGCTCTGCCTGCGTTGTAAAGGCCATTTCCCCAGAAATTGGTGTCACTGTGCTGAGTGGTAGAGCAAGGCCAATCTTAGCAAGGTCAAACAATGGGATCAAAACTGGAGATGCAAACTCCAGTTTTTGTTGCAGGACTCGGTTATCTAGGGAAAGAAAAGTAATTTTGCTTTCGGAGGAGAAGAAATCATAGAGTAGGAAATCTACCCGGTGTTTAAAAGTCAACAGATGCTTGTTCTCTGAGATTATCTCTTCTAGCACTAATACATCATGCTATCACAGGTAAAACAACTCAGAGAAAGTGTTCTTAGTGTTGTGCAGGTGTTCACTAAAGAGGATTGGACTGGTAGGGACATGTCTGTGAGACGTGGGAGTAACCAGTCTTCCTCCCATATAGGAGACTTCTCTCTAGCCTTCCATCTGCACCTTACTGCCAAATCTCGGATGCAAGCAGAGTTCGATGAGATTTGGCCTAAAAAGTATTGGCGCCGAGGGCTCAGAGCTCCTGACCCAGAATTACCCTCCCATTCCATAGAGAGCAGGCCGGGCATGTTGAGACAGCCTAACAGTACAGTTCTGCAAATTGGCTTTCCTGTAATGTGGCCTTAGCAGCAAGGCTGTCCTCCTGGGCAAAAAGTACACAATTACTTTACACAGTTTACATCAGCGGGGCGGCCAAAAGATAGAGAGAGTCAGAATGTCAAGATCCAAATCCAGTTTATATAAAAAAAAAGAGTACATTTTTATTAAGATTATGAAGTACCATTGGAATAAAGATTCAAGAGTCGTTGCTCATAAATTCCAGAAACAAAGATTGAAAGTAGCAAAGTGTTGAGCAAAATAGCTGTGGCTATTGGGGTCCTCTCATTTTCTTTTAAAAGAGAGTGCGATTTAGCCAAAATGCGGGTTAAATGGCACAGGGCCTATTGGAATCTTAAGTTGAATTTCCAGAGTCAGCTGTTTGTCAAGCAGTAGGCCCAAACATTAGGCAGTATGGAAAAGCTGGACTGTCGACTCACAAATCAGAGTAGATTCGTAGCCTTCCCCCAATTTTAGCCGTTGATGCCCTGGAGCCCACCAACGTCAGCTCGTCCTTAAGAGACCGTCCGCTCTCATTCATTAAAGCAGAACTTCTCTGAATAATGATGGACTATCTATCATGGATAATATTCAGATTCTATTTGTTATCCTCACCTGTTCTACTAAGGGGGAACACCGTCAGAGTGTTGTCAGCATAGATATGAAAAGCCCATGCCTCAGGCCACCGACAGATCATGGAGCTGTTTCGCGTCCAAGTTACAGATTACCAGTGACCGAGGCGGGAACCTTGGAAGAGTCTAGAAGAAAATTCCACAGGAGGTGGCATGACCACCTCGCATGGACCACTGTGGATCTCTGGGCCCAAAGCAACATGAAGTAACCAAGTGTTGCTTCAGATTTCTTAGCTACCTCTTTCTACCAGTCAAATAGGATCTCCGGTTCCACCATGTCAGGGGAATAAAGAGGTGCAGCTGCACCAGGGGCTCGAAATGTCCTTGTTTCTCCATTTCCAGCAGCCTTAAATTTTCACCCTCTAGGGACACATCATCACCACGTCATCTCCAAAACCAAATTGTAAATTTCGCAGAAGTCTGTGGCCCTGTAGTTGATATGATAACCGCAGAGTGACTACAAGGACCGTCTTCAACTCTGGGGCCTATAATTGAGCTGAAATATATATGAGTCTGCCAGATCCTTTTGTGGGTTTTTAGCTGGAGCTTTATCCAGGAATGTTTCATACAAATAGGAACTCATTGCCCTTCTGCAGGAGTATTTAAAACCTTAACATGCCTGATAATGTCTAAGCACATTCCTTTAACAGGAGGGAAGGAGTAGGTTACCAGTGAATGGTGGAGGTCACCTGGGAGGGACCGGGTTCCCTTGAGCACTAGATGGAGTTAATTCCCTTATATTGTCCTTAATCAATAACAAAGTGATGGAAATTACCAGTTATCTTCTTAGCCTCTGCCTAAACTTTGGCAGGATGCCTTTGTCTTGCACCCGCCTTATCAAATGTTTCAGCTAATTTTCTATCAGTAGAATCCCTGGTCCCATGTAATGTACAAACAAGCATTGGCATAGCCAATAGGTCTCGCTTTTGGGACCTTATAAATATTTAGTTATGCAGCACAATATCCTTGGTGCAACAACATCAACTGTTGCATGGCTAAACACTTATAAGGTCCCAAAGGCGAGACCTATTGGCTATGCCAATGCTTGTTTATAATACCAAAGTGTGCATCTTACAGAAGCCCTCCCTGGCAGGCGAGAGGTGGGAGGGCCCGTCCTGTCTCTGATCTGGGGCTGCCGCCACTGTCAGCCTCCACCCCGGAGAGCGGATGACGGCCATGCCCAGTGAAAGGGGGTGCACATGGTGCGCCCCTCCAGACCTCTGGGTCACGTGACATGTCACAGCGGGCCTTCAGCGCACATGCATGATTGTCATGTGTGCTGAAGCCAGAGATGTTAAAAAACCATCGGAGACCTGCTATGAGAAACCCAGGGCTCGGTGCCTGCTTCAGAGCGACCTTTTCTGTTTCAACATTTAAAGCATCCGCAGCATCACGGATGGCTGCTTCCGTCACCCGTGCTGCTGAGGGGCCAGTGGGGCTGGCGCATGGTCAGTGACAAGAGAATGGAAAGTGTTGACACCAGGCCCGGGCCTCGAAAGGCCGGCAGGGCTGGAGCAGGACTAGTCACATGCCAAACTTACTGTCAGAACCCCATGTTATGAACAAGTAACTGGGTTATCACCAACACTTTAATCAAACCGTAAAGTGCGCTATGTGGGTACAAATTGTGTTCTAACTAAAAGACCAGGGTCCAAAAACAGCGCTTGGACGCCTCGTCAGTGGCAGTAGGCGCTATACAAGTCAATTTCAATTCAATTCATGGGAATCGACACAAAAATGAGTAATAGTGCCATTAACCCACGAGCCACAAGGTGGCGCCCTTCTAGAAGCCAACATTATGAACACACGTGGAGGTGTCCAACCCGCATGCTCCGTGCCCCGGGGCAGAAGTAAAGCTTTGCAGGTAGTAAAACACCACCCCTGTGTCTGCTGTCCGCACAAGGTGAGGGAACACATGTTGGGTGCAGCTTGAATCACGCTCCACGCCTGGTGTGTGGCCACTTAGACTTGCAAGTGTAGGCTACAAGCCAGTAGGGGTTTAGTATGTTTGCTTTATCCCTACTTTGGTGGTATGTCTAGCCCTGTGATGTTACAGAGGGCACGCGCCTCGGCCCTGCCCAGGGTGGGGCCAATTACAGTTAGTAGGTAAAATAAAAAGTTGTTTCTGCAACGCCACCAGGGCTTTAAGTGGGATGAAAAAACTGGGGGGTCTCTCAAAGGGGCGTGGCCAATGTGATTAAGGGCGTTGCTTAAAACACATAATCTTAAAATCTGTGCTTAGCATAGTGTGCCGCCCGACTTGTATTTTGATTAAGATCACGCAGGAGATCGTTGAAGAGAAGTTTATTGTAGGATAAATTTTACTCTCACTAAAGTATGGGTCCTTAAATAGGACACAACATAGAACAACCGAACTAACAATTAAAGGCATATACAACAGTAGCGAATATAATACTGTGCGCCAAGATGCTCTAAAAGATTCACGCCCAACGAATAAAACGGACAAGCACGCAGATATTGTTTCGGCTGCCGCTTCTTTTATTATGATTTTTATTATTCCGACCCGCAGAGGGCACCATCCCACAACACAAACCGCGGCCCTCAATAATAAATACCGAAAACGAGTCAAGCGGGCTTATTAGCCACCGTACCGTTGGTCGGTGGAAGGATTCCATTGAGTTGGTAGTCTGTCGTTATTCACCGGTTTGTTCTGAAGTGCGCTGTCCTGATATATCCGACTCATCGCTTGAGCGTAGTAGGCTGATTGTGTGGTAATTGCTACACGTACTGAAAATGTGAAAACGGAAGTAAAAGGAAAAGAAACAAGCCCGCGAGTGGTGCGCGCGCACCACAGAGGAGCGGGGGCGAGCGAGCGCGGCAGCCTGCTCAGCTGACGAGACGCTCAGCTGACCAGACGCTCGTGCGTCATGGCCTTTTGCCGGCATGTGTTTACAATTATCGCGCCCGCGTCTGGGCACGATAATTGGAAACACATGTCTGCCGCGCGTAACCATCCCAAAAAGGCCAGGCACGACGCACGAGCGTTTGGACTGCTTCTGAAACCCCTTTACTTAAAGTCTTCGCCTAGCAGCGCTTGCGTGCTACTCGAGGCTCGACCTAAAAAGACATCCTGGGGCCTGACCCCATCACCGCTCCCACACTGCTGCCCCGCATCTTTTTCTTGTCTACCTTGTTCTGTATCTTAACCATTTTTTTTGTGCAAGCACCAGCCATTTCAGCCAGTTCTGAGGAACAGCGCTTGGTGACCTGCTCAATCTCCTGCCACTACTCAAGTCTTACTGCGTTTTATATGGCCTTACGACCTGTCACTTTCAACTGTTGACATTTTGAGGTAGCCGCTCACAGCTTAGCTTTCATCTCCCTCATACCTTCTGAGGACCATTTCTGTGATTTTTGCCATTTCCCCAACATGGGATTCTTTGTGTCACTATTTCGATGCGTATTACCATGAGGGAGGAAGAGCACATCTCCATTGACTGACCCAGGCAGAGCCAGGGACCACACCAAGTTGCCCAGATGTAGTCGCCAAGCAGCACGATCAGATGCGAGTGTTTTCGACTTAGATGCTAAAAGCTTTTTTGATGTTGAATACAACATTCATCCGCTGCATGATCTGACCATGGGACAAAATATAACTCTGCCTCCTTCACTGCAGTTTCCAAGATGATGGACTCCACTTAAGTCTGTGGGGCTTCACCTGAGTAGGCTGCATGCTGATAGTTTCAGAACCTAGGCTGCCAGATGTCTGTGGAGCAGCCATTGTTGAAGATCCTCCCGTCAATTCTTTGCCTCAAAGCTTTCCTCCGCACCTTTTCCTTTTGTATAACCTCTTCTTGATGTGCAGCTCTTCCCGTCCTCGCTTTCTCTTTGGGAAACGGCCACACACGCAGCGGCGTCACTAGGGTTGGTGTCACCCAGTGCGGTCACATGGGGTGACACCTTTCCCAAATTAGACTATTTAGTAAATAGTCTCATTTGGGAAAGGTGGCACCCCATGTGATGGTGTCATCACATGGGGTGACACCTTTCCCAAATGAGACTATTTACTAAATAGTCTCATTTGGGAAAGGTGTCACCCCATGTGATGGTGTCACCCGGTGCGGTCCGCACCCCCCGCACCTCCCTAGTGACGCCACTGCACGCATGGGACTGGGTGGTGGGCGGTCTGTGAACTGAACTGGATGTTGTCTTTGTGGTTCCTGCTGAACAGCTTCCTTTGGGGCATGCTTTTATGCTTTTGTTTTTAAATAACACATGCCTTCTTTTTTCTTAAAAAATACAGACATCCCCTCGTGTAGCCATTTCTGTGTTTTTTAATTTTTTTAATTTATTCATCTGTGTCTACTATGGGTTTTAACCCCTTGATTAGGCCGGGTAGTGATCGACTTTTAAGTGTGCCCAGCATTAAGACCACATACCACAGACACGTCTGCTCAAGAGGATCCTCAGGTCTTTGTATTGTGTCCTCCAAATGTCCGAGCACATTGATGTGGTTACAGTCGGCGGGCATGACATCATGCGCGATCCCAGTGCAAAACGTGCATGCCACCTTTGCATTTGCGCTCGTATTAATGTTAACAATTACCGAGTTTTATGTAATATCTAAAAGACCATAACCTCACTTTTTGAATGTTTTTGCAATCAGGTCTGCAAACCTATGTAGATATGTGTAGGGAGCTAGGGATTACAGCAGGAAAAGAGCCTCCCGCCACAGTAGTAATCTAGTTCCTAAACAGGATGAGGTGGTAGGCATGCTTCAGAACAGGCATCTCAAGGTTGCAACACGTGACCCAGTTAATAAATCACTCAGTAAAATTCGCACTCCAATGTAGTAAAATAGAAAGGTACCTTATGATTAAAATTAGAGCAAAATAATAAAAGCTGCTTCAAAAATATAGAATTTCAATGTAATAAATTCCACTGTGCACTTCAAACTCAGCTCAGCATGGGCCGTCAATGAACGTCTCGGCACTTTACCCACAAGTAGCCACCAGTGGCTTCCTCTCCCTGGAGAATACAGCCCCACCCCTAGCTCCCCCCCATCTTGGCCACACGCTATGTGGGTTGGCAATCTTTACACCATGTGAAGATTCCAAGTCTATTCTGCTGCTCAGTCGATCAATCAGTAGATTTGTAGAGCGCTTCTTGTCACCTGTAAGGGTATCCAGGCGCTAAAGGGGTGCCAGGCACATCATCTGAGCAGGAGTCAGGGAATGGCCCTACACTGTCACTCCACCCCTACTCCCACCCTGCGATCACCACAGGGGCCTCACTTATAGTCAGAGCTATCTAAGGTGGCTGGACGACATAAGCTTTTCAAAACATCATAACCATTTCCCAAACCTAATGGCTAAGAAGAGATTCCCAGCAAGGGCTATTTTGCATTCAAAATCTCTTATAGTTAAAAAAAAAAAAAAAAAGCACAAATCTCACCCAAACTGGTTTGTTGACCTATAATCCCCGCCCCTCTTGAAAAACATGCCTAAATTGCACTTCTCATGGTACTTGGACATCATATCCCTGAACATACTCTGCAGAGATGTCTCCCATCCCCAGTTCTATGCTACAGACCCCTTGAGGTCATTCCAAAAAACACGATCAGGTTGTACACCTGCGGCTG
The DNA here is from genome assembly GCA_963921515.1 of Calotriton arnoldi. Lineage (NCBI taxonomy): Eukaryota > Metazoa > Chordata > Amphibia > Caudata > Salamandridae > Calotriton > Calotriton arnoldi. Next base: position 2,413,763 of record CAWUFW010001322.1, on the reverse strand, counting down.
AGAAGTAAAACACATACAAGCAATATGAAACAACTCATCTGGTGAGCTTTTCAAGTTCTCCACATGTTTTAAGGAAAACACATGCACCAGTTGGTGATTTCTCAACACGCAGTCAAAATACCAGTAGTGCTGTCGAAAGAAACAGGCGTGGGAAAAGGTGCAGTGTGTCGCATTATGTAGTTATAGGGGTGTTTTTCTAACACATGTTCTATTGAAGAACAAGCAAGGGAAGTACTTTTGACATTTGAGCAATATGTGTGTCATGATAATTTATACCATGTGAATAGGAAAGAGGAGGGTTGTGAAAATGCCGCTACAACTCCCCGATTGATTGATTCCCTTATAACATCTAATTCTTTGTTATCTCCCTTGAACCCAGGTATTTGTGCAACCCTCCAACGTGGCAGTCACGAAGATGGACGTGAACAACCTGGCCATGGTCATGGCTCCGAACTGCCTGCGCTGCCAGTCGGACGACCCGCGCATCATCTTCGAGAACACCAGGAAAGAGATGTCTTTCATCCGGGTCCTGATCCAGAACTTGGACACCAGCTTCCTGGAAGCAGCTCTATAGCCTAGCGGATGGTACAAAGAAAGAACAAACAAGAATAAGAAGGAAGATTGAGCAATGAATGCCAATCACTAGCAAGACTCAAAGGAAACGCGACCAAGGAAAGTGACCTTACAGCTGTTTGTAGAGCATCTCGTCCTCTGTCCGCGCAGCGTCACTGCCCTGCCACTTTTGTCTCTGACGCCACCACAGTCGCCACCTGCCTTTTCCTTTTGTAAAGTAAATGGTGGATCCAATGGTGATGTGAAATGTACACAGTCCTTCGCTTGCGGCATGAAGGACAGTAGCCATCTCAGAAACTTCACTGCCATCCCTTCCACCTCCAGACAGACAGGAGGGTCATATGTCCAGAAGTACCACCAAGCCATGGCAAGATGAAAATAAGCAAGGCTTCTTCAGGGCATGGCTGGTTTAGGAAAAAGTTATCCTGTAAAAAATGTGAAGACCACTTAAGAAAAAAAGATGGACGTCTCAGAGTCCCTGACAATTTTATGTATTTGTAAAAACAAGAAAGAACAATGAGATTTATTATTAATAGTACCAAATGTCACGCTACTGAGCAACTGTATTAGACTACAGGGAAAGTTGCGTTTGTCTCAAAATTGAAATTAATATAATCTCCGAAAGTGAGTGCTAGGCAGCTCAGTATAAATATGGTACGGTAGCAGTACGGGAGCTGTTACCTGCTCCCTGTATTCCTTTAATTACGGTCTAGGATACTGCTGGAAGTCAGTAGTCCACCAGGCAGCCTGTATTTTCTCAAAGCGAAAGGGGTGCATAATTACCTGTCGAAGGTGTCCAGCAGGGGGTATTTCTTTAGGTACAGGGTGAGTTTGCTTGCTCTGCTTTGCCATGGATAGCTGGGTATGATCGGGTCTACCGTGCTCACTTACTAACAATACTCACATCACCTGAAAACAAAGGTAGATTCTTGTAATGCATGATGGTCATTAGCGCATGGTTACCAGTACACAACTAGGAACTGCTGCCTGTTACCAGGAGCAGGTCTCCCATCCTACCCAACCTACATGCTGCTGTGTGGAGCTTAGAAGAGCTGTCCATCAGGGCTATTATCACTTGTTAGTTAACATTTGTGTCTCACTCCAACCCCATAAGGAGTTCTTCTCCAGCATTGTTCCTTCCTTTGCCATCATTCTCCTTAACTGTGTCAGGTGATATTCGCCCCTACATGGAATGATACCAAGTAACTCCCATTGACCTGGAGAAACGACCTCTGCCCAACACACCGATGGCCTGATTTAAAATTTTGTGCTATCTGAAAATCCTCCAACTTCTGAAGGAAATTCTAAATATGGATTAGAATTCACCAGCTTAAATTTGTTCACAATGCAAACCCAATCATTAGCTTTTCCCACAGAAATTGGAGAGTTTTAAATTACCACTGAATGCTAAATCAGGCCAGATTCTTAGTTCATGAGACTGAGCATTCCCATCTCCCGCCCTGATAGTCTGAGGGTGGTGGAACAATACGCACGGTACGAAGATAGGCTTGTTGGCTGTTAGACACAAGTGTTCTCATTGTGTGTTGTATTGGATCAGACATAAACCACTCACTGGGAAGGCACCTGAGGAAGGCCAGCTGGATCTTAAAGACAACTTACTAAGGGTCTTCTATCCAACATGCTGAAGACAACTACTGACCTAGCCTATTAAATACTGAGTTGTTCTTGTTTCCAGAAGTTGATGTACTTTGGAAACAGCTTTCTTTGCCTTTCCTCTAGCTGGTGATCTTTTTTCCATCTCGTTAAAGTCTGGCTGCCCTTCTTAAGTTTGCAACAACTCCAAGTTCACATTCTGTTTTGGAGCGCTGGAAAACCTAATTGAAATTGGTGTCAGCATATTTTATATAATTTAATAGAACTAGGCACTACCTACTACCTAGGTTTAACATTTTGGGACAACAGGCTACATTTTGCAACTACAGCCTCCATAATTCAGTGCCATTTTAACCTGTTATTTGTGAAAGATTGAGGCCACAGAATCATATCTGGTCAAATTTTCTACTGCGGTACATCTGACCTAACACTCAAGGTCTGAGTCTCAAGGATCTTTGTAAATCTAAGTGAGTAGCAATATATCTGCTATTCTCTTAGATTTGGAAATTTCTGGGATTTCACGAGTTGTTACTGAAACTCTGTGTCATTTATAGATTTTCAGGAGTATGCCTGTAATCGCTAACCCTGCTCCAACCAATTTTTTCACCATGAGAACTCTTCTTGGTTAGGGACAGCACTGCATTTACATCATATTTTTTCCATTATTCCCTATGGGGAAAGTAATTTTTCCACTGGAAAAACTTGTTTTGTTGCACCCCTGTACAATTTGTGGAGCGGGCATTCCATTTTCCCACCATGCAAACGGGCTTTCGCTAGGATGTTGTATATGTAACTCTAGTTCCAGCATCAAAAGCAAACTACAAAAGTTTTGTGAAAGTTGAAAAGTTCTAATTTTGGAGAGAATTCCTAAACCTTTCATGACCACTCACAACCCCGTCAGTCCTCCTCTGTCCTCTCTTTTTCCCTCACCTTTATAAACTCACCCATTCTTTTTCATCATCAGACCAGAAAGAGGAAGGCGGAAAAGAAAGAAAAAAGGATGGACAGAGAGATAGAAAAATATTTCTACAGAGAAAGCATGGATGAAAACAAACCTATGCCAGTGAGCTAGAGAGAGAAAGTGTAGGGTGGTAGAAGAGAGAGGCATGAGGTGGAATCAAGACTAGGCAGCATTGGTGTTCACCTACCCTGGCCTTTGGCAGCACCGGTGGCTGGCCCCTGAGATAAACTTTGAGCCCCTACACTAACTTTTTTTCAAATTAAACTCCGAGCATATGGACATGACCAGCGTGTACCCTGAAAAAACTTGGAAGCCTCAGTATAGATCTTTCTGCTTTTTACACGAGCACCTGTGCATTTCCTGACAGCACTGCACTCTATCTCACGCTTCAATGCGCTTGATTCTTTGGCCGCACCTCTTCCTTCGACCAAACTTCCTTCACAGTCCACATCTCTTCCTTAGATTGCACCTCCCTCCACCTCAGACCACCTATTACTGACTACTGTGAGCCCCTTGCAAATGTACTTTTTTTTAAATTGCATTATGTACTAATTCATTTCCTACAGGCAAGGGTCTAGGATATCTGCTTCAGCATCTCTTTCAGGGATGCTGCTGCCACACTTTAATTTTGTATATTTTATCTTTGCCTTTTTTTTCCCAATGATGATTGATATCGGTATTCTTCTTAATATTCTTAAGTAAAATGCTCTGATGCCATTGGACTAAGTTCCTGCTCTGAAAAACCACAAAAATGAGCCGTCCAATGGCATTAGATCACTTTACATAAGAATAAGAAGAATATTGAGATCAATCATCATTGGGGAAAAAAAGTAGCAAAAAGCATACATTTGTACGTTTTCTAATGTTCTGTAGAAAAGAGACCCATGGGTCCATTTCTCTATCTTTCAGCTCATTCACTCCCCAAAACGCTGTGTTCCTTGTCAGCTGACGTGTGATCAGGAAATGCCGTTCAGAGAAAAATTCCCTCAGAGCACCCTCTGCGTCTTCCATTTTAAATCTCGCCAGGCTTCGTTAAGTGTGCCTGTTAAAACCCGACTCAGTCTCATCAGCCATTAAGCTGCATAATTCATTGGCGCATCTGGCCCTGTGGAGGCACGTGGGCCGCACGCGGAGGGGAGGGGGAAAGTGATATTGACTTGTTGCCGCGAGACCCAGGAAGGAAGGCCTGAGGTTCATCTCAGGGCACGTGGCTCCATGTATCCCTTCTCAGGGTAGAGGCCATCGTGCCTGGACAGCGTTCCCAACCCTCGCCCCTCCTTGTCATTCCCCAGAGCGGCCATAAGGAGCCATGCTGTCAGTGTGGGAAAGATGGCGGCACGCCCCTGTCCTTTCCTTCTTTGCTTCCTGCTAATGGAGTGGAAAGCTTTTCTAACATGATTAGCTCATCGACTCCATCAATCTGTCGTCCGCCGCTGCAGCGGAGTCTGAGATCCTGCTCGGTACAGACATGCCATTGATTGCTGAATTTTCATTACAGCTGCTGTGCTCTTTGTAGGCCACCTCCTCTTTTACTGCACCACTCAAGCCATGGTAAAATGGACATCTATTGGGTTTTCGTTAAATGCTGTCAGCTTCCAACCCTGAGTGGATAATCAAAGGTTCAGCCTGGACGTCTCATCCATGGCCTATGCTCCTGACATATGCATCGTTTGCAGATAATTCAGCTGACTGGAAGGCTTGAGGGCGGCAGGCCATCTGCAAAGGAAGGCAAATTTGGAGCGTACTTTTGTTCTTGTGATAAGGAGGTGTGTTCTCGCAGCGGCTGTCAGTCAACACGCTGCACCACTCAGTCATTGTCACATCTTTCCATTAGTAGAAATTAAATGCTCTTGCTCGACTGCTACAGTCTTTCCATCATCATTGTCGCGCCTTCGCCGATAACGCGTGTGATTGCCTGTTATCATGGTTGGTAAATTGATCAAGTCCGGCTGTATCCATGGACTTCGCAAGTCACTTCCCCGCCTCTCTCGGACTCCTTTGCATGGTTCTAATGTTGCCCCACATTTTGAAAGGCCTTCAAATCATATGGAAAACAGGAGCACTCATTGTGTTTCCATTGAACACCGGTGTGAAACACCAAGTGGCCTACGTAGGGAGTGGTGACTTAGGGCCAGATGTGCGAAAATGCAATTTTGCATTTCCTAAATAGCAAGTCCATAGGAATCGCTATTTAGGAAATGCAAAATTATATGTATGAAATTACCGTTTTCTTAATAGTGATTCCTACAGAGTGGGAATCGCTATTATAAGATCGCAATTAGGAAATCCCATTCATACCAATGGGCCGGGTTTGCATTTCCAAAATAGCGATTTCCTATTAGGAAATTGCTATTTTGGAAATGCTAAACCAAGGATAGCTATGTGCATAAGGCCCCCTGTAATGCACCCCAAAAATAGTGGTGTACATGTAGAGCTCACATATGCCATAGGGGCATGTGTGCACTCTATTGCACTTTTAAAAAAAGCAGCGTGGAGTGCTTTTTTAAAATTGCACATGGTAACCATCGACTTTGAGTCGATGGTAATTGCATTTCCTATATGCTCATTTTGCATTTAGGAAATGCTTTGTACGTGTGCTAAGAAATCGCAAATAGGGATTTCCTACTTAAGAAGTTGCAAAATGCAATTTAAACTAGGTTGAAATCACATTTTGTGATTCCCTAAAAGTCTTTGTACAGAGGAAAAGGCTGTTTTGCACTTCTTAACGGGCCGAAATTGCGATTCGGCCCGTTAAGAAATGCAAAAGGCCTTGGTACATCTGGCCCCAAATGCCCTGTGTAGGAAGATGGCTGCCACATGTTTCATAGACAATGGACAGCCCCAGTGTTTGATTTCTGCTCGTGGTTGCAGGTGGGGGAGGCACCTGCGCTCATTTTTATGATGACCAGGACTTAGAAAGGAATAAATGAGAAAGATATGAAAACAGCAGGAGCGACCAGTGCAGGTAAGAGCGGGGGGGGGGGGGGTACGTTGGGGTGGGGGGTAGTTGCCAGACGACATGGAGGGGAAATAAAATTTAAAAAACTACTTATCTTGCGCTCGGCAATGCGGTAAACGCAAGGTAGGTGGTTTTCTTTTTATTATTCCTTCTCGTCGTCTGTCGACTCCCACCCCCACCCCACCGCTATTACCTGCACCAGCAGCTCCTGGAAAACAGTGACACATACTGAAAGCAGGGACGAAAAAGAAGCTGAAAGACTCAAGTAAAGAGGCAGGAAGTGTAGGGGGGAAGAAGAAAGAGGCATGAGATTAAATCAAGACTGTGCAGCCTTGGTATTCGCAACCCTGTCAATTGGCAGGGGATTTGCTCCTGTCTTAATTTTGGGCCCCTGCACTTACAAGTTAAGTACTGGGCTGCACATGATGAAGGTAGGATGACAGATGCTAGATAATCAGTGTAGAAAGAGGCCGCCAAAACACTTCTGAGAAGAAAGTGGATGCCAAGTGCTTTTTATTGGACTGTTTGAAGAGAGAAGTTAGCTGCCAAATGATTTTTGTCGTAAAGATAGCTACAATTGTTTGAAAGAAGGTAAGATACCTCTCGGATGATTGATGTAGGGTGATGGCTACCAAAGTTTTCTAGGATAAGGTAGGTGCCAATTATCCTGATCCAGGTAGATGTCTTCTAGATAATCAGTTTAAGGTGAGTGCAAAATAGCCGGTGATAGTGGCTTCCACAGTGGTGTAACGAAACTTGAGGGGCCCCCTCTGCAAGGTACATGGAGGGACCCCCCTCCAGACTCAATCAGGAGCTCTTAGGTTGGGGTACTGTGCTGAGGGGACCCACCGCAATGCGGGGGATGCAGGGGCCTATGTTATGCCACTGGGCTTCCATAAGATCCGAGTCGGAGTGTAGCCTGTAGAGAATTGTGGAACTGGGTCAGGTAGTCGAAATAATGGCCCTTAGTAGTGTTCTTGGGCTACCGTTGTGGCGGGGACATGAAGCAAGCAGAGACAGTCGGTGTGTTTGTCTGTAGCGAGTGGGATGAGGGAGACTGCATGCTTGGGGCATTAGCCACTGTTAAAACCCTTCTGGAGAGTGCAATAACACTTCATAATAATCGATCAATGAGAGTAGCTGCCGTATGATTTAGGCAAACAGCTGCCAGATGATTGATGAACAAACCTGATCGCCATACGACTGATAGTAGGTGGCTCCCAAATGATCGCTGTAAGAAGGTGGCTCCTACATGATCGATGTAGGCAATGGCTTCCTAATGGTAATCTAGAATATTTCGAGGACTGACTTCAGTGCGTTGCACAAGTTAGAGCTGTTTGCCTATCTACATTAAACTGATGGAACCTAGTTGTCTGATAAAGGGAACAAATCATTCCTCCCTCAGAATTATAGTAGTACCTCTTTATTCAACAGGTTCGAGAGGCTGACCCATCACACGATAAAGGGACATGACCACCACTGCCTTTACAAGTACATCTGTGACAGTCCCATTTAGCCGCCCATGTTGTAGTATGACCCCAAGGACACGAATGAAGGAAAGTTAGTGGTTGTTTTGCTGCACTCATCTATTAAACATTTAGGCAGGCGGTAGCTCTTACTTTCATGCTGGTAATATGTGAACATTTACATAAATGTTTTCACATTTCTGCAGGAAAAAAAGGAAAAATCTGTGAAGGTGGCTTTTTGTATTCATATTAATGCTCCTATTAATGCCAAAAATTAGGAGAAAGGTACATCAGGCTACACTGTATTTATTTTAAACTTTTCTGAATCTTCTTGTCCATCTAAGTGCAAATCATCATCAACCTAGCCTGGATGTCACCAATGGAAGAAACAGATCATGAAAGCCGACTTTTTGTCACCCTCCTTCGCAGATCCTTATGGCCCCTGAAACCTCCCTCAAACATTGGCAATGCCAGTAGGTCAGGCTTTGCGTGAATGTTGTATGGTAATGAGATCCATTACAAATAAATAGCATTGGAATAGATATAGATTTGTGTGGAAGCAAAGACCTGTAGAACAATATGGGAGTAGGTTAAAAAATCAGGTGGCAGTTGCACTGTCAAGCTAGAATTGAAAATCCATGTAGGTTAGTGACCGCCCTCCTCCCATCTTTGCCGCTGCCAGAGGAAAACGTAAATTATCTAGTTATCTAGCATTCCAATGCCATGTGTGTGCCCCTGAAATTCTAAGCTTAGGCAGTTGGATACAAAAACAAAATGATAACAGCTGGTGGAGGGCAAGAACTTTTTTTGTGGAAGCACACAACTTCTGCCCAATCAAAACATGTACTCCTGGCTTCCAACAAGTGGGCGGAGCCAAAACCCCTCTCTGGTGATGCTCACATAATTGTGTGGTGAGAGCTGCGCTGTTAAGCCATACCACAGAAAGCATTGGTCAGTGGTTTGGTTAAGTCCATGTCATCATACCTTGGCTAACAGGGTAGTTGGTTGCTACAGGTCTGATTCTTGTCCAGTGCTAATTCCAATGTACATCCAATTCTCTTCCATTTGAATTCCTGGCCTGGTCAGATTATAAAGAAGGAAGTGACCTACATGCAGTAGGCAGGAAATACATAAATGAAACCATTCCCTGCAGCTCTCCTTATCTTTTTTACAAGACTGCTTTGGCACTCCAGTATGCGAAGCCAGTGACGCACTTGAAAGTTACTTGCCAAGCTCCCCCGCTGTACTGTAAGATGTGTGCGGCAAGGAAAACATAATGGCTGCCTTGGGTCTGCGGAATCCATGAGCTAGTCAGTCGCTAGGCACATACTGACAGTGAAAGAAATTACCCGCATATGGATGACAAATTGTTACCAGTAAATTAGCGTATCATATGTACTCCCGCTCTATGTACGCAACCTTTCCTTGGGTTTGTCGACTTTGTGGATGTTTTCTGCAGAATCAGTGCATTTCATTTAAATAATCCAGGTGAAACTCCAGGGAGACATGGGGAGTTACAGTAAGAATCTAGTGCGGTATTCCCCATTCCCCAGTAATTCTTCATTACCACTTGTGTTACAGCGTTGTTGTCGATGGTAAAGGAAGACATCCTTTTCTACATTCCAGCTGCTAAGATGGCTGCATTTTTATTACCAGCAGGGGTACATTTTTATCCTAGCTGTAAATGATAACTACTGTCCAAAAATACAAGTGTGAAATGAAGAGGCAGTGCTATAGTATACTAGTCGCGTTTGTATAGTGTGTGGCGACCAGTAGGCATCCCAGCGCCGAATGAACGACACAGAATAGGCCGATAGCTCCGTCTGGCGTTAGTTCTCAAATGACAATAAACCTGTGGAAAACCCAAAGCCCTCTCATTTTATGAGTGCATTTTGACCAAAGCTAGACTATGCTTCAGATTGTGGCATTTAAGATCCTTTCAGTGATAAATACCGCCTTTTTTAGATTGTTTCCTGCAATGAGAAAGCCAATGGTAATGCCCTCAGAGCTGCCCAAAATGTTAGTCTCTGCATTAAATGGACTGACTGTGAAAATTTTCCCTTCATCAATAGGAGATTTGTAGCTGCCAGAAATTATTCACGTTTACCACTGGTGGTAAAATTACCACCATTGCTTGAACAAGGCACAATGTGTTTTTGTCACTTAAGGATCTGCAGTGATTAAGCCAAGAACAGGAGCAATACATCCCTAAGGCGCAGGTGGGTAGTCCCTGCCTTTATGTACCTCCAGGAATGGGGAGCAATGTGCACAGATTTGAAATTTGAGTTGCAACTATAACGTAGTTGCTGAGAGGGTTGGGACCCGCACAGTCATAAATGCATTATTGCCTATGAAATAGGGATTCCTTCCGCCGTCCCTGGTCCAGAAAACATAAACTGCCCCAGTGGGGATGACAGGCCTATAGTTCATACAGCGTTGTTCTAAAGAAGGCAACTTGACCACTAGACCCCAGATCCTCTCTGAAACTGGAAGAGAGTGTGGCAGTCCCACCTTGCTCTCTTGCTTAAGAAAATTCCCCTTCAGTTAGCTGCTTGGATGGAAACATTTTAAATCTACCCAAAGGGCCACAAGAATAAGCCAAAGTCACTGTGAAACTTTACAGAAAAGGTGCCTTTTTAGCAAACTTTTTAAAACTAATGCCAATCTGACAGTAATGCCTTTTTTCCTCTAGGTTTAAGAAATGCACATATAAAAATGGAAATTAGTGATCAGTGTCCTTAGTACAGTGTTGATGCCCATGAGGACATTACTTCCGGAAATCCAGTTTATTTTGTTCGAAAGCATCGGAGGATGTGGGACATTGCATTGCAAAGTCCAGATCTCTTTCAAAATGTAGTCTTCTGCTCTACCATAAGTAGCACTGCATCTAAATTACATCCTCTAATATGAAACATCTAGTATGTTTTCGCTCTCAATGAATCACTTGTAGATGACCGTCTACCACTGCTCTCTTGGTCTTTCTATGATCCTCTCTCTCATTACCATATTCTCTTTATCTTTCTTCTTTCCTGTTTCCTTGTCCTACCCTCCTTCACGGTTCCTCTTGCTCTTTGTGGTGTTATTGTATGTATAAATGTCTTCTTACTAAACCACTAGGCATTTACTTTCTTGGAAATTAATTTCCCGACCTGCTACACACACAATTTTGGTTGAGTCCAGCTGGGTCTTGAAATTGATCATTGGTGTCCACTAGTGTGAATTGGTTTTGGGGTCAGGTGTATTTTTATTTAGCCAGTACATTTTCAGATGGTCATGTTTTACTCCATGTTAGTGAACATATATTGTGGCAAATAACACGTTATTTGCACTAATAAACACACTTTCCCGTTTCAATTCTCTAGTGCAAAGGCCACATAACTTGTTATTAGTCTAGTGTAACTGACTTGAGAAAACAATGCTTGTTATCTCACAGATTCTACCTACAATCTATTAGGAGAGCAAAATAATCAGGCTTTACACACTCAGCTTAGTTACTATTATACTATTTCATCACATAGTTATAACTGCTGGTGCTTTGAATATGATTATTTACATTTTTTATTAAATACTGCACATGAAAAAACAGCATGGCATAAACAATCCATGCATATCTGCTGAGTGTCTTATGCTATTATACCCATTGTTGAGAGGATAGGGGTATCATGGCCCACTCAAGGTTTTTCCTCTCTTGCGTCCTCACCTTTCCCAACAATAAACAATTGTACTAAAAACATATTGCATTCTGCACATATGTATATCTGTGCCTGTTTGTCGGTGGTCCTTGGCGCCGGGACACTCTGTGGAGTAGCCGTGCGCTTTATAAGTACCCATTTCCATTTAATTTCATTTCATGTCCAATAGACAAAGCACACAACTGAATACAGTGCAAAGCATTAGTAAGCGGTGAGCTGGAATTTCCACCAGGGTTACTAACCACATGAAGGCTTCCACTCCCTATTGTGCCGTGTACTGGAAACAATAGCCTATTTTTGTATTTTATTTTAGTTACCACATTGGAGACTCGTAGGAGGTTGCTCACTATTTATTTCATAGGGATTTATGGATTTGGGGTATCTTGTTCAATAATGGGTTTTTTACCCCTTTCAATAAATTTTCTCAGCATGCATGTCAGTTTTAAAAATTTCTACAAAGCCACACAGTGCTTGTATTTACCAATGCTTTTTGGAATTGTGTTGGTACTCTGTGCTGCCTACTAAGGAACCATGACCTCTCACGTGCCATTAGTGCAACACAAAGTGAAAATCCATTGGACAGGCTGGGACAGTGGCCATCCTGAGCCCTAAATAGAGCTGTTCTCCTATTTTCTAGTCACTCTCAAGAAACATCATGGCTTCCCCTGTTGGATGCCGAACTCTGAAACGGCTTTCCCCTTCCCTGGACTGGTACGAGCTCTGCTCTCTCTGTATATACTGGAAACCTTGTACAGTGCAGGCGACTGTAAATAGTTTTTAATTGTCATAACAGGGTAACCACTTGCAAATAATCAAAAATGTCCCATGTACTGTAATCTGTGTTATGTTGCTATTTATTTCGATTGAGAATTTGTGTCTTATGAACTTGACTGCAGCCAGGAGCCTATGCCCTTGGACTTGTGGTGTTTTTTTCAAAGCCTGCTGCCTTTTCTTTGTTCAGTTTCTCATAACTGTGACCTGGACCATGTGTCATGTTACTGGACCATACCATGATGGAAATAGAAACAAGACTGATGCCTAACTGAACCCAGTAGCTTCCGTAGGGTGGCGGATTGAGTGATAGGTCAACCGCCACCCTTGCATAGAACCCATGCCGCTCGTATTAATTGTAATCACTAATTCACTTCCTGGTGAAGCCACAAATGGCTCAAAGTGTAAACCATAACTAGGTATCACATTTGCCGTCCTGGTGTCATTTTTGTTCCATTGGATTTTTGAGGAAGTCCTTGTTTCTGGTGCATTTTGCGACTTCAGTGGGTATGCCGGGTATTACAGATGACGTCAATTCTAACAATTACCCAGGTAAATAGCAAATATCCTGACATTTTCAAGATGAGCCAAAATACTTGCAGTACTCTACCTAATTAGAAAATGGTTGTTGTCTGGTGTAGGCAGGAGAAGTACAACAGTGCTGAAACCCCTGTCACAGAGCCTTATAATGATCAATTGTGGTCACTTCCTGTCATTAGGGCACCATGTTTCTAGTCCTGGGCTTTTATATGACAGCCTAAAGTGTTCTACGAGTTGGCATCTTGGTGTTCTTCCATTGAAACAATTGTACACCTGGTAGTAAAGCCAGTTGTACACCTCACAGTAAAGCCAGTTGTGTACATCTGATTGTTAAGCCAGTTTTACATCTGATAGTAATGTCGAGTGTACACCTTATAGTAAGGCAAGTTGTGCACCTCATAGTAAAGCCAGTTGTGTACATTTGATTGTAAAGCCAGTTGTACACCTCATAGTAAAGCCAGTTGTGTACATCTGATTGTAAAGCCAGTTTTACACCTGATAGTAATGCCAAGTGTACACCTTCTAGTAAAGCCAGTTGTACACCATAGTAAAACCAGTTGTGTACATCAGATTGTAAAGCCAGTTGTACACCTTATAGTAAAGCCCAGGACTGGAAGCAGAGAGCTAGGTGGCAACCTTGATTTTATGTTTGACCATTAGCAGCTCCCAGAGCGAGTTATTCAAGATCTTCATGGGAATTTAATGAGCCAGCATTCGGAAACTGCATTCAGCGTTGTGTGCGATGATGACTGTAATTAGTACCCTACAACTAGCTGTACAGATAGACAAGAATTGCCAAATCGCTCTGGTACGATCAGCCTCTCGGAGAACAGGCACATATGTTGATATCCACATTAAAATGTTCTTGAAAACTACTGAAAAGAGCAAACAGTCTATTTTGTGTCAAAGAACATTGTAAATGAGTTGTCAAAAAATAAATTCATTAATGAGAGTAAAATCCCTGGCTCAGTAAATAAAGTTTGAGGCTGTACTTCATGGAGCAGCTCTTTATCGTTGCCATATGCTGTCTCGGATTGTTGTGCCCTTGGGATGTTCTGGAGGGTGAAATCTATGTATGTGTAAGTTTGCATTTTCAGAGGAAGATGAGAAGTGGAGTTGTTAGAAGAAAGCCAGATAGCTGTGAATTGAAGACTGGAGCATGCAGGCGGGGTCTTGTGTCTTCCAATAAATGTTTGCAGTGAATGTGAAGCTTCATGGTGGGTGTTGCGGATTCTGGGTAAGTTCTTGCAGTGTGTCCTCCTGGGATCCAGGGACTCCTTACTCCAGACCTACACCTACAATCCATGCCTCTGCCTCAACCTTAGGAGTCCAGCCAGGCTCTGCACCAGCTTAATTCTTGCCCGGTGAGTGGCCACTTGTAGCTAGGTTTGGATAAAACCTTTGTAGAGCGATTTGTCACTCATGTGGGTACAAGTGCAAAGCTTCATCTGCAGCTCAAGAGGTGCCACTGGGACTTTGATGAATTTCAAAAGGTGTCTTTTTGGAAAATCAGGCAAAATTCAGTTTTAGAGTCTACAAATTAGTGTCTTGTGGGACAAGAATTTGTCGCTTTGCAAACAGTTTGAGGGATTAATGTTACAATGCCAAGTCCATAAACACAGATCCAGATTCTTAAAACACTTTTAAAAAGTCAAAAATCTACTTACTTAGATTACATTTGGAGTTTGTAGTAAAATTTCAATTCTTATGGGAGTCATAAAAATTCCATGCAGTATTCCTTAAAATCTGTCGTTCATAAATTTTCAGGAGTACTTACTTTTCACTTGTACTTAGACTGGTGAATTGTTCACTTGGCACACAGCCCGCCTAATTAAGTATGGCATTTACACATTTATTCTTCATGCTAAATGTTTGTGAATACCAATAGACCTGTATGTTTGTGGGTGTTCTGTGCCCTTTGCATGGCCACCAGACCAACACCCATGCCCGAAACGTTGAGTAGTAAAGAGTCAAATACTAAAATACCACTTATCCTGATTCTGTGAATCATAATGGGAGTTTAAGACCAAAAAATGCTTACTTTTGCACAGTTAAGTTAGAATGTATGTGTCTAAACATCCTTATTAATCAGGATGCATGTTACAAAAATATCAAATTAAAGTATCTACTATCATAGGATCTAGGACGTACTGTCAGATTAAAAAGCTCACAAGAATGAATTAAAAAACAAGACCCTAATCGCGTCAGATCTGTAGTAAGTTTGTAATGTACCTAAAGTATGTTGTGATGCAGGCATTATTTTTTTGATTTTGTATTGTGACAAATGTACTTGTTTGCCTATTGTATGGCAGTTGCCAATCACTAGTACAAATTCTTATAATAAATGCCTTTTAATGCTCCCCCCCCCAAAAAAAAGAGGGGTCAGGTGTGGTAATGGACAGCGATTGCCCTATTAAGCCCCCTCCTATCCACTATATGGCTTCAATCCATTTTTTTATTGAAAACTTTTAAACATATTTTAAGTGGTTGCGCTGAACTAGTGCAAACACAGATGTTTTATTTGGAAGGAATAGTGTTGAATGTGGTTCTATTACAGAAACTTTGCAGAAAATGTCTGCTCTTCTGTGTTAATTAACACCGTGAAATGCTTTCAAAATTATCTTGAGATAAAAATAATTTCTCCGTTGGTGGGCCATGTAGAGCTGCAAGTAATTTCACTTATGACTGGGGGTTTGCTGACTGACAGTGCAGTGTATTTGTGGCAGTAACGCCTGTAGGTAACATCTTAATCATTAAATAATGAAAACACATATCTTACGAATACAGCCCAGGATTTTTGCATGTCGAATGCGATAACATACGACGTGATGTTGCACTCAGTAAATACGGCGCCGGTGGTATTTGTATGTATTCCGTGTGGTATCTGTATTTATCCGGTGAGGTATCTTTCTATATTTATCCAGTACGGTATTTCCGCACCAGAATCCTGCATTGCTTTAATGAGACCCAAAGGCCGCCATTAAGAGCACCTCAGAGGGGCAGGTGGCAGGTAAAATGCAGCACCCCAGAGCTTGAACTGTAACAGGTTTGTAAATATCGCCTAATAAAAGTTTAGCCTTCAAAACTGTAGCACAATATTCAAATCTGGTGCTTTCCACTAGGGGCAGGCAGAGAACTCCGCTCCGCCTGCGGAGTGTGCGGAGATTTGCCTACTCCGCGCTCCGCTGAGAACACGGAGTATAGGGAATGGGGGGCTCCCGCACCCCAGGGCCCGCCGGACGGAGCTCAAGCCCCAGGCCCGGTCCCAGCTTCCGAACCCTAGGCCAGGCCGGGGAGAGCCTCCCTGGGCCCCGATGGACCCCCTGTCCCCAGCGCCCTGACCCTCAGCTGGCTTGCAGGACGGGGGCTCCTGCACCCCAGGGCCCGCCGGACAAAGCTCAAGTCCCGGGCCCAGTCCCTGCTTCCGAACCCAGCAAGGCCGGGGAGAGCGTCCCCGGGCCCCGATGGACCCCGGTCCCTAGCACCCGGACCTTCGGCTGGCTTGCAGGACCGGGGGGCTCCCGCACCCCAGGGCCTGCCGGGCGGAGCTCAAGCCCCGGGCCTGCTACCGAACCCAGCCAGGCCGGGGAGAGCCTTCCCGGGCCCCAGTGGACCCCCCTGGGCGGTGCGGGACATCCGCAAGTCGCTGCCATCCCAGACCGGGCCCAGGCGTCCCCTGCTCAGGGC